>CM039306.1:108894574-109461927 GCA_022316695.1 Camellia oleifera | reverse complement strand
ATATATCCTCTTCCACCGACCCAACTATAGTTTCCTCTATGAGCCTTGCCTTAAATTTTCCCCAATATTAAGAGGCTCAACCCGCAAATTCTGGGCCACCTCCTCAATATCAGTAATAGTGCACCTTTTGCCAAAATGAGGCCCAACAAAAGTAGGTTCACCCAACACGACTTCTAAATTCAGCCCCAGGTTGGGGCCCAATAGATCTACTAAAACTCCTCATGAAGCCCACCTGAGATCTAGCAAAACCCATATCTTTATCAGGCCTATCACAATTCAAAAACCTTCTCCCCTTATGATCACAAGCCTCTCGTTGAAGAGCATGCTTTGAGCTAGATTCATTAACAGCCGACACGAGTCCCAATGCCCATGCATGCCAGACGCATGGACTCCAACTACCTTTTGGGAGGATAAAGACTGCACTACCTCATCATTGCCCACTACTTCTGCTTGACGCTTCACCTTCCTACTTCTGCCGCCGGTAACTGAAGATTCCGACCGACAATTGACAATCGATCTGAGACCCCACTTCTGCCCAATCTCCTCTGCGAAATCCAAACTTGACAACCCCTCTTTCACAAAAACAACAAACTGCTTGTTATGACAATCAACTAACACCTTAGAGTTAATGGTCTCCATAACTCTGGTATGCACTAGAATTCTTCCACAAACCAGAGAATTTGAATCCAAGGAATCGATTCTAATAATATCACCCCACAAGTTTCCAATCCTTTGAAGCGTACTAGGATTCCACACATGAAACGGGATACCAAAGCAGTGCAACCAAACGAGACGAGAGGGTTCTAATACAAAGTCCTCCCCCCAAGATCTAATTTCCTCGCACAAATCCTGTATAATCACAGCAACCGAACTGAATTCCTTATCAAGTTCAACCTTGGACCCGAAAGAAAGAAGCACAATATTACAACCTCCAAACCTAATGTTGATGTTGTGGTTATATTTTTTCACTAATGCTTCTAGACTACCCACTAAATTCAAGGACTTCAAACGGACAATCATAGTACTATCTAACTAGTCACAGCCTTCATCTGAAGCCAAGACCTTCAAGCAACTAGTGACTTCAACACCTTTTTGTTTTACAACCTCCGCAAAGGATTTGCCTTCCCTTAAGATAGTAATCTTACTATTAACCTCAGGGGACTTAATTTGACCACCCAAAGGCTCTGCATTGCTGGTGAGAACAGCTTTCCGACCACTACTTTTGACATAGTCTGCAAGCTTGACCTTCAACTCCTTGTTATCGCACCACACTCCGTTAGTTTTCTGAATTGCTAACCTCGCTGCAACTTCACAATCATACCTTACAAATCTAAACTTCGTCCCCACTTTACTCTTCTTGTAGGGTATAAACACATGGCGAACAACTCCGAACTTCGAATACATCATAAACAGCCTTTTCGGATCCATCTCAGCAGGCAAGTTGTCCACAAAGATTGTAATGAGATTACTAGGGAAAGCCCTACGATTATGGCCCAGATCCCTTCTCTTGTAGAGCACCGGCTGCCACCCTCCACCAAAACTCCTACCATCTCTCATGATTTTTTGGAGAGCTCAATGTTTGCGTTGGGCTTCTTTGAGTATGTGGGCTGAGATATTAGCTTGTAGAGGTATTGGTGTGGATCACCCCAACCTAGGTTTTAGGTTAGGAGGTTGAGTCTTGATAGAAGTATGACTCATAAGTTGGATATAAGGATAGAAGTGTCCTAGATGGGATGAGTTTGACAAGGAAAAGAACTTCTAAGAGGCCACATGACACTTTATATAAAGATCAGTAACCTCCGAAGGTAAAAGTACGTGAGTTTGTGCATTCAAATTTTCTTGTAGGTCGAGTATTTAAGAGCATGCAAATGGCTAGTGTCATCCCAGTTGACAATTACTTGGGCAGATACTAACATCGGTATCAAAATTTTCTTGTGGGTTGAGTATTTATACTTTGATGATCAATTAATTCATGTCCTTATAATTTCAATTTTACACTTAAATTATTTGATTTTAGATCAATCTTGCCTCCGGTTGTTAGCTGCGGTTTATAATCAAACAAAAATTGCTGACATGGTACCGAAATTTCATTTGAAATTTTATTTTGCCCGTCAAAAATATCAATTAGATCCTCAAATTTTATATTGTTTAGGGGTCTAATTGATATTTTGAGATAGTTTAGGGAGTAAAATGAAATCTCAAATAAAGACGGTAACAAGTGTTATCTAATTATAGACGGTAGATGGAAAAATGATTTGTGGTACTAAAAAGTTGGGCACTAATGCCTCTAATTTTCATTTTGGGTAACTGTTTTATTCATTTTTTTTTTTTTGCCTTATATGGAAATTAGGGGCATTAGTGCCCAACTTTTTAGTGCCATGACAATGGTGAAATTTATTGAAAATTGAATAGTTTAAGTATAAAATTAAAATTATAAAAATATAGGAGTTAAATTAATTATCAAGGACAAAATAAAATTTTCCCTTTTAATTATTAATATTTACAATATTGGTTATATTGTTATAAATATTTCTCTCTTACAATCACTAATTAATGGTAATTCCCTCTATAAGGAAACAAAATATGAAGAAGGGCTCATATTTTTAGAACCAAATCAAGTGTCAAATGTCACCTCATATTTTCGGGGAAAAATCTACAATGTGCACCTTATAAAAGGGCATATGATATGCACTTATTGTATGGTCCATATCATGCCACATCATAAAAAATGACCTGCTAAACCGGTCATGTAACAGGTTACAGAAAGAATCATAACTTTTTTTCAAATATCATAACAATACTAGAATGAATCATAACAATGTTATAATATTCACCAAAGTATCATAACAAAGACACTATAAATCATAACAATATAATGACAACTCATAACAAATATAGTTATTTCTAATCAATTATCATAACATTTGAATCGTAACATTTTTTATTATGATTCACCATGACAAATCATAACTTTTGGTAATACAAATCATAACTTTTACTAATGAATCATAACCACAACTTTTTTCTCCACAATCATAATAAGATTAACAAAATGTCATAACTTTTATTAATGAATCATAACCACAACTTTTTTCTCTACAATCATAATAAGATTAACAAAATGTCATAACTTTTACTAATGAATCATACACTACAAGAATTTTCACTTTTGGCGACTAAATTTTGTCACCAAAAGTTAATTTTTTAGTCGCTGAAGGGTTTTAGCAACTAAATTATTTGGTCGCAATAGTCGTCGTCAAAGAATTGTCGGTAAAAGTAATTAGCGACTAAAATTATTTTAGTCACCAAATGTATACAATTTTCGACTAAAATTTTAGTCGCCAAAAGGTTGGATATTAAATTAAAGTAGACTATTTTCGGCGACCAAACTTTTAATCACCTAAAGTTCTACATTTTTAGCTACTAAAATTTTAGTCGGCAAAGAGTTCTTCTTTTGGCTACTAAAAATTTGGTCGCCTAAAGTTCCACATTTTTTACTACTAAAATTTTAGTCGGCTAAAATACACTCTATTGCTTTATAATATTAAGAAATATGAATATCGTCCTTGGACATAGGAATTGGAAATCCAACTGACACTACACATTAGTATAATGGATGGTTTAGTGTATATTCCGACTCCAAAGCAATCAGTAAACCCCATTTAGATTATATTTCCGAAGTAACAAGTGTTTTACTACTCTGCAGAACTAAGTTGCTTTAAATGTTAAAATATAGTGTTATATACTTAGCCACAGTTGATCTGAATTGTTGTACCTTTGTGTAACAGTTGTTGGAGAGCTTTCAGAAGGCTTTCCCCACATTATATTTTCCCCCCTTGCCCGAACGGGGAGACTTTGATCTCAAAGATGTATTAGAGTCACCCTACTTCTTCAACTGATCTGAACCAAAAGCAACTCCTTCACTTACTTGTACAGTGACACGGTGACTTTGATTTGAGAAATGTACTATGGTCACCCTACTACAACTGATCTGAACCAAAACCTACTCTTCCTCTTATGTATACTGTGACATGGTGCCTCTGTGCATGTTTCATGGTCTCTGGTCTTTCAGTTTGCTACCGTATATGGGCATGGCAAAGTAAGAGGGCAATCTCTGCTTATAATCTGGTTGGAGACTTAAGGCATGGATCGTTTGAGCATTGAGATGATCTCTCCAAGGTACAATACTACTATATACACAATTCAACCTGCAGCTGCAAACTCCAGTTTTCCGAATAAAGTCAACAAAGAGATTCTTTAGCAGTGTGTGTCTACTCTGAGATGGTTTAGAAGATTTTCTGAAGTAGATTCATTGTGCAAGAAGCTTCAAGAGGTCGCCAATGTACAATTTTGCAACAGTACACATTCTTCCTCAGCGAATCATGTCTTCGAGCATGAAGGATATTAAGCTTTCCAATGGATACAGATCTGCAGAATCGAGTTGACAGGAGAAATGCCGAAAGTTGCGGAAGGATAGCTGACCTTGCATACACAGATGAATTACAATTTATAGTCTCATGAGGGGTTTTTGTGTGAAGTATGGTCCATATGGCTCACTAATTGTAATATTATATGCTTCTCCTGTCATGTAAATTTGTGCTAGTATTATGTTAATTGAAATTAATAGTTTCGGTAATGCAATTGTTGCCAGCAACATTATGTATTAGTACTATGTTTTAAATTTTTTTTTCTCATTTAAACTGCAATGAAATCAAAAGCATACACAATCTTTTTCAACCCCTTCCACTCTACAGTTCTATACATCTTTTGGGGCACTTAGTCAGCTTAAGTTACTAGCCAACCAGGAGCTAAATCAGATTGATGAGGAAACCTATTTAAACAACTCTACCAAGAATACGTTATCCAGACATAAGCAGAAATTTTTATTCAGTGGAGCTCTAGGTATAAAATGTGTCCAAGCTTAATTCTAAAAATCTTTTGATCATAATAAATTTTTTGTTCTGTGGAGCTCTAGGTATAAAATCTTCAAGCTTAATTCTAAAACTCATTTGATCAGAATAAATTTTTATTAAGTGTGGAGCTCTAAGTATAAAATGTTCAAGCTTAATTCAAAAAATCATTTGATCAAAATAAAAAGCTATGGGCAGAGCTCTAAATGTAAATGCAATGACAATTCAGCTCCGCAGAAAAGCTAAAAACACAGCATAAAAAATAATTCTCGTCGGTCATCATGATCAACACAATGGGCTGCAGAAAAATTGTGAAATATATACACTCAGCGAACAATAGTTCTAAACACCAAAGTTCACAGCCTAATAACTCTAATGAGTGATAATTGGCATAAAAGCCGATACACCAAAAAACTCATTTTTATACACAGTAACCAAGTAAAACAACTAAGCAGCATATAACCCTCCCTTACAGGAATTCCTTCCTCTGATGCCGAGATTTCAGTAACCAAAACAATCATTTAGTGAAGTCCGTCCATCGCCTGATTGTCCTGGATGAAGCATCACAAATATACGATCAGCAACAATAACATTAAAAATAAAAAATAAATAATAATAAAAACTCACAATAAAGTGATAATCAATAAACCAAAGACAGTAGTTCACCTTTAGGAGGCACCCAGGATTCATAATCCATTTTACCGTCAAGAAATGAAGGTCTCCCTGGTCCAAGCACTCTTTTTGGCATTTTATCGTCTTCAATGTTATGTCCTGCCTCGTCATCAGCTGCATGGTACCCTCTTTTATGTTTCAATAACAGTGCCACAGCATCTTCTGCCCTGATTTCATTTCCAACTGATGAAATTGTCGACTGTTCAGAAGCATTGGTTTCACTGAGCTCAGACCCAAAAGATCTGCTTTTCAGTGTTAAAAAGTAGGACTGAATTTGTGTTTAATGTATCTTTTGAAATTTGAAAACATTGCTGGAAATTTCACATTTAGTGGTGTTTAAAAAACGCCGCTATAGGTATAAAAAACGCCGTTAATTCTTTTTGTGACGTTTAGTACCAAACGCCGAAGATGCGGCCGTCGCTATAACGTTATGACGCTTTAAAAGCGTCACTAAATAGTATAAACGGCGTTTTTAAAAACGCCGCTAAATGTGGTAAATAAGGGTAAAATGACGTCATCAAGTATTTAGCGACGTTTTAAAAACGCCGTGATAGATTTTTTCCTATTTTAAAAATATGACTTGGCACTGTAGTGGCGTTTGGAAAAACGCCATTATAGCCTCTTTTTTTTTTTTTTTTTTTTTTTTCTCTCTTTATAGATTGTGCATTCTGTTAGATTTCAAAACCAAAATGAACCAAATTTTTTTTAATAAATTCTAAACCAAAATGAAGCAACAAACACAACCAAACAATAAAAAGAAAAAATATTGTATCACACATGTATTGCAAACCTGTCAAATAACAAATTCAACACGACAAGCAAAAAAATATAATTTCAACAGAACTTCTACATCAATTTTCTACAATCTTGGTTAGCACAGTAATAAGCAAATAATTGTAAGGCATTGTAGAGACAATCTCTCCAAAACATTTGAGTTTGCTACACATGGATAGAAACAGCTGGCTTAGGCCAATGATTTAATGCAAATCTTGACCACAAAAGCTAGAGAGAGAGAGCAGCAAATTTTATGTGAAAGAAAATATGTTGTATGGACATATTAGACCTCTGATCCTCATCAATCTTCAAGCAGATATCGATTCCTCCTAGCACCAAAAGCAAATCTCTACACAATCAAAAGAGATTAAACATTAAAGAAAAACTTGGCCTGAAATAAATAAAACGCTTTCACTTGATTGATCCAAAAGCTTCACAAAAGAAATCAAGGAAATATGCAATACACATTCTACCTACTTTGTAGAAGCTCCAGACAACAGAAAGACAGTTACATTTATTTATTAATTTAATCTCTTAAACAAGCCAAATAGAGAAATTTTGACACAAACCTTTGGAGAAGCTTTGGCACTTTTCCACAAGATTGTTGCACATGCTTCTAGGCTGTACCATAGGAAATGTGATGAAGAAGGAAAAAAATAAAAACAGATCCACACATGCACAACAATAAACAGAAAGGGAAAATAGAAAATATTTGATGAAAGTTATGAAGTCATATCCTCTATGCAAAAAGGAGTCCACATTCTAATAGAGAATATATTCACATTAGTAGGGCAATGGAAGGACAGAATAGAGTTGAGCTAAGTATAATCTTATCACACTCCATTATCAACTGAAAATTAAAGTAAAAGTAGTAGTTCATTTAGTTATAAAGAATGTGAAGTAATTCATTGCCAATGAGTAGTCAACTATGGCCAGCATAAGAGGATTACCATTTGGCTCTTTGTTAACTAAACCTACAAACAATTTAAAAAATGCCATTGTAATTGGGACGGGACTCCAAGGGATTATGAAACTAAAAACCAACAATAAAAAAATTTAAAAAAAGAAAACAAAAAAGAAAAAAGAAGCAACAAACAAATAACTTTGCCAATAGTATCTACTGCCCTCATAAAGAATTTTTTTAGAGAGTGAATTCTGCAGCCTTGCAGGATGTCAACGCAAATGACACTTGGCAAGCGCTTGCATAAAGTATATGCCCATCTTCATATAAGATTATGCTTCATCTGTAACTGTTTGACAGTAAGCATAGCGATGTTGAAGATTTTAACATCCACCAAATCATGTCACAGGTTTAGGCCCACTTCCACGTTCTCCTCAAGAACTTCCTAACTTTCAAGAAAAATAAAAACAATACTGAGCACACTTTACATTCTTTTCCTGAGACGCATTTCCACCCATTTAATAATATAACACCGACTACAGTTGTCAGACTCACTTTTGGAAACTTAAATGAATGCTTTCAGCCAAATACTCTACAAATATTAAATTGCCAATGTGTTGAAATAAGATAGCCGCAGATGAAACGGACATCTTACAGCTTGTCTGCCAAGAGAGTAAACTTTATTGACCCCTTATGTTCTTGAAATAATGTCTAATGATAGTGAGACTATTTTGAAACCAAGTCGAAAAGTTATTTTGACCTGGAAAATGATCAGAACAATTACCTGCCTCATGTCTTCCATGTTTAATGGCCTCAGAACAATTACCCTTTCCTCTTTACCTCCTTCTTTTGTATCTGAAGCATCTTCAGAGCTCTGCCCTTCATCAACTCTTTCCTTATTTTTCTGTTCATCGACTCTTTCCTTATTTTTCTGTGTAGAAAAAATTAATAAAAAAGATAAAGAGGAAAGGGTATAATGCTGATGGGAAAAAACTCAAGCTCACTCAGTTTAATATAATGCTGATGAGAAAAAACATAGAAGTAATAGTGAGTGTGTAAGCAAATACAAATCATTGAGGCTCTACTAGAAAAATTACAAATACCTGTACTAGACCGTGAAGAGTCAGTTTGGCCTCATCATCCACATAAATTTCCAGCAACAACACACACAACACACACACACACACACATGTGGGAATATTTTCACCCTGCACACACACAACACACACACACACACACACAAAATACCAAACTTCTTGTCAAACTTCTTGTGTTCAAAAAATGTGTCATACTTCTTGTGTTCAAAAAATGTAATCCAGCAACAAAAGTAGAGCTCGTAACCTCCATGCACTAGGATTTATAGGCTCGCCTACACTACCAAGGACTCGTAAGGATTTTTGAGAATAGCGGGTGACATACTATATTTATATTTGAGGGTAGTTTAGTGTTTTGGCTTCATTTTTAATAGGGTTATGTTCTTGTATTATATATGGAAGATTAAGCAATAATAGGCTAGCAATGCTAAATATATACATTAAAGGGCAACACCAAACCAAAAAAGATACTAAAAACCCATGGACTTGATGGCAGAACCTAAAAGGTTAGAAAGTAGAAGTATTTATTTGATGATATACTAATAACAAGGAGTTTGGAAGGTGATACTAATAACATGTGGAATACAATGACAGAATGCATTAATAGAGCTCTTCTCCTCTCTTTTTCGCATGTTTAATCTTCGTTAACAATTACAAATTTATGCAAGAACATCTTCACACTTGGCCAAGACACAAAAAACTAGTGAAATAAATCAAATAAGTAGTCAACTCCAAATAGTACTATTGCAAAATATAATCTTAACTAGCTTGTCATTTGAACGTATTTAAATTACACATGCATGTAAGGTTAGAGAATTTTTTTACCTCATCTCCATCACGCATCAGAGAGCACACCAGTGTAGGGGCAGTATAAAATATTGTCACCTTGTATTTGTCAACAATGTCTCAACATCATCCAGCAAGTATCTCCCCATTGTCAAGTCTGTATATTAACTGCCAAGGAAGAATAAATCAACATAATTCAGATAAAAGTAAAATAATTAGAAGCATCTAAGTGCAAGAGTATAATTAAATTCTGAAGGTAGAAATTGAAATAGAAGAATAGTTACAAAATTTTATTTATAACAAGTGAAGGAAGAGTAATAAACGAGCCGGGTATAAGCTTGACCACATGGTTTAGATTATCACAAGAACTTGTTAATAAGAACAGAAAAATGAATGTGACAATGAGAAAGAAGAAAACAAACACAAAGCAGTTATGCAGAAACATGAAAATTGTCGAGTCACTTTTCAAAATAAATTAATCAATAAAATAGGGAGAAGAGAATCTGTTAGTTTCCCCGGATTACAAGGCTGGCATTGTAGAGAACAAGAAGGTTAAGAAATATAACCTTAGCCAGTCCCTCCCCTTCATTTTCTGCTAGAGCCTTTGTGTTAGCCTTAAAACTTGTCTTGGCAACACTTATCTCAAACCCCTCTATTTCAGCTCTCTCCCTCGCTTGAGGCTGCAAAATTTTAGATGTTAGTCAACTATAGGTAAATTACAAGAATATGGTGGGTAACCTTTTTTATTTCACTACCCAATAAGAACAAAAGAGAGAATAAAAATGCACACATCCCTTTTTATTGACAATGAGACCTCAAAATGAGGTGATTTTGTCATATTTCTATGGACTTAACAAGGATGGGTCAAAGGTACCATTTTCTTGATCAAGCATTTGAATGACCTCAGCGACATCGGCTGCAAGTTACAAGATTAAGCAGGAACCACACCATCTTAAGTTACAAGATTAAGCTATTTCTTTTGCAATTGAATTTGTCAGAATGCTAAAAACAAAATGCTAGAAACAGGAACAATACCAACAGCAGTTCTTGTGCAGAAAACTTCATAACCATCAAGCAATTCCTCTACTGGAACAGTACATTCCTCGACCTGCATGTTCTTGGAAATTTTCAGATCCCAAAAAGCAAAAAAGCATAATAAACTTGTTATCCAATCATCCCAGTACATAATCTTGTGACATTTTTTTTGTTCATTCGACATTATGATAATACGAATTGCTAACTCCCACATAATCATTACTTGTGTTCTATCACACAGTGTATGAGGGTTTATTTGTTAAGACAAGCTTATGAGGTTCCATTTGTGATTTCAATAAACACTGAAAGAAATTTGGCCAATGTATAAGTTCTGTGTTGCAAGAACAACTACTTAACGCATGATCACGGGCAATGTCGATGACAGTTTTTCGTGTGATCCCTGGAAGAATAGTCCTACTGGTTGGTGGAGTCGAAATAAGATTTCCCTGTGAAGGTTGATATATACATGAGTCTACAGTCGATATAAATTTGTTTAATTCTAGGAAATACTATTAAAACCACTGTAAGTTAAAAATTTCGTAAAAACTAAATAGAGGCAACCCAAAAAAACAAACACAAATAATGTGTCTCCTTTCACAACAAAAAATTCAAACCTAACAGTTGTTCTAGAATTTTTCTTATTTCTCACTTTGAGGAAAAGAAAAACCATAGTAAGATAATAGAAATGAAATTGCATGAGCAGGAAGCTAAGTTGAACATTACCTTCACCACAAAAATATTACAAGTGGCCTCTTCAAGATATTTCTTATGCACCGAACCAAGGTACATTACATAAGAAAATCCTCTGCTTTTGCTCTAGTTAATGCTTTCAAAAGCTACATGACAGAAAGATTATTTAACAGTAAACAAATCATAGTCATAAAATTGCAGTGTTGCAAAGATCAAGCCAAGTTCATGAGCCAATACCTTCCTTGTGCACATGACTTTGAGGAAAATTGTGGGGCTGACTTTCACCTTGAAAATCAGGACAAACCTCCAAATCGTCTCCACTTCAAAAAAACCTCATAATGAGCATATCCAACTCCTTCTCCATCTATTTGTTTTTACTTGTGTGATAAAGGAGCTGATTTCAAAGCTTTACTCGAACCCAAGTTACTGGTATGAGAACCAGAGCCCCCTAATGACACATTCTTTCTGATCCACAACTCATAAAACAGATTCTGTCATGATTTGATTGGAGCCTTTTTCTGTTGTGGAGGGAGAAAGTGGCATGTTTGGTACACGATATAAATGTACTAATCATGTGAATCAGATAGTGAATAGCAACCTGTAATCCCCTAGCAATAGCTTGGGCCTCAGCCTTTGTTGTCTCAATCTTGAAATTGTTCGGATTGTCATTGTAAGAATCCAGATGAACAACTTTATGAATGCGTACTTCTCAAATTGATCCAAATGAAGACAAATTTTGAATTCCAAGGAACAAAAGCAAAAACCAAAAATCTTCCACTGCAGAGAAAATACATGAGCTACCACCACGAATTACCACAAGAATAGCATACCAATATATAACAGAATTCGAAACCAACTAAAGAAAACTTACAGGCCAACAATCTGAAGATCAAGGAGAGACAGCACAGAAATCGCTCTGATGAATCACCGATCTGAATCGCTGAGATCGATTTGAACCTCTGAATCACCAAGCTGAATCTCTGCCATAATTAGGGTTTAGACAGCACAGAGAGAGAGAGAGAGAGAGAGAGAGAGAGAGAATGGAGCTCACCGATCTGGATCGTTGAGATGAACTTCGATTTCGATTCTTCTTCACTGAGACCGATCTGAATCGCTGAGATCTGAATCATGATCTTAATCGAAATCGAAGTGATATGAACTCATATTTGAATCGCATTATGAAATCGAAGTGATATGAACTCAGATATGAACTTAGAATTTTAAAATTTCGAGATATGAACTTCGATTTCGAGATCTGAATCGTTGAGATGAACTTCGAAATCACTCTGATGAATCACTTCGATTTCAAGAGAGAACTTCGATTTATGAGGATTCCATTGATAAGGTTTAGACAGCAGAGAGAGAGAGAGAAGCGAGTGCATCGGTACAATTTAAGAGTTGAGATTCTCAGATTCAAAAAGGAAGCGCGTGAGACAACATGACGCATTTGAAGACGTTTATAAACGCCTCCTATTCACAAACCGACGCCGTTTCAATTGAAGAAAAATGCGACGTTTATAAAACGCCGTTAAATATTAGAAATAGTGTTATAGGACTGAATGGTTGGAGTGATTTGGAGGCACCATACTTTATACATTTTGACATTTTAATTTTACGCGAATAGTGTTATTTTTATTTTTTTAATTTATAACATGCTAATCACGTTTATATATAAATAAAACAATAATAAATAAATAAATAATTGATGATCACGTCAGTGCTGACACTGAATTGTGACGGGACTGAATGGTTCCTCAAAATTTACATATAACAACGTGAAACTTCTCCGGATTCCCGGGCGAAGTCGTTGACTTTACGTTATTGACCACTACAAATTCATTGGTGGATGGATGTTTAGTCTTGACACAAAGTCTGAAATTTATAGGGGAATTGCGTATAGTGGGAAACAAAAGAAAATTATAAAAATATATAAGGCGTAAATAATTACGTGTGACTTACATTCTTCTATATTTGTGTAAAAATAATTTTTTTCTCTCATTGAGATGTAATTCTCTCAATTTTAAAGGAGTATATTGGATAGGGTTGTGCTACATTCCCCAATTTGGGGGCTCTTAATCCCCTGAAAAATCAGAACAAGGCAAAAAAAAAAAAAAAAAAAAATGCTCAAAACGACGTCGTTTTGGGTATTAAGGGGATTAGGAAGGACATTTTTAGGGGAACAAATCATTTCTCTATTGGATAATATTGTCATTGGGGTTGGAAGAAAATATAGTTCCCATTTGGCAAGTGAATTGAGTTCAGGTTGGGATTAAAAATTTAAAAAAAAAAATAGATAAGTTAATAAGACAAAAAAAATCACATCTAAATTATAATTAGTTCACTTTTTTTCTCACAAACTAAAAAGTCAAAATTAGAAAAGTCAAAAAGTCAAGTTAAAAAAGTTTTTTTCCCAAATGACTTCTTAAATTTCAATATAATAATATATTTTTTATATTATGTGATAGTTATTGTAGCATTTTCTGTTTAATTTTGAATAGAAATTAACTTTAACAGTAAAATTTAAAAAAATTGAAATATAAAAGGTTAAAATGAGAAGAAATAAATTTAAAGAGTTAAAGTGAAAAAGTATCCAAAGATAAAAAGGATAGAGTGTGATTTACCCTTATTTTTGAATATTTCAAAAAGTTGTTGGCTATTATTTTAAGTGAGGTAACTACACTATAAAGCCATCCATTCATCTTTCTGGTTTTGCTTACTCCATTCATCTTTCTGGTTTTGCTTACTCCATTCATCTTTCTGGTTTTGCTTACCTCTCTCTAATTGTGTGCCTTTCAAACTTTAGTAATTCTCCCATTCGTGTCTTGTTCTTAGCTTGGTCTTCTTCACTCAGCTTAAAACGATCGAAGGGTGCTTGGTGAAACTGAGGCATAGACATCTTAGTTTGGTTGGAGAACAAGAACCGAGGTATTCCTCAAAGCTTGTGCATGGAATTATTTCATTATTTTGATATATTAAATTTACAAATAGCTCAATTTTGTTTCAACTGCCCTCATTTTATATGCTTTTTCATATTGTCCTATGGTATTGCATCATTTTTTGTTTTAGGCATTTTTTCATAAATTCTTTTTCATTTACTTATATTTTATTTAGTTTACATTATTTTCTTATGTTTCAATAAGTCTTATGAGTGACATAATTACTAAAATACCCCTAATAATATCCACATTTACAAAGTGAATATTTCATGATGTGAATATTCACACCATCAATGTAAATGTTAACAAGTCAATGTGAATATTCACATTGTAAAATACGAATGTTCACATTACTAAATTGTTAACCGTTCAAAAAATATTTATAAGGGTAGAAATGTCCATAAAATACCTTAAATATGAGAATTAGGATTTGGTAGATCAAATGTCTAAATAATAGGACCTATTAAAATATAAGAATATCTTATGGACTAATTGAGATACAAACACTTGAAAAAAGATTTTCTAATAAATTTTTTTTATATATAATAATAAATAATAAAAGGAAAATTATATTGATTTTTTTTTTTAAATGTAGTAAATTTTACAAAGTTTGACATAATTATTTTAATTCACATAACATTTAATCTTCTTTTTATCAATAATTGTTTAGTCATATGGAGAGGAAAATAATGTTTCTATTGCTCCCACTTAAATATATATATATATATATATATTGTATTTTGTTTATCTTTGTATTTTTGCATTATTTGTATTAATTTTGGTTTCTCCAATCTTATTAAAAGGGAGATTAGTATAATTATGCTAAATCTGGATCTTGATCTATTTACTCTAAGGTTTCGTTTGTTTCGACCTAAAATATTTTACACATTTTTTTTTCTATAAATTGATTTTACACAAAAAAAAAAAAAGGGTTTTTGTTTTTGTTTTTCGGTGTTTGGTTGACACTTACAACAAAAATATTTTATTGTCTAAAAGAGAAATTTTGATTCAATAAAATGTTATTTATGAATTTTAAATGAGTTAAAATACTTATTTGAAAAGCCTAAATGTATTCAAAAAGTAGTGAGCGAGAGTTAATTTTATTTTGACTAGCGAAATTTTGTAAAAGTAAGTCATTTTTAAGAAAAATAAAAATAATGTATTTTTCTTAAAAAATATTTTACTTTACGTCAAAACAAATGGAGCCAAAATCTCAAATTGGTTATATGGATAAGAAAATAATATTACTATTACTTACACTAAAATATATATCGTATCTTATTTATCTTTGTAAAAATATTATTTACATTAATTTTGATCTCTATAACTATACTAAAAAAAAAATCTATGCAACTATTTCAAAATTACGGATCATGCTCTATTTTCTCTAAATCTCAAACCAGATTAATATAATTTATCCCAATAAAAAAAAATAGATAATCACGTGAACAGTCTTGCAGTATATTTCACAAGTTGAATTATCTTTCTCATGTATAAAAAATTAAAATTGACCTTTCGGCCAAAGATAAAACCGAAGCCCATCAATATGATTTAGTGGGGCTGGGTATAGGGTTATTCGAACTGTCTAACCTATTCAACTTGAACCAATCCACATACAATAGGCAGTTTCTTAGAAACAATTTGGGCGAATACGGTTTAGAATATGACATTATTACGAGTTGCGGGTTTTACCCGCACCTACAAGACCTGGCCGCACTTAGACTCTTCTTTTTTTATTTTTATTTGAGTAATGCAAAGGATCCCAAATAATCTACCAAATATTTTACCAAACCTCTCACAAACATTTGGTAGATTATTTGGGGTTCATAATATTTTCATTTTTATTTTTATGATGAAGTTTGCGAGTTTACAAATGTTTTTATTTTATTAATGTGTTTGAATTTGATGAAATTTGACAATAATTTATTGTTATTTTATTATTGTATTTTGGATGAATGTAAAAGTTAATGAATAATTACTTTTAGGTAAATTTAAGATTTTGAAAGATTTGCTTGTGTTAGAAATTGATTTTGTTACGTTTTTAATTTTATAAGTTTTAATTTATTAATTATTAATGTTGAGTATTTTAAAAAATGGCCCAAAATAAATATTTACAAAATGGGTAAAAAAATGACCAAAAATAAATATTTTAAGAAAAAAAGTCCAATCCACAACTAGCCTACAACCGCCCGCACATCTGCGAACCCTATCCACACAAACTGCAACCCGCACTGTAGACGGTTGCAGGTTCAATTTTTCTCAAACCACAAATCAAATCGTCCAAAACTGAATCACAAGCACTTCTATGATTCAGGTTACATTTGAAAAGTAACTAATAAATTAGTCAAAAAAATTTTAAAAATTAACAATCCAAGAAGACATAAAAAAAAAAATTAAAAATTAAAAATGAAAAATTCCTTCACATTTTTTTGTTATTTTTTATATAAAAATAAAAAATTATTTTTATTTTTTTCATTTCATATTTTAATAACAAAATTCACTAAAAAAAAATCACTTTTCCCAGATGAACCATGAATTTCATTGGTTAGTGCATGGCCCACAATGCTTCCCACAAAGCAAAACAAAAAGCCATGCTAGTAGGTTTCGGCCGATAAATAAGCCTAAACAACAGTGCTATAAAAAATATATATAAAATTAGTAAATACGCGACAGAAAAAAATAAATAATAAAAAAAGGAAAAATATAAAAAAGAAAAAAAAAAAAAAAAAAAAGGGAAGAACATGAGTTGAAAATGGATGTTGATTCCATTGTAGAAAAGACAGTGGAGGAGACCACTTCAGCGAATCAGCACATCAGTAGTGTTGAATGTCGGATCATATTTGTGTGTTAAAATCTGATTGGCTCTGTTAGGAGTCGTTTGGTTTTTATATTGGGCTACATAATCACAAAAAAAATAAAAAAAAGTTAAAAAATTACAAAAAGTCAAAAATCATAAAAGGACAAAAAAAAATCTACTATTTCAAAGTTAAAAAGTCAAAAAAGACAATTAAGAATACTAAACGAACAAAAAAATCTCAAACTAAAAAAATTAAAAAAAGTTAAAAAATCAACTAAAAAAATCATTGTCAAACTAACACTTAATTATATTAGGATCAATCAAAAAGTCCATCTTCTACTAGGATATGGGTCCTTTTCGGATTAGCTCGAATGTAGGGGTGTAATTTTGGCCCGTGACCCGAGATGGACCCGACCCTTTAAGGCCCGTTTAGGCCTGAGCCCAAGCCCTGCCCGAGGCCTTGGGCTTGGGCCTGGGCCTAGGCCTGGGCCATCGTTTTAAAGCCTGGCCCAACCCGCTTGGCCCGACCTATTGGCCCGCTCAAGGCCCACCCAAAAGTCCGGCCCGCCCGGCCCACCCGATGTCTAGTGTTATTTTTAATGAAAAATAATAAAATTTTGGTAAAAAAATAAAATAAAATTGTTTAGTCCCGCTCAAGCCAGCCCAAAGCCCAAAGCCCAAGCCCAGGGATCCGCCCCATTGGCCAGTCCAAAGCCTGAATATCCCTGGGTTTAGGTTTGGGCTTGGGCTTGGGTCTGGGCCTAATTTTCTGGCCCATAGGCTGACCCGATCTAGCTCGATTTTTGGGCGAGAGCTCGCAAGACCCGACATGGGCCGAACCGGCCAAAATTACACCTCTACTCAAATGTTGTGTGATAGCATCATATCTCAACCAATTACATCCTTCCACGTGGCATTTGGGCCTGCTAATAACCAAGTTTTGTGGACAAGACAAAAATCATCTCCCCGCAATGTCAAATTAAAGTACAAGAAAGTGAAGCTATAGTGAAAAAAATAAAAAATAAAACAAAACAAAACAAAAACAAAATAAAATTTACATCTTGTGAATGAGGTGAGCTATATAAATAGTTTTTTCATTATTTCGTTATGTTAAATTTTCTTTTTTTCTTTTTTGATCGGTGAAAATCCATTGTTAGTAATTAGATTAATATCCTCGTAATTTAACTCTATCTAGTGTTGAACCCATGATCTTAAGCCGTTATGAATGACAATTAATTAAGAAAGATTTCGTCAAAGCCTCTTCACAATAAAATTTTAATATATTAAGGACAAGCACATAAAATTTTTTTGGAAAATTTCAGCACACACTACTATTATTAAAATATCCTCAGGCCTCGTTTGACAAGTGACTTTTTTAATCAAAAAGTCAAAAAGTTACTAAAAAAATGAAAAAACCAACAACTTACATCAAAAAGTCAAAGATTCATTTTTCTTTTTATTTTTTGCACATCTTTTTGTAAAAAATCAAAAAGTTATCCCAAACAAACTAGTTTTTTTACATCATATTTTAGACAAAAATTCAAAAAGTTACTAAAAAAACCTGTTTCCAAACGACTAATTTAATATTTTAAATTTCAAAATGATATAATCTTTTATTTAAATGTCAGTTTTTAATAAAATTAGTATTTTTAAGAATCTTCTCATCAAGATCTATCAAATAAGATCTAGGTTGACTATGAAATTCTTACAAAAAAATTGTCATTGTAATTGATGTAAACAGTTTCACAATAAAATTTTACACTAAATCAGAGTAAAATTTTACTGTTGATGTTAGTTTCAATAGGGAAAAAAATAACATTTTTTTTATTATAAAGAATTTCATAGCCAACATAGATTTAGTTTAATAGATCTTAACGAGAGGATTCTAAAACTATTAATTTTATTAAAAAACCAATATATAAATCAAAGGTTATATCATTTTAAAATTTAAAATATAAAATTAGTTACTAAGAATAAGATTGTCCATAAAAAAATGAAAACAAATTTGTTTATCCTTGATAAAAGCGGCGCTTCTTTTTTCGGGAGCTTATAAATTAAAAAAATTTAGATTGTAGTTTTCACTTTAGCCTCCGTTTGAGAAATGGGTTGGCTTTTTGACTTTTTTTGGCGATTTTAGCTTGGGCTAAAAAGTTTGGTTTGGGAAGAACTTTTTGGTTTTTTTGACTTTTTTTGTAAGAGAATAATATAATGATTATGGGTTGGATGTGATGTTTTATTTTTTGTGACTAAAATATCATATTTCGTCTTTTGTGGCTAAAATAGTCACTTTAGCCCTTCCCAAACAATGCCAACAATAAAGGGCATTTTGGCCAAATATAATATTTTTTTTATTATCAAAAAGTAGAAGACTTAATACATCAATTGTACACTTAACAATAAATCATTTAATAAAATATATTGGAGTATAAGATGGATTCCAAAAGTGATAAAGAGAGTCTCCATACAGGGAGTAGAACTGTCTCAATGTAGGATAAAAAAATAAAAAATAAAAAACCCTCCATGTAGGGATGAGAAAGCTTTCATTAAGGAGGAGAACTCACCCCAGAAAGACATTATTACAATACAAAAATAAAAAAACACAATATATATATATATATATATATGAAAACAATCACCCGGGGTGCACAAAATAGCTAATAAACTGAAGAACTAAACTAACCCCACCTCTTTGGGTTGGTTTGGTTTATTTTTGAGTATATTGACTTGGTTTTGAGTTTTCAAATTATCAATTCGAATTAACTCGAGAACCGAACGTAGATATATATATATATATATATATGTAATGTAAAATTCTATTTATATTTATATCTAATTGATCCATTACAATGAATTTTATTGCATTTAATTTTCCACGTAAAATAAATTTTATTAGATTTAATTTGTATTTGTTGTGTTTAAGCTTGAGTTGGATTTTACTATGCTTCAGTTTGACTTCACTATATCATTCACAGTTATTAGAGTGTATTAAACAATATTTTATTTTTTATTTGTGTTTATTTTAAATGTTAAAAACATATTTATT
This sequence comes from Camellia oleifera, assembly GCA_022316695.1. Classification (NCBI taxonomy): domain Eukaryota; kingdom Viridiplantae; phylum Streptophyta; class Magnoliopsida; order Ericales; family Theaceae; genus Camellia; species Camellia oleifera. Next base: position 109,442,289 of record CM039306.1, on the reverse strand, counting down.
TTAATTTATTTATTATTCATTGTTTCATTTTTTGAAGTTTTTATTTTTTATTTTTTTTGAAACCGTGGATGGTTACAGCCTAAGCTGCATTGGGTTGGGTTGATTCTAGTGCACATTATTAGTTTGGTCTTAAGTTTATAAATTTGAAACCGATCATGATTAAGTTGATTCCAAATTTAATGCCAACTTCAATCGAACTGATTCATAAACACCTTAACAATCACTACCAAATACCTTCACAACCCATCGCCATCGTCACATCCGCTTATTGTGGTATTATAATTTCCACCTTTACAAAATAAATCATTTTGGATATGAAATGGTCACTTAGAATATAAAAATACATTTAGCAGCATCGAATTCCTGTTATGAATTAAATCTGAGCCTAAATCTAAAAATTTCCTGGGAAGCAAACCGATTGATGATGGACACGGGAGGAGTAACTAGTAGTATAGTATTAGATAGAAAAGAAAAATCAGATTTAGAAAAAAGAAATAGTAACGAAGAAACCTCAAAAGAAGAAACGAGGGGGAGAGGAAGGATACAAACTCCACTGTCTCCCATAAAACAAAACCAAAGGAAACAGCAAGAAAAACTTTTTATGGTTCAAGTTTTTTTTAATTTATTTTAAAAATTAACTTTTGTCTAAAATTAGATAGAAAATAATACATTGATAGTCACGTGGCTTAAAACATTTTCTTATATATAATTCACATGTCTAACAAAAAACTAAATCCCATCATAATAATATATATTTTTTTATTTTATATGATAATTAACGTGACATTTTTTGTCTAATTTTGAACAGAAATTAACCTTAAGAGTAGATTGAAAAAAACTTAAAATATAAAAAGCCAAAATAAAAAAATTACCAAGCATAAAGGAGACAAAGTATAATTTATCCTAAATTTATATTTAATTTATATTACGATATAATTTTACTATAGTTTATTTTGGTCAACTTTATAAGTTGGATTAGTGTCAACGAAAAGAAATTATTCTTAGAAAATCTAACAACGATCTAATAAATTTAATTTAATTTAGTAATAGTTTTTTAATTCAATCAAGCAAAATGTTTGTAAATATTGTTCAAAATTTTATTTGCATAGTTAAAGATAGTTTTTACTTTTATATATTTGAAATAACTTAAAAGTCATAAAATATAATTGAATAAGGGTATAAATGTGGCCCGGCTTAGCTCGACCCGACCCATGTCGGGCTTCACAGGCTCTCGCCGAAATTTAGGTCGGGCCGAGTCGGCCCATGGGCCAAAAAATTAAGTCCAGATCCAATAGGCCTTGGGCGGGCCGACCCAATGGGCTTGGGCAGGCCTGACCATTTTTTTTGTTTTTTAAAATTTTTTTTACCAAAATTTTGTTATTTTCCATTAAAAAATACACTGGGCCTCAAAGCAGGCAGGGCTTGGCTTTGGGCCGGGCCCTAAGGGTTGGTTTGGAATGTCCTAAAAAAGTGTACTTTTTGACTTATTGGTGGGTTTGGGTTGGGTTTGATGTGATGTGTTAGAGAGGTGATGTGATTTAAATAAGATGATGTGACTTAAATAAGAGAGTGACTTTTTAATTTTTTGACTTATTTAAGTTATGCCAAACTAACCCTAAGTGGGATTTAAGCAGGCTGACGGGTCGGGTAACGGGCTGGGCCAAGCGGGCCGGGCCGAGCTGGGCTTCAAAACGATGGCCCAAGCCCAGGCTCACGGGCTCGGGTTGGGTTCGAGCCTGAGCTCAAGTGGGCCTAAACGGGCCAGGCCCATCCTAGGCCAAGTGCGGGTTTTGGGCCGCCTACGAGCCGCGGACCATTTTTACACTCCTACTGAAGGTAACATACTCATAAACTTTGGAAGTCATTTATGCCAGGCATAAATTAGGTTTTAAAAAAAAAAAAAAAAACTAAAACATGAACTATTCAAATCCAAAATTTATATCCTACATTTTGTTCCTTTTTCTTTCTTTCATTCTTTTATTTTTTATTTTTTTAAATAGAGAATTCCTATGCATAACATGAGTTCACCGCTAGTGTCAAATAATGAAAATCACAAATTGATATAATCTCCATTCTTGAGTCCCATAATATAAAAGTATAGTAAATTAACTCTTACAAAATGCTTCTTACCCATTAAGTTTCATGTGTTGTATTTGACTAAAATGCCCTTATCATGGTAAAATGTGAGCTACCTGCATAAACTACTTAAATAATGTTGTAAATATCATATTTTGACTGATTCTAAGACTTAGATACCGCCAACGCTCCTCAATAATAAAAATTAATCACGTGCTTACATCTTCTCAAATTAGCCGATGGAATGATGAAATCCCTAAAACCGACCAAACCCTACTTTGGTCAAAACCATTACTTCACATTTTTGATTGGTCTAAGTTTTTTTTTTTTTTTTTTTTTTTTTTTTTTTTTTTTTTCAAAAATCAAAATCGAGTTTCTTTAAAAAACAAATGAACGACTAGATCGAACTGTGAGAACAGATGGGTAGAAGTGTAAAAATGGTCCGCGGCCTATTGGCGGCCCGAAGCCTGCCTGTGGCCCGAGGTGGGCCGGCCCGTTTAGGCCCATTTGGGCCAGGGCCCAAGACCCTAGGCCAGGGCCTAGACCATCATTTTGAAGCCTGGCCCAGCCCATTAGCTTGCTTAAGGCCCACTCAAGGCCCAACCTACCCAAGACCCAGTGTTTTTTTAATGAAAAATAATAAAATTTTGGTAAAAATAAAAATAAAAAATTTTGTTCAAGCTTGCCCCAAGCCCGAGCCCACCGGCCCACCCAAGACCCGAATACTCCTGGGCCTAGGCTAATTTTTTGGCCCGTGGACCGGCCCGACCCAGCTTGAATTTTGGTGAGAACCCGCGAGACCTAATATGGGCCGGGCCGGGCCAAATTTATACCTTTAGAGATGAGATTGCTCGAGCAAATGGGCCTTTAGCCTGGCAAACCCGTAGAATCCAGAGCAATCCACAAGTCTTGTGACCTATGGATCAAATCATTTGTAGATGTGGAAATTTCTCCCTCTTAGGTCTATAGATTTTGGAGATTTTCACGAGTCAGTGACCTATGGGTATAGCTGCAGATATCTCTAATTCTTGAGGTTGCAAGAGTATATGTGAGGTGTCGGCTAATTGTTGTTCCTTACTGTGGTCCTCGACCCGTGACTGGATTGAGCCAATACATGTATATTCGAGGGAAATTATTCAATATTTCTAGAGTACTGCGTGTGTGTATTTTCTAACCAATTATAATTCAATATATCTCTTCATGTTCCCCAATCATCCAACACAATACTTCACTTATCCACCTTCTCTACTAATCATAATACTATGGAATACTACATGTCCATACTCCAGAATTACTGAATAATTACCCGTATATTTGACGTATATATGTATTGACTAACTTTGTATCATCCATTGGCCTATAAATAGCCCCCTCAAATCCATAGAAGAGAACTCCTAAAAAGAGCTCTCTCAAGATCCCAAAATGTTACCAAAATATACACTTACCCTTCAAAATCTCTTCCAAAGGCCAGTTTCATCATTTCAAAGGCAGAAGCACACAGTCAACTTGTTTAAGGAGCTTCAAGCTTCAAGCATTGAAAGGAGCGTTGAAGGATTGTTTGCATCTACATCTATCATTTTTCATACTCTCTTGGCTTGAAATCTCCAAGTCAAGAGGTATATCTTTTTTTTTTTTTTTCTTTTCTTTTTTCCCTCATAATTTGAGTCAAATCATGTTTTACTTGTTCGATAATGGCTAGACTACTGATTTTTGTTGGATATTCTATTTATTGGAGCCATATGCCATGCATTCGATCAGATTTTAGGCAAATTCGTATTAGTTCTCATTTGTTAGCATGCTATTAGTTTAGATCATGCATTAGGCTCACGTTATCGCATTTTTGAGATTATGTTGCCATATTATTATTTGTATTGTGTTAGATGATTTTTACGTTTGGAATGCTTCACATGACATTTTAGTGACAATTGGACCTACAGAATGCTTCTTTTTTTGTTTGATAGATTTTCATGAGTGTTTTCTAAAAATATATATACTTCATTAAAAACATAAAAAAATTCATATAAAACTTTCATACATAAGGATGTGACTTAATATGCATATTTCACTTGTAAACATAATACTCATAAAGATGAATTTATTTAGACGAATGATTTTGTCATATCATTCTTATAGAATTTTTTTATATATATTTTATGTTTTTCTTATACAAAAACGTGTAGAAGAAATGTTATGAGATTTTATAGTTTGGAAGGAAAAAAAATTGCCTTGGCAGTTCAATAATGCCAACGTAAAAGGTTAATCAAAGTAAGTATTTTTTAAAAATTAAAAGAAAATAAGATTTAACCTATTAAAAAAAATAATAATAATTTCTCTTATAAAAAAATAAAAATTAAAATTAACATTAAGGTTTGTTCGGCCACTAAAAAAAAACAAAAGGTAAAATTATGACAATGGAGTAATGCTAGGCAATATGAGAGTCTGAATTCATTGAAGTCAGCTTTGAAATTAATTATAAAGTAAATATTTCATTACATTACTTTTGCACTTGCATTTTAGGTGCCATAATTTATGTTGAGTTTTGTTAACATGTGCTGTAAGAATATATGTTAAGAAAATAATAAATAATTTCAACAATTTCTACTTATATGGGGAAGGTAAAACTATTGAAAAACTACTTTTTCCCTTACGTGGACAAAAGTAACCCCATTTGTGTTATACCAAAAACACAAAAACTACAATGTAGTTTTTATTTATTTATTATTATTTTTTTTTAACGGTACTCACACAGTGAAAACCCCTCAAAATATTTGTGTTGCAAAATAAAACTTTCTGGCTGCAAAATATTTGTACCTAGTTGAGTTTTAAAAATTAAAAATTAGTTTGATAATAAAAAAAAAAATACCAAAAGGATATTTTAAAATTTTAAAATTATTTGTTTCTCAAGTATGAGAGGGTCCAAGAAGATCGTTGAAAAATTCGAAGGTTGCCGGAAAAGTCGTCAGAATCTTCAAAGACTCACCGGAAAATCCGAATGTCGCAAAAAAATTTGAATCTTAAGAGACTAAGATTCTTCAATTGTCACAACTAATGGAAACCCACAAAGAGAAAAGATGATGGGAAGAAAAGGTTGGATGAAGAAAAAGGAAACGAAGCAAGAGAGAGATAATCATGGTAAGCTCCCATAGATTCCACTTTCACTCTTAAAGAAGGGAGATGAGAACTCCCAAACGCGCTCTCTCTCTCTCTCTCTCTCTTCGAAATTCCTTCTTCTTAAAGCTATGGGTAGTGTTGTATATATAGGCAACTCAAATGGTGGAGTCCTATGTGCAAGGCTCATAAGGGGAATATTCGCTCTAACTACTTTGTCCAATGAGGTGACCTCTCCAAGGATGAAAAAAGTCCCGATGATGAGATCAAACCCTTGGTGAACCTCTTTTCTTAGCCATACCAAACCAATGCTCCTTAACCATCCCAAAAGGGTTGTGGTAGTCCTCCTCTATCGGAAATATTGTCGAGTCTTATGAACCCTTCAAGGTCATGCCACCTCAACCTGAGTATAGGCTAGTCAATTGCTTTGGATCTCTAGGTTTGCTCAAAACCTTTTCAAGTCCGAGCTCAAACAAGTCTCAGGGTTCATGGATCTAATCTTTTAAGACAAAGCAATTACCTCAGAGAATGGATCTCCTCCAAGGGTTTCACCTCTTCTGAACGTGATATCTTTCTTTTGCGCCCACTTGATGATGATTTTCTCTAGCCCTAGTGGTTTTGGGCTTTCCAAATGGACTTCGATTGGGCCCAATTAATTTAATGGACTTGATTCAATCCCTTTTCCATTTTGGCCTATGCATGTATGGGAAGTCTATGATCTTCTCGGACATGCACATTTGATCTTCTCGAACAAGCATCTCTTGCAATGGCCTTTGTTCATTGTGCTTGCTCGGAGTAGGCTGTTATTAATGCACCTCTGAAACTATTAACATTCTCAGGTGCCTCGGGCTTCATGGAATCCATTCTCTCGCTCCTTTTTGTTCTTTTGGAAAAGACAAGCACTAGATGATAGTTGCTAGTCCTCTATTGAAAAGCTCTCCTAAGGCTTTTGCCCTTTTTGGGTGGAAGAATTATCCTAGGGCATTGCCCTTTCGAACGCAGAAGCTATCCTAAGGCATTACCCTTTTCAAGTGTAGATGCTATCTTAGGGCCTTGCCCTTTTTGGATGCACAAGTTATCCTAGGGCCTTGCCCTTTTCGCATACAGAAACTATCTTAGGGCATTGACCCTTTCGGACGTAGAAGCTACCCTAGGGTCTTGCCCTTTTTCAACGTAGAAGCTATCCTAGGGCATTTTTCCCTTTTCAGATGCAGAAGCTTCCTAGGGCATTGCCCTTTTGGCACAACCTATCCTAGGGCCTTAGCCACCCTAGGGCATTGCTCATTTTGGATGCAAAAGCTATCCTAGGGCCTTTGCCACATTTAGATGCAGAAACTATCCTAGGAAGCTTATCCCTTTCAGATGCAGAAATATATTTCCTCCTCATGTTCTAATTTCAAAGATAGTTTTAGAATAACTTCAAAGTGTGGTTCAAGAGATATGAGACATTTGATCTTCTTCCATTTTATGTGACTTCCTCAAAGTACTTGTGTGCTTTTGTTTTCTTCCTATTGTTTTCGTGCCCCTTTTGCTAAATCATTTTATCTAGGACAATGCAATGCAATAAAACTTTTGAGATTTTTGCATTGTTTTCTCACCCTACTTGGTAAATTCTTCCCTTGGGTTGTGTAAGGGAAAGGAGAGTACAAGAACAATGTATATAGAAATAGTAAAGTATTCTCATTGCTTTCTTTCTCTACTTGAAAAAATAAGAAATTGGCAATACAATGGAGATACACATCATAGAAAATATAAAACTTCTTTATAAGGACAATACTTTTTTTAAAAATTGTAAATAAAGATAGATAAGCCTTTCTAAGGGTAATAACACTTAATGAACTTCGCATTCTAAAGAGGGCTTGCTTGGAAATCATCATAAACTTTCACCAACTTGTGGCACCCACTTGAACTTGCCAGACTATCTTATAAGGCCTTTATGTTGTCATGCATTCGTCATGATGTGCCTCGGTAATATTGATAATAGACTTGGTAATTTCAGTTCTTGTTTTCCTGGAAAGCTCGAGTTGATCGAAGAATTATTTGAACTTGATGTTCTCTTGGAGAGTCTTTGCATAGTGATTCAAGTCTTTTTTTTACCCTTGGCGGCTCATAGTTAACCATCTCTTCGGTTTCGTCAAAGTAAGATGCCATGTGAACATGATGTCCACTTTTTGAATTAAAGGGCGCTCCATAGTAGTTAACCTCATCCTCACAATCGAAGGTGTCCTCGAGGAAAAACTCTTCATCCTCCAGATTTGTAGTTGCTTTAATCATTGACCCGTTATATGCTATCATAGCCAGATTTTCCCCGATATCATGGGGCCCCTGTTTCTCGAGCTTTAGCTCATTTGCTCCAACTTTCTCTCTGAAAATCCTCCTCAATGTCTAGCAGTTCTCCATGTGATGATTCAATCTACAGTGGAAAACACAATAATCGGGACTCTCACAGTCCTTTTTCAGTAAGAATTCCTCTACTTGAGGAAACTTTAACTTTCTATCATCTACCCATTTTGTGACTAGAGCTTTCACCTCTTCGATACTGCCAGTGGCAGAGGGAGTGAGGGACCAGGGGGGTCACGTGCCTCTCTTGGATTTTAAGATTTTTTTATTTTGTAAATATAAAGAAAATATTTTAAATAAAAAAATTACAAAAATATTATTGGAGTGAAATGTCAATGGCATTTTAAAAATTATGAAAATAATAATGATTATTTTGATTGAAAATGAAGAAACTACTATAAAACATATTATCTACAAAAATTTTATGAAATTTTTTGAATGTAACTGTGATGTCATTATTAGTAACATGCAAGTACAAGTAATCTCACTATAAAGATATAAAATTTATTGGAATATTAGTTACATTTGACATGTGATGTTCACTCTCTATGTGTTTATTTACTATTAGTGGGTGATATCACATACCAATGATGACGTGGTATTACTATTATATTGAATTTTTAATCAAATTTTGTATAAAAGAATAATTTATCATTATATAATTTATTTGAAGACTTATATCTTTTTTTTATTATTTTGTATTGTTCATAATACACTAATTACAAATAACTTTATTTTTTTGATTTTTCTCAAAATCAATCGTAAAAGCTTGCGGCACTGTCCATCTTCTTTCATTGCTTCTGTTGATCAGCCTGTTGATATTTTCATCAAGGCTCATCCTCTTGGCCGTTTTAGTGACTTGATTTCCAAATTCAAATTGGTTGATGTTTATCCTCCTTAAGTTTGAGGTGGATGTTAATATGTATGGTATATATTAGGTTAATATACATGGTATATATTTAGGCCATAAATTAGGTATACATATTAGGGATTGATTCCCCGTAAATCTACCTTTCATACTTGATTGTAATACTCTCCTATATATATAGGAGTCCTTGTACCTTGATTCATATATGCAATTGATACATATTTCTCTCAACCATTGTAACACTCTGTATTTAAAATGCAGATACAAAGAACATTTGTCTTCTCAAACACATCCCTGATAGTTGACGTCTTTGGCTTTTGAAGTTGAAAGATATGAAGAGTTGAGTAGTAACTGGAGGCCTCGACTAGTCTTTTCTACAATATTTACAGTCTTTCATTTCTTTGCTCTTGTTGGCATTTGCTTTGTACTTCTTTTATTTTGTATCCTTCAAAAAAAAAACAAAAAACAAAAAAAGAAAAGAAAAGTAAAGTGAGAAAAAAAAAAAGAAAAAGAAAAAAAGAAAGAAAGAAAGAAAGAAAAGAAGGCCCAAAAAAAGAAAAAGGAAAAAAAGAACACAACACATACAGAAGAAAAAAGAAAAAATAAAAGAAAGAAAAAAAAAAGTGAATTGAAAATGTGTACTCCGCACGCAATTGTGTCTTCAATTTCAGGGAAAATCACTAATGTAGTGATTAAATCAGTGGTGCGTCATGTTGGTTTTCTTCTTTTCTACAAGAAGAACCTGAAGGCCTTGGACACGGAAATGAAGATCCTTGAAAAACATAGAGGAAAAAACAAAGGAAAAGTTGATGAAGCCCTAACCCGTGGTGAAGATGTTAACGATGATGTTTCAAACTGGCTAAACCAGGTGGACGGGATGACAGAAGCAGTTGAGGAATTTATGGATGAGAAAACTGCAAAGGAAAACATGCAGTGTAAGTGCTTTAAACTCTCATGCCCTAATTTCATTTGGCGCTACCGACTGAGCAAGCAAGCCCAAGAGAAGATTCATGATGCCAAAAAACTAAGAGAAGAAGGAAGTTTTGAGAGAGTTGCACGCGCAAAGCCACCTCCTTCGGAACTTCAATTCCCGTCCAATTCGGATTATGTGAGCTTGGATTCAAGAGCATTGGTTTTGAAGAGAATCATGGATGCATTAAAACATTCCACAGTTAACATTGTTGGGATATATGGAACAGGAGGGGTTGGCAAGACGACGATGGTTGAAGAGGTCGGCAAACAAATGAAAGAACACCGGCTTTTTGATGAAGTGGTGATGGTAGCTGTCTCTCAAGATGCAAACGTGTTCAAAATTCAAGGGCGTCTCGCTGACCGTTTGAATCTAAAACTTGATATGGAAACCGAAGTGGGAAGAGCCGATCAACTATGGAATAGATTGAACAATGGAAAGAAAAATCTCATAATATTGGATGATATATGGAAAGAACTGAACTTTAAGGAAATAGGTATTCCTATCACTGATGGAAACAAAGGCTGCAAAGTTGTGCTAACATCTCGAATCCGAAGTGTGTGGAAACATATGAAAGTTGATAGAGACTTTCCAATCCAAGTGTTATCAGAGGTAGAAGCATTGGCCCTATTCCGGAAGGTGGTGGGAAATTCTATTGATTCTCCTCATCTACATTTACTAGCAAAGGCGGTGTGTAAAGAGTGTCAAGGCTTGCCGGTTGTTATACTTGCAGTTGGAGCAGCATTGAAAAACAAGGAGAAATATGCCTGGGAAGATGCACTTGATCAATTGAGAAATAGCATGCTAACAAATGTTGAGGGAATTGACCCAAAAATGTATGCCTCATTAAAGTTGAGCTACGATTGTCTAGAATCCAAAGATGCAAAATCCTGCTTCTTGCTCTGTTGTCTGTTTCCTGAAGACAACGAGATTTCAATTGATGACTTGGTCAAACATTGCATGGCGAGGAGGTTGCTGGATCAAAACCCGGATACACTAGAAAAAGCAAGATACAGAGTACTTACAGTGGTCGAAACCCTCAAAACTAGCTGTTTGCTGTTAGACGCCACAGATGAAAATGTCGTCAAAATGCATGATGTCATTCGAGATGTTGCCATTTCAATTGCGAAAGAGCAGGAAGCATTTCTTGTAAAACATGGCGTCCAAGAATGGCTGGAGAAAGGTACATATGAATCTTACTCAGCAATCTCATTAGTGTCCGAAACCATTCATGATGTTCCTAATGAGTTAGGATGTCCACAACTCCACACCTTATTGTTGGAGTATAACAATTCCTTGCTTAAAGTTGCAGACATGTTTTTTAGTGGGATGGATAGACTTGCAGTTTTAGATGTGAGTGGAATAAGTATGGCTCCACTAACATCATCACTGGCAAATTTGATTAACCTTCGAATGTTACGTCTAAATAAATGCAAGTTGGAAGACATAGCTATGCTCAAGGAACTAAAGAATACCCTTGAAATACTTAGCCTTCGGGGTTCTGATATCATGATGTTGCCACCCGAGGTCGGACAATTGATTCGTCTTCGATTGTTAGATTTGGGAAATTGTGACCAACTCACAATGATTCCACAAGGTATCATATCCAACTTATCTTGCCTTGAAGAATTATACATTTCAGATTGCTTTGATCAGTGGGAGGCAACAACAGTCAACAAGGAAATTAGCAATGTGAGCTTGGTTGAGCTAAAGTCATTGACTCGATTAACCACTCTGCATATTCATATACCAAATGTGATGCTATTGCCCAAGGACCTTAGATTTGAGAACTTGATCAGATTTAAAATATCTGTGGGTGGTAGATTTGGAAAGAATGAAAATTATTCCTCAACAAGGATCTTGAAACTTGAAGGAATTTCCTTACCAGATGAGCTAATGGTCTTGTTTGACAAAGTTGAAGTGCTATATTTGAAAAAAATACAAGGTTTGAAGAAGGTGGCACATGACAGGTTTTTAAACTTGAAGTTTCTTGAAGCTATAAATTGTGATGACTTGGTACATTTGCTTGGAAAACCAAAATGCTTCATGGAAAGTCATGAACTAAATCCACCAAGGCCTTTCAATAAATTGATTGTATTAAAAGTTCGAGATTGCAATTCCAAATATCTCTTCTCCCCATCCTTCACAAGAGCACTTTTGCAACTCCAACGACTGGAAATACAAAATTGCGAGGTCATGAAAGAAATAGTTGGAATTGAAGGAGAAAAAGGCGAAGGGGAACTAGCGAATAAGGTAAATTTTAGTCAATTGAAATATATGGAGTTGAGGAATTTGGGTAGCCTCATCAGCTTCTACCCTGAAATGAAGAAGACGAGAACATCAGAGGGAAATTCTTCTATCCATGCAGAGTCTCTTTTTAATGAGAAGGTATGCTTTCTCAACCTTTTATGTATTAATTAGGGAATGTCATAACATGATGACTCTTATCTCCCAACCCTTTTGTTTTGGTACTTGGTATGATACCATAGGAAGAATTTTTTTTTTTTCTTTTTTTTTTTTTTTTTTCGGGGATCAGCGAAAAGAAAAGACATATAATTTTCCTTATGTTTTGCCCATATGTTAGGCAACTTAGTAATTTGCTCATTAGGGGGAAATATGAAGGGGAATTGAAGCTCTACATATTGTATTAGAATAGATTTTCTTGATTATTTTTGGCATATGGCATGGCATTTGAGACTAAAAATCATAAAGCAACGCAACTTAATTTTTTCTTTGTTATTAGGTGATGTATTCAAAATTTTAACATATTCATTAAGAGGTCAAACTACCATTCAAACAATCTTGACTCCTCAACTTTCACATCTTTCTCTTCCAAATTTCCATCTCACCTCTTTCTATAGATTCAAACACCCGCTACTAGAATGTTGACATGAGAAGTCATTTATTTTTGAAGTTACTAACAAAATGTGTTGTAAACAACTTTATAGGTTGGCTTCCCTGCATTGGAGGCATTGGACATTGTCCAGGTGCCTAAAATTACAAAGATTTGGAACAATCAATTACTGCAAGACCCAGAAATAGAAGCAAGCTCCTTTTGTCAATTGACTGTCATGAAGGTTTGGTGCTGTGAGAAACTGGTGAATGTGGTTCCATCCAATATGCTTCGACCGTTACAGAATCTAAAAGAACTCAATGTAGACAGTTGTGGAACAATGGAAGTCATAGTCTCAAAGAACCCAGAAGGAAAAGAAGATAGCAATGATCATATCTTCATATTCCCTCAACTAAGGACTTTGCATCTTTCTGATTGTGAGAACCTTATAAGTTTTTACAGTAGCTCTACAAAATCCCAAGCCCAACCATTCTTCAACCACCAGGTATGGATGTCTCAACTCTTTTAATTAACCACCATCTCTACAAAGAGTTTTTGGGGTGTTTTGTACTGTTTGCTTTTTGTATTTTTTTGTTTTTTCTTTGTTTGTTGCTTTGGTTGGTTTCTCACCAACCCTGATATGGTGCTTTGCATATGATTGGGGCTTGTCTTTCGGTGGCAACCTAGTTGGGATCATTTGGTTTAACTATGATGCTTTTTGTATATTTTTTTTTTTGGATCAGCAAAAAATCCTTTTATTGATGAATCATAAGCTTACAAATACAGCAACAAAACCATACCAACTAAGTTCGCATCAAAATGAATACACAATCATATGCTAGCACTAAGCCAGGTTTGGTGAGAAACCAAACAAAAAACAATGAGCAAGGGAAAAAAGGAACAGAAACTAAAAAGCCAACACAAAGAATGCTCCACCCAAATCCATCAATCACTCAAAAGCTCAATCAAATCCAACCTGCCTCCAATAGAATGCTCCAGTAAAATCAGTCCAGCAAACAGATAACACTCCAGCACCTCTGCAGCAGATGTCACACCTGCAGCACAAAAAAAAAAAAACAGTGGCACACACCTGCAGGAGCTACAGCTCTAATCTCCACACCTCTGCTGCTCCCATTAGGATGGCCCTAAGCATCTCCTAACTTGCTGCAGATTGAATACAACATCATTCACTGAGTAAATAATCCCCAATGTCTGGAGACCTCATCCAAATAGCCACTCTCACTTTTATCCAGTCGCAGAGATCATCAATACTGGGTTGGACATTATTAAAAATGCACTCATTCCTATATTTCCACAACAACTAAAGAACTGCTATAGTAGAACTCTCCATATTTGTCTTTACTTCTTTTTGAACTTCCAACCCAAACACCATTGTAGCAACCTTTCAATGGATCTAGGAATTGCTTATTGAAGCCCCCACCATCTGGCTATAGCACCATAGTCTCCAGACAAATGGGCAGTGGATCATAACATGATCTATTGTTTCTCTTTCCTCTTTGCAAAAGATACAGTTAAGCTCCCCATTTCCTTCCAAAACTCCCATTCTATGCAACATCTCAGTTGAGCTACACAAAGGACCATCATTCACTTCACCCCAGCAATAGGCATAATTAGTCTTGAATGCCCCTAATTGTGAAGACTTCCAAATGAGCCTATCTTCGAATTCAGACTCAAACATGGACCTGCTCCCAGAGAAGTGAGCAATCTACCAACCTCCTCTTCCTCCCATTCCAAAAGGGGTCTTCTAAAAGACAAACTCCATTCTCCATGGTTAAGTCCCCTAGAAACTTGCAAGCTCAGTGATATATCTTTGTCTTCCTTTAGCAGAAACAATCTTGGGAATTGGGACATTAGACTTGAGGAGCCCATCCAGTTGTCTCTCCAAAACAGCACTTTTACCATTCCCAACTCTAAGTTCCTCATTATCCATGTAGAATTGATATAGGCTATCATTCCTCTAAGCCACAACCAAAATATGATTCCATGCTTTAGAAACAGAGGCAGATTCAACTGAAAAGGGAAACCACCTACCTTCCTCTGAGCCATACTTCTCACAAATAATCTGCTTCCAAAGTGCATCATCTTGTTGACCATACCTCCACCACTACTTCATTAAAAGACTGTCATGCTAATCTGATATTCTTGATCCCCAAACTTCCTTGTTTCTTGTTCTTTGCTGCCTCTTTCCATTTCACTAGGTGTATCTTTCTTTGTATACCCGCTGCCCTTTCTTTGTATATTCTTGATGTTTGCTGATAAGAAAAAAAAATTTCCAATCCAATCTGATTTGAATATATTTGAATTCTATCCAAATCCGATCAAAGGTAAAATGACTTCAACATATACATACTACAATATTTAAGCAAACTCAATATTATTTGGGCAAAATATGTATGAATTGTATATATGACACTGCAATATTTCTAAGTGGATATGAACCTTCTGCCCAAAAAAATATATATATAAATTAAATTAAATTGAAGGTAATGGTGATTATCATGTTATTATTGTCATAATCTATCTTTCATCTGTGTGTATCTTCTATCTATTTTCTATACTATTAATATAAAGTGAAGTGACGGCTTCCCGTGGTGTTGACATATTGTGACATTTTCATTTCTGAAAATGTCCTTCGAACCAATTTAAAATACAAAATTATGTAATGAGATAAATGGGATACGAACCCAAAACCTTTAGTCTACAAAACATCTTTACTACTTAAGCGGTGTAAAGAAAAGGGTTCTGTTGGTGTTTAAAAAAAAAAAACCTCTCAACTTTTGATTTTTTCAATTCATTTTAATTTTTATATTTTGAATTCAATCACATGTGCGTGTGTTGTGTAGACCCCCACTTCTAATCTAATAATATGTTACCATGTAACCCGCCATGTTTATGTGGCATTTTCAAATTATTATGAAAAGGATTATTATTAATCGACATTTAATATTTCTCCATAAACTCGTAACACTAAACCTTCCTCGAAAACCAGAGAGTACAACTTGAGGTAAGCTCTAGTTAAACCAAGAACGGTTATATTGTGTACATATGTTCATTTTAATAATATTATAGTTAGTAGTTACCATTGTTTATACTATATTTAATTTAGGAAAATAATTTAAAACATCTTAGGATTTGACCTTTATAATAAAATAAATCTTAAATTTTTTATTTTATCAATTTAAATCCTAAATTTTTTATTTGTTTTTAATTTAAACCATTCGCCTATTTCTGTCAAGCAATATCAACAAAAAAAGGAGAGAATATTTTAGTGCCACAAATCATTTTTCTAAACTCAATATAGGTGTATGTCTAAAATTCCATTTTTCGTTGAATTTAATAAGTAAAATATTATTTTTTTTCTATCGATTTTACTTAATGAAAATAAATAAATGGTTTAAATTGAAAGAAAATAAAAAAAATAAGATTTAAATTAATAAAATTAAAAATTCAGAATTTATTTTATTATAAAGGTCAAACTCTGGAAAACAAAAAAAAAAATTCCCTTAATTTATTATCTCATGTGACACATCTAAAACCATAGTTGAGCTTATAGGGGACCTATTATACTTATGACTCGTAAACTAAATAAAGTATAAAGAGATGGTAAAGTGCGAAATTGTGATGCAATTAATATCTAATATTTATTTTAAACCCCAAGTGGTTGGCCTAGTGGGTGTAACTTGGGTCTAAAGGTGTAATCTCTCAAGGTATCAGGTTCAACTCTCACTAGATGCTATCAAGTCTTTGAGGCCATAACCTTGGATTCTGCCCAAGATTTGCTTGATTCACATGTAGTGGGCACTTTACGTGAATCTCGGAATTAATTGAGGTGCACTTAAACTGGTCTGGACAGCCGATAAAAAAATAAAAATAAAGTCATTTTGACATTTTGTATGTAAACGTTGCAGGTTGCATTACCTGCATTGGAAGTACTTGAAATTGAAAGAATGCCAAACATAACAGAGATATGGGACAAGAAATTAGTCTCAGATGCAGGTTCCTTTTGTGAACTGAGCAGACTGATGCTTTGGCATTGTGACAAACTTGTGAATGCGTTCCCATCCAATATGCTCCCGCAGTTACAAAATCTAAACTAGTCTCTCTCAATTATTGTTATGAAATGGAAGTAATAGTCTCACAGAAAGAGGAGGAAGAAGTAGAAGCAAATGGTGCTATCATGGTGTTCACTCAACTACGAACCCTCAAACTTGAATCTATGAAGAATCTCAAAACTTTCTACACCTCCAGTTCTGATGCACAGCCATTTTTCAACCACCAGGTACCAATATCGTTACCCTTTTTACCACAGGATGAGTTTTTCTAAATATTTTTTTTATTAGCAAAAATGAAACTTCATTGATGAAAATCAAGATAAACAGTACATGAAACAAACATTTTGGTTTGATTTAACTATAGCCTCATAACTAAATCTCAAATTTTGAAATTGATGCTCTTTCCTTCCATTTATTTATTGTTTTTTGTTTTATCACATTCGATAGAACATTATAATATAAATAATAAAATTGTCCCACTCTTTAATAGATTAAACTTTTAGATGAAGTGGTGGTCAACATTTTAATATGGTATTAAAGTAGGTAATAGATCTTGTGTTCATGGCTTACCCAATTATTAAAAATGCTTGCACGTGTTTATCTTGCTATGATGAAAAGCCTGTTCACACGTGGGGAGCATGTTGGAAATATACTATAAATAATAAAATTGTCGTTGTTTATAACAGGCTAAGTTTTTAGATGAGTTAGTGGTCAACACTTCAATATCCATGGTTCTAAATCACGGTATTAGGTAATGTAATGATATCGATCACGGAGTATCGGTATCGATTGTATAGGTTGGTACATATCGGGAATCCGGAGTTGCGGATGTGAAATTTCTTAACCATTTTTTACAGGTTTTTTAGCATTTTCTTTCCAATATCGATCCGAACCGGTGAGTATCAGCCTATCGCAGCTTGTGTAAGGGCTACACCTTGTCACGTAACGGGAATTGGGCGGTTATTCGGCAAATTTCATTCACAGCGGTATACCAGTGGGTATCCAAAACGATGGCTCCATTTTCTGTTACGAACTAGCCGTTACATAATGTAACGGCCGTTTTTTATAACCTTGTCAATAACTACCAAGAACATTACTCTCATATTCGAGTCTTTTTGTTGCAAGTCTAGTTTCTCCTCTCGTATTTCCCCTACCCAACCAATTGTCCAAAAAGAGAGAGATAGAAAGGTTCCCCAACTAGTTATTTTTATTGTAGCAATTCTTAGTTTTTTTTATATAATACCAAGTATGTCATATTTGAAGTTTATCATTATTTTTGTAATGATGAATATTTAACTAAAAGGGTAATATTTAAAATTAAAAAATTCTTTAGCACCATTTATAAATATGCTATTCATCTTATTTTGAAAATTCTATTGTCACTAATTACAGTATAATTAATCAAAAACTTATTAAATACAAATTGTAGCATTAATTATTGATAAACAAATGTCCAGACTACTTGCTAGCAGGACCAAAAATAAAAAAATAAAAAATTCTTTGATGATTGATTATGTGAGAGAAATAGATTTGGGCAGACTTGGCTACTAAAGATCATTAAAATGCAGCTTTGATATCATGTTTGAATCTTTAAAAGTATCTAACTAAAAATCAGTTAGTACTGAGTAAAGGGACTTCTCTAGTATATTAACTAGACTAAAGTGGCTTATGGAGACGATATGAGACACGTCGCTAACAATTGTATTATAGTTTTGGGGCATTGTCAGGTTGTTTTCAATTTAAACGTGATTGAGTCATTAATCCATCACTATTGTGGTGATATTTAGACAAACGATATACATAGTTGGTGATTGATGTGAAACAATTGCCCAAAAACTTTGTATAATTTTTCATCATGCACACAAGCTCTTCCATTAATTGTGTAGTGATTGTTAGTGGAGAATGCTGACATTGGAAGAGTCATTAATGAAACAAATATGTTGCAGATTGCTTTTCCTGAGTTGAAGGAATTGAGCTTTAGAAGGGTGCCTAAAATAACACAGATTTGGGACAACCAATTACTTCCCAAAAAAGCAGAGTCCTTTTGCCAGTTAACAATTGTTAAGGTCTGGTTTTGTGACAAATTGGTGAATTTGGTCCCATACAATATGCTCCAACAGTTACAGAATCTGGAAGAACTTGATATAGCAGGTTGTCCAAAAATGGAAGTAATAGTCTCCAAGAAAGCAGAAAAAGAAGAAACTGCCAAAAATGGTGTCATTGTGTTCTCTCAACTAAATAAACTGAAACTTGGAAATATGGAGAACCTTAGAAGTTTCTACAGCTGCTCTAGCATATCCGAAGCACAACCCTTATTTAATCACCAGGTACGAATGTCCTAACTCTTCGAAAATGTCCATGGAGAAGCACATTAAAAAAGAAGATAGAATTCCAATCTCATTGTGTTGCAATTATTATTGTTCGATAATGCTGGCTTGGATTAATATTGGGTGTCAAATGTTGCACACTGAGTCATTTAAAAAATTATATATGATGAATGTTTCAGGTTGCATTTCCTGCTTTGGTGTTGTTGGATATTCAAATGGTGGCAAACATAACAGAGATATGGGGCAATAAATTTTTCCCGGCCAAGTCCTTCGATCAACTGAAGGAGGTTACAGTCTGGAGTTGTTACAAACTCATGAATTTGGCCTCGTCCAACATGCTCTCACAGTTGAAGAATTTGCAAAAACTCACCATCGAACATTGTCGAAAGATGGAAATGTTAGTCTCAATGAATGGGGAAGAAGAACAAGAACAAGTCTTGTTCCCTCAATTATGGAATTTGAAACTTAAAGGATTGCAAAGTCTCAAAAGTTTTGCCAGTTCTAAATTTGAAACAAAACCCTTCTTCGACTTTGAGGTACGAATGTCCTTACCCTTTTCTTTTAGTGTTGACCATCAAGGTCAGTACAAAATAAATTGAGGTTTAAAGCACCAATTTAAAATGAGACCTTTTGCAATTTTTAATATAATTATAATAAAAAATATATTTAAAACTTGTTTTTCTAGATTTTTTGACTTACAAAATTATTAATTAAGTCTTTATATTCAAATTTTGCTAATAGATCTTTGGGCAAAATTTAACTCCTTGCCGTTATTCGTTCTGTCTAAAATGATGGAAAGTATTTCACGCTTGTCAAAAGTGAGAGTTGACAATGAAAAAATAGAAGTCATAGTCAAAAATTAATGTTAAAGACAAGCATGGCCTTCACATTTTATACAAGTTTGTAAGAAAAACGTTACATCATTGAGTAAAAAAATTGTAAATTTGTTAGTTTGTATAGCGTTACTCATATTGTACATGCCACATTAGTTTGTAAGATAAATTTGTAAAAAATATTTATTTTGTATATAGCTTACTCATTTAGGATAACAATTTGAGCCTTCTTTTAGCAAAACAATGATAAAATTATACGGACCTTAACTATGCTTTTAAAAAAGGAAAATTGGGGGCTTTTTAAAATTTGATTAATGGTTAAGCCAACTATTCAACATGGCAATGGATAGTTCTTGAAAACATTAATGTATATATCTAGGTAGAGAATTGTTACAATACACACCCATTAAAAATGGCGTACTTAATTATTGTTAGGAATTTTATAGCATCTAATTAGGATGGACAAGACATGAAAATAGAGAAAAATAAACAAACTAGAACTATAAATCTAATGCACACATAAAAACATAAGATTTATGTAATTCATTATAAAACTAAGACTATATTTATAATTTCCGGCTTTACTCCAATTAAAAAGAGTAACTAGGAAGACATAGAGACACCATCACCCCCACTCCCACCTTAAAAAAATATTATATATGCCTATAACCAGAACTATTAGTGTAGACATCTAATTTTGACGAGTCATAAGACTTTAACGTTTCAAATGTTCCTCAATGACGAAACTATTACGTTGTATTAGTGGTGCTCCTGTTAAATTGATGGGTCTGCTAGATTACCAAGCCCATTTTGACAACATTTTCACACTTCTAGACTGAATAATATTTTCAAATTTCTTTCAAGAAAAGAAAGGAGAGGTGATCCGTTTGATCAGTTTCAAAACTATCAATCAGAAGTTGAGTAAGTGCATTTCGAATAAACAGAATCCCTCAAAATTCAAGCTGGAGACTGAAGCAAAGTGGGGCCCACTGTACAAAATGGGGAGGCTGCACATCTATTGGTCAAACTGTAGGTGTACAGAAGTAGGTTTGCGGGGAAGGTTAACCTTTGAGATAAAAAGCTAAGTCAAAAGTTATACGTATTTCAGATCTCGTTTGGAAATAGAGTATTTTAATAATTTTTTAGTTTTTTACGAAAAGATATGTAGAAAAATAGAAAGAGTAATGTGACAACTTATAATAATTTTTTGACTTTTTGACTAAAATATATAGTTGACAAACAAGGCCTCACTAACTCCGATTCAAATCTAAATCCAACAACCCCAAACTGTTCTTACGCCACCTAAAGCAATTCAATAACTCTACCTTTGCTAGTTTGTACCACTTTCTTTGGTCTGTTTGAATGAACTAGAGGCAAACCTTTGCAATCCTACTGATTTTACATACTTTCACCATGATTTTCATATTTGATGATGGTTAGGTATAAGTCATGCATAATCCATGATATTAGAATATTTGTTTACCATGTTTTACTATGGTGATCTTGTTGAGTTTCAATACCAACAATTACTAACTAATTTCACATTGACCCTGAATTTGGAAGATTATGAATTATATGATCACATTTTGAGTATATGATATAAATGCAAGTATTAATACATAAACTATATCACCTAAGAAAAATTAGTATTATATGCACAAATATTTATGTTAATTATAAGTTTATTCATATATAAAATTAGTATTATAATATTTTTTTTTTTAGTTGACAAACGTTTGGTTTGATTAAACTATGCGGTCATAACTAGATATCTAATTAAACTATGTGGTCGTAGCTAGATATCTAATTATGTTTTTGGTTTTGGTGCAATGGATTGCATTCACACTGTTTGGTTTTAGTTTTCAAAAATAAAATTTTGAGTTTTCAATTCATATTTTTATATTTTTAATAATTATTTTAACTATTTAATAAATTTATTTTTAAAGTGAAAAAAAAAATTTATACAAAAAATTATTGAATACAATAAAATATAAAAATGTATTGAAATTTAATTTATTTATTTTTTATTTTATTTTTATTTTTTTGTGTTTAGAAAAATTCACCAATATTATATTTTTAAGCGTATTTAAATTAGGTATATTTAAAAAATAAAATAAATACTTAAAATATTAAAAAAATAAAACAAATAATAATAATAATTTTCTGAAAAGTCAACTCTATAGAGCAAAACATGGTGATTGCATTTCATAATCAATAATAAATTTGGGTCCATTTAGATAGAATGCATAACATAGTTCGTCTCGTTATCAACTTTAAAATACTTTTTCTTGAACTCGAACCTAGCTTGAATTTTTCCCAGCGACATGAATTATTCAATTGTATAAATGGTAAATTATGACGGTATAGTCTCTGTACTTTACCTATTACATCATTTTAGTCTTATATTTTTAATTGACTCAATTTTTATTTTGAATTTATAAATTTGTCTCGATGGTCCAATTGATTACAACTCTTAACATTTATTTTTATGAAAAATATGCACACAAGTATCACATATTATATTTTTAAGGATAAAATTATTTACTCAACTTAGTTAATTAATCTGAATCAATTTAGTGATAATTTCACTTGAAAAACACCTAACAATATTATTAATTGTACCAAATTAAAATAAAATCTAAAATTAATGATCAAAATTGAGTCAATTGATAGTGTAAGGATCAAAATGATATAAGGAGTAAAATATAGGGACCATCGTCGTAATTGTATAAATTGGTTTTTTATATTGGACAAATTGTAACTTATGTTTTCAATTTTATTTTAATTTTTCATGTAATGCTAGAACTTCTAATTCTTCTATTTAAACTCTTCATTTTGTTTTAAGTTCAATATGACCCTTCAATTTTAAATTTTTATATTTAAACCGCCCAACTTGTGTAAATATTTAAATATACTACGGCCTATTAACAAATGTAGAAAAAATTATTAATCCAACAGATGAAAATTGATGAAGTCAGCATTATCATACTAAAATGTTTACTTCACCCTTCATTATTCTTATATTCAATTATTAGCTACATCCAAATAATTATGGATATTAAATTCTTAAAATCAAATAGACAACCCTAATATCCTTAAAATCGACCACAATTAACCACCATGGACACTAGCTCCCATCCCTGTTCTTTTTCTCCTTTTCCTTCTTTTTTAAGCCACCACATGCACCATCTCAACTAGACACTACCACCTTGATCAAGCACCACATGTATCCCCACGGCCCAATTGCTATTTAATCAACCACCACCACCCTCACCCTCACCTAGTCAACCAATAGCCAATTAACCGACACCCAACCACCGTTACCCAATCAACCACCACCACCCTCACCTAGTCAACCAATAGCCAGTTAACCGACGCCGAACCACTGTTACCCAATCAACAAAAATTTGAAGAATTGAATTCTTCAAACCCACAAGATATGTAGGTATATTAGCAAGAAAATAGATAATGAGTAGGTTTCAATTAGTCCATGATGATGATAGGCGAAGGGTGCCAGACTAGTCCATGATGGCAATCGGATAAAAGGATCTATATCGGTCCATAGCATGTTTATAAAAAATATAGGGTTAATTCTATCAAGGGCATTTTTGTCCTTTCACATCAAAATTAAATGCAACTTTTAAATGAAGACGTCCGAGTAAAAAAGTAATTTTCTATTTTCTATTAGTTTTGTTTATTTCTCTATTATTGAAGTTATTGTGTTTCTCCATTAAAATGTTCGTTCTATCATTCTTGTGTTGTATTACACATCCTATAACAACCATTTTATTTTTATTTTTTTATCAATGGTGATAACGTGAATTTTAAGCTCATCAAATATCACAAACATGACTCATCATATCATCGTAGAGTTAAAATTTTATTCAACAACCCAACTTCATTTAGTTACTAACCAAAATGATAAAATGAATTTTGGTAGATTGCATTTCCAGAGTTGAAGGATAAATTTCTTGATGACGATTTAAAGCAACTACTTCTGAAAGCAAAGGTAACCAAATCAAATTTATGGTTGATAGATTTGATCATTTGACGAATTCTGTCTTTTGAAATATTTATTAGAAACTACTCAATTAATGCTTCTTATCTATAGATATATATATATATATATTTTCCATTTATGTGTAATTCACTTCCTTTCATTTTAGGAATCTAATGATGAAGCAAACATGGCGAATCTAGATTCTCTCAATTGCATGGTTGTTGCGGATGACCTCCATTATTTCATTTAATGGTTGAAAAATAAGCATATGAATTTTTTTATATTTCAAATTAAGAAAAAATCATTACAACCAAGTCAATAGTTGTAATAATTTGGTTGTAATGATTTTTTCTTAATTTGAAATAAAGATAAGTTCATATAATTGTTATACAACTATTTGATGTGTTGTTGGCGGGGCTTGGAAAAAGACTGGGAATAAGCACAAATGGGAATTGGTGTTTTGTTTAGTTTTCATCTTTCTAAATTGCTTTCAATTATTGGTTTTGATTTTCCTTGTTGGTTTGGTTTGGGTTTGTGTTTCCATCTTGGTTTGGATTTGGATTTTTGGTTAGCACTATAAATAGCCTTATAGCTTCATTAGTTATAAGTTTTGTGATCTTAGTGAGAGATACACAATAAAGAGAGATCATTGTGAAGAGAGAGTTTGTGAGATTAAGTGTAAGGATCTTGTAACTTCTTTTATATTCATTTTAGTGAAACCATAGTGACCCCGTGGACGTAGCCCTTAAATTTGGGTGAACCACGTAAATCGCTTGCACTGCTTTATGAGTTTGATATTTCTCTTCATCTACTTCTCCATTCTAGAATTATTATGTGCGTTTGTTTGCTCAAGTCCTGGAGTTTGGTATTGATTGTATATACTATAACAAGTGGTATCAAAGCGTTCGTTCCTAGAGCAAGATCAATAGTGAATAAAATCAAGATGAAGACAAAAAAATTCAACAATTCAAACTTCGGATTGTGGAAGATGCAAATAAAAGATTAGCTCTATCAAAAGGATCTTTGTTTTGCTCTCGCAAGAGTAGTGAAGAAGTTGAAAAAGGTGAAAATTGGTGAGCGGGAGTTACTCGATCAAAAAGAATCGATATGGTAAGGCTATCCCTTACTGTATCAATCATATTCAACATTCACAACGAGAATACAACTAAAAGTTTGATAGCTGCCTTGTCACGGATGTTTAAGAAACCTTCAACCATGAACAAAGTCCATCTGATAATGAAGTTAACCACTTGAAAATATTTGAAGAAGGAGTAGCGATTGAGCATATTAAGAATTTCAAAACACTAATTAGTTACTTGAAATCCATTGAAATCTTGTTTGATAAAGAAGTCTCTTGACACCCCATTTTTGCCCTCTCTATAAAAAGAGACGTTTTATTTCTATTTCACTGAAGGATAGTTTTCCCAAGATCACCCAGCCTGAGTCCAGGGCACTCATCCAATCGATTCAACAAAGATATAGGATACAGCCTCTCCAGGAATAACAAGTATGGACCAAGACACGAAAAATCTAATAAGGACTCACCAGAAGCATGAATGCAAACTTAGATGGGATTCAAGTCAAACAGATGTCACCATTGCATCCAAATATCAAGAACCTTTGGAAGTGTCATAACTAATCAAAGACAACCTCAAGGTAATATTGTCATTTCTTGAGCCACTGAGTCACCAAAAAAGCATTCAGGAAAATTCCTTTCCTTACTATATTCTTATTCTAACAGGCTCATAAAATATTCGATAATCAATTTGAGACCCAAAAATAGAACTTTTGACCACCAGAATGCAAAGATCGAGGCATTGCTGTGGCAAACAGTTTCACCACTATATTCAGAACATCAGAGACACTCCGGTGGTATCATTGCTGATCTTGAGAGGATTTCTTCATTTTTCAAAACTGCGAAAAACACCTTGTGAGCTTCCGCAAATTCAAGTGTGAATAAGGAAGAATGGAGTTGAACAGACATCGTTATTACAATCAAGGCATCCTAAAACCCTAGGAAATACACCCCTTTACCCTATTTCATTCCTGATAATGTAAAAAGTATTTGGTAATGTAAGCGCAATCTGCCCCTGGGATTATAGAGTAGGTGTGACGGGCTTATAACTTTCTTATTATCATTATACCACGAGATTGTTAAAGATCCGGCCAAAAAGCATTTTATCAAATCCCACTGAGATCTAACATATAGCTTGGATGGATCTTTTATTATTTTCCCACATAGGCTAAGTGATCAAATAAACAACAATAAAAAACTCGATGCCACAATGGGTCATATGCTTAATATGACTAAAAAATAAAAATAGAAAATGAAAAATAATAATGAAAAACAAAGAAAATACAAGCCTTTTAAAGAGCAGAACCATAATAGGGAACGCCTCACTACCCTTAGGCTTTCTATTTACTTGGAAGAAATCTCAACTCACCTCAGGATGAACACAACAAAGACTAGACTCAAAAACTTTGAACTAGGGTGGTGTAAACACCCCATTTTT
Source organism: Camellia oleifera (assembly GCA_022316695.1). Taxonomy (NCBI): domain Eukaryota; kingdom Viridiplantae; phylum Streptophyta; class Magnoliopsida; order Ericales; family Theaceae; genus Camellia; species Camellia oleifera. The sequence continues at coordinate 109,416,348 of CM039306.1, read as the reverse complement.
AACCACCTTTACGACTTGGGCACCACCAATTGTGCACCCAATGATGAATTTGTATATGCTTGTCAAATGTTTGAAGTCCTCAGTAGAATGTCTCAGCTTTGAGCCTCAAAACCCTACACACCTTGTGTCTTGTTTTTGGACCAAAACAATAGTTTTTAAAGCCTAAACATCCCAGGACCTGCAGACCCACTAGTGTGGACTACCGGCTACTAAGGTGGACTACCGGCCATTAATGTGGCTTGCTGGCCACTTGTGTGCTTTTTCAGATCTTTTTGCCAGCTGTGATAGCCATTTCCACAGATACATGCGCCAGTCCATACGCGTCTGTATAGATATTTCTGAGCTGGTCCCATGTTTTTCTATAAATGGAAGACCTCCTCTCACATTTTAAAAGGTTAGAAATTTTGGAGCAAAAAAAATATTTCTCTCTTTCTACAATTCTCTGTCTCTCTTGCAAGTTCTTCACTCTTTACCTATACACTCTAAACCAAACCTTGTGGTATTTGTGCTGAGGTGTTTTTGAGCTTGCCTTTAGCTCTTGAGGGTGTGTAAGTGTTGGTTTGTAATTCAAAAGGGATATCCCTCTTCAAGAGGTATAATTCTTAGCTTGTTTCCTTTCTTTATTTGCCATATTTCCTACTATTTTTGGACCGTTTTTACTCTGAATTTTTGGGCTGAAACTTGTGGTTTAAAGGCATTAAGGGTGGAGGGGTGGATCATCCTTCTTTGTACCTAACTTCTTAAGCCTTTGCCCTTGTGTTTCCCACATTTCTATTATCTTTTTTTGAGCTTTTTACTAATGAATCTCAGAGGTTTTTCAAAGACAAATCATATTTTGAAGTCCCAAAAATAGAGGGGGTAGCCTCCATTCCTTGTGCTTGTTTACTCACTTAAGTCGCTCCATGTTGTAGCTTGCTCTTTTAGCACTTTTGACTTCAATTCCAACACTGTTTTAGCCTATTTTAGGATTGTTTTTATGTGTTTGTTTCATTCATGCTTTGTATTGTAGGCTTGTAATGTCATAGTCCTCATAGGTTTGGTGGTTTAGGCCTTAGCCACCAATCTATTTGAGTTGATAGTATTTATTTCTTGCTTTCCATACTTGTGTTCATCTCTAATCACCTCTACAACCTTCCTCTTTTCTTGACTTTTTATTTTTTTTGAAAGTTGTTTCAAACCAATTGCTTGTTTAAGCTTGAGATCGAGGTATTGTGCTTGATGGTTAATTCCCTCTAGGGGTTCATTACTAATGGCATGGTGTCTCTCTCATGCCCAAAACAACTCTTTCTTTGATGCTTCTTTCCATTAGAGGACTTAGAGCTCATTATTGGACTTAATGAACTAAGGAATGAATGGTAGTGAAAATGAAGTAATAAAATTGGGATTAAAAGTGATGCAAGATAATAAAGCAATTTGGTGTTCAATCGAAAGTTAATTGAACACATGGAAACTTGAGTCATTTCATACTTGCTAGTGATGAAATGGTTCAAATTTACAAGATCAACCACTTCCCTTGATCAATCCATGATAGGGAGGAGGTTTTGTTGGTCTTTTCTTACCATTTATTGAGATTGTGTCCCTTGGTTCATGTTACCCAAAAGACAACCTAAGAGGGGGAAAGGGGGGTGAATTAGGTTTTTACAAATAAAAATTATGACTAGCACAATAGATAAATATAGTTAATGAAATAAAAATAATTCAAACGGGTGTTCTAACAACAATTAATTCAATAATTTATCAATCCACATACTCAACATGAGTGTTCTAACAGTTCATAAGTCATCACACAATGAAATTGCATCGATTAATAGCTTGTGAATTAAGCCTACCCCTCATTTGAGCTATTTGATGATAAGGAGAGGTAGGGTGGATAAATATCCCCTGAGAATACTCTGTTTGTGCTCTGTATGCTTTCTGTTGCAGCAGAAGGAGCCAAGTATTAGTGGCCGGAAGGCCACTTTTACTGGCCGACAGAGCGCTTTTTTTGGACGGCAGGCTACTTTTAGTGGCCGGCCGGCCACCACTTCTGGCCTGCCCGCCAATTTTGTCAAACCAAGCAGTACCTTTTTAGCACAGAACAAAGCAGAGGTTGAGGTGAAAAACAGTGCAATTTTTCTAACTGTGCAACAGAGGCATTCTAGCAATAGAATAGTGGGCTTTTTGGGTGAAAATCCACATGCATGCATAAGCATTCCTCACTTTCCGGAGCTGATTAGTTAGAGTAGTTAATTACTTAGCCTACTTTTGGTTATATTCATGTTGTCATTAATTAGCTAATTATAATTTGTAATTAATTAGTTAGTGTAATTAATTAGTTTAATTCCAATTTGTAATAATTAGCTTGTATAGTTAATTTATTTAATTTGGTTTGTAATAACTTTGTAATAATTAGTTAGCTAGTTAGTTTATTCGGATCCTCTTGCACGGGAGCACTATTGTAATAATGTGTATGTCTTCTAACCCTATGTCTTTCTCCCTTTTATTTACTTGCTTATGATGGTTGGTTTAGAGCATCATATTTCGTTTAACATTTCTCATGCCTTGCATCCATTGTTTTGCATGCATTGGGCTCAGTGCATCATTCTAACTAGCATTGTTATTGTTTACACTTTTTTTGAATACGTGCTTTATTGCATGCTATCAAATTGATTCATATGCCATATTAGTAGCCGAGACTAGTAATTGCATATTTTGTATGTCGCATTAGTCACATTGTATAGTTAGGATCATGCATTTTTTCGTAACTCTTTTATCTTTTTTGGGTTGCCTTGGAGTACTAGGTGAGCTTTTATCACTCTAGCATATTGCATCTTATGTTAGTATTGCCATGTTAAGCATGATTACCATGAGGCTAAGTACTTAAGTGATAAACTGATTGAATGCCTATGAATGAAGGCTAGTTACTTGAATTAGGATATGTAACGCCTGCATCCTTTAATCCTTTGGAGAGTGTGTTTAATATCCTTATTTTTATCTTGGTAGTCTTTGGAGTTGTTGTCTATTGGTTTTGAAGGAGTACAATCCGATTTAAACTCATTGGGTTTGTTCGTTCGCATTTGTTCTTGTCAAAAGTTCCTTAGAAACTTACAAATTTTGCCTTGGGGTCGACACTAGCCTTCCTAAGGGTCGACCCTTGCATGTTGTTATGTTTCTAGAGGTGTCGTTGGAAAATAGGGTAGATACCAACCTTTTTAAGGGTCGACCCTTACCTGTTAGTGAAGTTTCTAGAGGTGTTGCTGGAAAATAGGGTAGACACCAGTTTGGGAGAGGGTCAACCCTATTATGTTGCAAAACTTCTGTGTTAGTTGCTGGAAAATAGAGTCGACCCCTTTCTGTCAAAGGGTCCACCCCCTTGCTTGTGCCAGATTGCCTTTTCTACATAAAGGGTCGACCCTCCTGCCCAAAGGTCAACCCCTGTGTGTTTTTTTTTCATATTTTTGGATTGGTTTAGGCCCTACTTTTAGGGGGGGTTTTGACTTATTCTTTTCATTTGACTTTGGGGCTATTATTCTATTATTACCTTGCTACTATAAATAGGCTCAAAACATATTTTCATTTCACTTTTCTTCTCTTTCCTCTCTCTCAAACCGTGAGTTTCTACCCTCTCTCTAAAAACTCAAGCTTTTAGCACTAAGATCTCTAGATCTACTCACCTAGAGTGATCTTTTCACCATGGTCCCTTGAGAAAAAGTGTAGATCTCGTCAAGGGCATCCTTTTGGTCCAAATAGTTCGTGGTTTCGTCGTCTTTGATTTTTGGGTCGTCATCTCTTGGCTTCAAGAAGTAGGAGTATCTAGTTCTCTTTCAATACCCTCGTTTATGGATAGATTTGTGGTATTTTCTTTATACAAATACAAAAGTTTATATTTTCATGCATATTATGATGAATCACGAGCTTGGGGGTTAGGGTTTGAAGAGAGTTAGGTTTATTTGTTGGGTTATGATCTTGGGTCATGAGTTTGGGTGTAAAAGTAATAGAAAGGTTGGAATAAAATGTGTTTTGTGAAAAGGTTTAATTTCTCTAAAAGCCCTAAGTTGATTCATGATGATAATTAATGATTTTGCCCAAATTGAAAGTAAAATCATGAAATTGGGGTATTGAGTTATATATATACAAGTTTAATTGAATTTTGGAAGTGTTTGAAAATCATGTTAAAAATTAGCGAATGAACCCTTATTATGGACATTGTAAATCATGCTATAATGTGAAATGAAGATTGGGAAAAATGATTTATTAATGATATGGATGGCGTGAGCCTTGGGGTGAAATGATGAAATGAAAGTTTAAGAGTTCAGCTTGAATTATGTTGAATTGTGTTATGTAAAATTGTGTTGATTATGTTGAAGTGAGTTGACTATGTTGAATTGTGTTGATTATGTAGAATTGTGTTGAGTATGTTGAATTGAGTTGACTATGTTGAATTGCGTTGAATCATGGTGAGTTGTGTTGACTTATGTTGTGTTGGGTCGTGTTGAGTTTGGGTTGAGTTATGTTGGATGGTGTTGTGTTGGTACCCGAGTGGGGAGTTGAAAAATGGTTTTTCAGTGCCCACGACCGTTCGTATCATAGCCGGTAAATATGGGGGATTGTTTTAAAAATTGAAAAATGGCTTTTCAGTGCCCACGACTGTCCATGTAACCGGTAAATGTGGGGGTGGTTTGAATTCAAGGTGCCCAATTGCCCTGTCTAGGCTTATCGCTGGACGAATGTGGGAAAAATGTTTTTGGGTGTCCACACAGTCCTGCCGTATTGTAGCCAGCGAAAGTGGAAAAATATTTTTGGATGTCCATATAGTCCTGCCGTATTGTAGCCGGCAAAAGTAGAAAATGGATGGTTTTTGAAAATGTTTTGGATGCCCACATCCTGCCGTATAATAGTTGGAAAATGTGGAGGATGGTTTTTAAAAAGGTTGAAAATGGTTTTCGGAAAAAGATATGGTATTTGAGAAAATGATTTTTGGGAGTTTACTTCACACCGTATAATAGCCGACAAAAGGTGGAATGTGCTATGAAATGGGTGCCTGCTATCCCACCGTATCAAGTCGGCAAAAGGTGGAATGTGTTGTGACGTGTGTTGAGATCGGTGATGATATATGTGACTTGTGATGAACTTGTGAAATTACCATTTGATGTGTAAATTGGTATGGAGTGGAAATGCTTATGGAAATTATTTGAAAAGAATGGATAATGACATGGTAATTGGATAGGGGATTGGTAATAAAGAACTCACCAGGTTGTTTGTATCTATATGGAAAGATTAAGAGTTTTTTTTTGTGATTAATTGAGAAATTGAATTAAAAAGGGTTTATTATCCTTGTGATGCATTGAGTTATAACTGACAATGCAAATGTGAGTGTGATGTAAATGTTCTTGGATTTCTACATTAAAGAGTCATAAAAATAAAGGATTAACAAGTGGGAATGGAGTGTATGAAGGTTGTTTAGAGTATTAAGGGAACTTGAACGTGAGGTTTGGAGTTATAATAAATGTAACTAGTAAAAAGGGAGAATGGGAATAAAAAGGAGGAATGTTAAGATGGAAATTTAATAAGGAATATTTTGGAATGGGTTAATAAATATAAAATGATGTGGTTCCTTAAACATTTTTGTTTTCAAAAAGGATTTTTGATTTTTTGATAAAAATGATGGTTTTTGATGGTTAAAGGTTTTCCTTAAATGTTCAAATAAATTTTGAGAAAAATGTACTTTACGTATGATATTTTGAAATCACAAAACATTACTTTACTATATGGTATCACCCTGCATGCATGATCATTTCTATCTATAAGATGGTTATTGCTTTACAACTATGAGATTTCTACTAAGCAATTGTGCTCATCCCTTGTTGTTTCATTTTTTTTACAGGAAGAGATTTCGGATTGATTGGTTGAAGAATTAGAAAGTTCATGTATCTTTTATGTGTAATCTCATTGTACAATGATGTTTGTATTCATTTATTTGTAGCTCCACAGTGGAAGTGAAAATGTATTATTATTATTGTTGTACTCATCATGAGGGAGAGAACATGTACTATTATGTTTCTATTACTCAAGGGTAATAGATATTTTTAATAATAAAAAAAAATGGACCTAAATTTCAGGCTCTTGATAATGTTTTCGAGTAATTAAAATTTGGGACGTGACAGGATAGTTTGATTAATGTACATTTAAGCCCACTCTTTCAAGTGGCGCATTCACAAACTCTTTTTCAAAAAACAAACAGCAAATCAAATGTTCCAATTTTTGCAAATTAGTCTATACTTGTGTGCAACACATAGTAAGTTAGGCTAAATAATAGGAACAAGAGCATGTAATGTAAATAAGAATCACATCATGATTAGTAGAGGTAGATCTTCGACCAGGCGAGCGGGGGTGCTCAATTCATAAACTTTTCCTCTTTTACTTAAGTTCCCGAGCCGAGACAATCTTGGTGATGACGGACACGTGGCCTTTGGCATGAGTCTCGGGTTTCTTAAATTTTTTAAAAATATTTAGGTGGTAACTCTGTATCTGGCAAAGCTGTCTATTTTTGGCATTTTGATCCAAAATCAATTTTTTAAAAGATTTGCCGGATTTGAACTCTTTTGTGTTTTTTTTTCTATTTCATATTGCACTTGTGGAATCAGATTCAGAACCATGGGATTCCAAACTATAGGGCTTGTCGTCTTCTGAAAGGAGTACGAAAGTTCGAGCTACAGTTTCTGGCGACTCTATTAGGGATTTAGAGAACTTGATTCAAACTTCATGATGTGAAATTTTATCTACACTTATATATTTTTTGCATTTGCATTTGCATTTGCATTGGTGCGCTTAGGTCATTGTGTTTGCTGACTGCTATTCATGGACGGTTTGCAGGAGGCTTGCCCAAAAGCTTGCCAAAAGGCTGATCGGTCGTAGGCTCTTCCATGTTGGGAACACAACCCTTGGATCTGGACTACCTCTGTACCGTTTGATCCTCTTTTCACTTCTCAGTGTTTGGTGTGAGAGGTATATTAGGTAGTCTTGCTGAGGTACCCATTTGACCATTTGGCCTAGTTGCATATAATGAAGCCATAGAGACTATTTCAAACTAGGACATGATGCTTACCTGAATACAGGATTGTATGAAACTGCGTGTTTGAAATATGAACCCTAGTTCCCAACGAAACTAGGACAGGGTAACCCTACTGTAGACGTCCCCGAACGCATCCCGGGGGAAGGAATGCGAGTCCCCCCCCCCCCGTTCTGGTTCGGTATTGGGTCTACTACAGTTCAAAGGACTCAAAATGTCACGGTTCTTAATCTTGAACCAAAGAGTCCAAATCTGGCAAATCGTTTTGAAGAAAAATAGATTTTTTGAAAAGTAGTGCCAAACATGGACTGCTTTGCCAGATTACAGAGTCGCCACCTAAATATTTTTAAAATGGGAAATTTAGGAAACCCTGACTCGGTGCCAAAGGCCACGTGTCCGTCATTACCAAAGTGTCTTGGCTCGGGAGCTTGGGTACGATCGGGGAAGGTCAGCTATGAGCACCCCCTTTCGCCCGGTCCGAAGACCGGCCTCTACTAACCGTGATATCCGATTTTGAAAACATTACGTGTTCTTATTCCGATTATTAGCCTAGAATTACTATATTATGCGCACAGCAAACAAGTATAGACCAAATCGCCTAAGTTGGAACAAAACACCACATGTTTGTTTTGAAAATGATTTGCTACTCGCAAGTAGGCTAAAATGCAGGTTTTGCCACTCTCAAGCGGGCTTTTAGAAAAGACGGTTTTGCCACTATCTAGTGGGCTTTAAAACTCACAGTTTTAATGTGTTGTCCCAATTTAGGTAATTCAACCTCCATCCACAGGCATTCATGCAGTTATATCACATAAGCACTTAGCCTCATGGTAAGCATGCTATTATGGCAACATTCACACACATGCGATATGCTAAAGCATAAAAGCTCACCTAGTACTCCAAGCCAAAACAGAAGCTTATTAGAAATCCATGCATGGACCTAAGCATACTGAAATGTCTAATGCAACACATGCAAGGATATAATCTAGGCAGGCTCGGCTATCCTAAACATGGCATATGGAATGCTACAAATAACACGTATTCAATTTGGAATTGAAAGTACGATGCAGTTTGTATGATGTGCCGAGCCCGATGCATGTCAACAAATGCATGGATGCACGCATGCATTGCATAAGGTATGCTAAATTAAATATGCCCTAATCTACCATCATAAGCAGGTAAATAAAAGGGAGAAAGAAATGGGGGTTGGAAGACATACACACACTCACACACCCTTATTACAAATATGCCCTCACACGGAGGGACCAAAAGAATAATATACAGTCCCAAATAATAAATCAACTATCCTAGCTAATTAATTATTACAGACCCTTAATTAATTAACAAATTAATTAAACTACTGAAAGCAGTAAAAGGCCTCGGGAAGAGGGATGCACGCATGCTCGGATTGGCTTCGCCTGGAAACTCGCTGCCATAGCACTGTTGGCTCTGCTTTTACTGTTCTGCTACTCTGGAAGACTGTAAAAGTCCCAGAATAGGCTCCCTGCATCCTAAGAATCATCATCGGCTGGATGGAATGTTCACCGGCCGTGTATAAAGTCCACCGGTTGGAAATGAAGCTATCGGCACTAAATACATTGCCGGTCGGCACTCTATACTGCCGGTCGGTACAAAATTCCTACAGAAGACAGTTTTGACAGCAACAGCAGACCAGCAGTGCAAGGTATAGAATTTCTAGGCAAATGTATGCATGGACACACTCCCTATCATGTAATGGACTCAAGGGAGTATGGCCCTCGACCCCCGGGCCATCAATCACACATTTCAATGCATGATGGCCCAAAAGCCAAGTTAGCAACTTTGATATCAAATGGAATGCAATGCACAAAACAAATCAAAGGGCCCCAACCCCTATCATGATTAGTCAAGAGGCAAGGGATGCATGTTCAATGAAATGCAACCTAGGCATGGCGGCTAAGTATGCAAACATGCGACGCAACTACGTGGCATACACGATGCTAACAACATAACATGCACAACGCATTGAACATGGCATACACAATGCAAGATGGGCTTACACCAATACAAGGAGGCCATTAGAGGAAAATGAGATTCCCGAAACGCGTGCACGTATGCATGCAAACCGAGGACCGATCCTAAGGCACGAATGCCACTCTATCAAAGCATGGCAAGGCATGAAACATGACGTATGAACGTGCAATGCAATGATGGACTTAAACTAATCATGGATAGCTCGCAAGCATGCCAAAATCAGTGGCCACAAGATGAAAATGGGACGCTCGGAATGCGTGCACGTATGCACGCGAACCGAAGACATGGCATACGCAATGCAATGAGACTAAAATGGCATATACAATGCAACATGGACTTACACTAACATAAGCGGGTCTCAGCCACACTCACATAAGAGGCCATCGGATAAAAAAAATGAAGTGCCTCGAAGTGCGTGCACACGGGCACGCAAACCGAGGCAATGGCCCTAAGGCATGCAATGACACAGGAAATGATATGCAAACATGCAAATGAAATTTCAGCAGCTAAATGAGGGGGAAAACAGCCCCGAAATGATGTGAAATGACACCAAATGCACGGAATGGTCCCGAAATGCGATATTAAGCGCCCGAAATGGCCTACGGCTATACTAAACATGCAAAATTGGTACATGAAATGCAAAACAGTAGCAAGGAAGCCCCAAAAATAGCATTTTTACAATACAAAACATGGCCAAATAGTAAGCATAGATAGGGCAACAATGGCATGCAAAAATAGGGGTCAAGAGAGGGGTATTGAAACAAGTGGTATATGCAATGCTCAAACTGAAAAATACAGTTCTACAACATTGAAGAGGGTCCAAAAATATGAACATTTACAACTTATGGAAGCCCTCAAAACAGTATACAAATATGGAAAACATGCAATGCAAGATTGAGGCCAACAAAGGGCTATAACATAAGGTACACAAAGCATTCACCAAAAAAGCAAAGACCCTCAATGAAATATGTCCAGGGGGCCAAAATATGACCCCTTTCAGTTCTGATGATGGCTCAAAAACAGAAGTAAGATAGGCTAACCAAGCATGCAAAAATGGGGGCCAAAGAGGGGTATAAGGGTAAGTACAATATGGAGGCCCCCAACAAGGGTGATCCCTTCTACAATGTTGTAGAGGGACACAAAATAAGCCCACTCACAGTTCATGACACACTCCAAATCAATTTACATATAGGCCAAACAAATCATGCAAATTTACGGTAAATCGGAGGGATTATGAAGTAAGTGCAAGATAGAGGATCCAAACAGGGTTGAGCCCTTCTTCAATGTTGAAGAAGGGCTCAAAATGAGCCTACTTACAGTTTACATTATGCTCAAAAACAGATCACACGCAGGTCAGAAATTCCATGCAAAAATGTGGCATATCAAGGAGTATTGAAGCAAGTGCACTAGGGAGGGCTCAAACAGAGTTGAGCCCTTAAACAAACATGAAGAATGGCTCAAAAGAGTCCCCCTTTAAGTAGGGGTCGGAGCTCAAAACCACAAGCAAAGAGGATAGAAAAATGGTACAAGAATGGAGCTCAAAAGGGGAAATGAGTGCTTACCCTTGTAGACCAAGACCTTGGCTGCTTCTAGGACTGAAAATGGTGCCTTTTAGCTACTGGAAGGCCCTCCTTGCTGCTGGAAATGGTGTAGTGGTGGTGGTGCTAGGTGGTGATGAAGGGGGGGTGTAGAAACTTGGATGATTTTGGTGTTTTAAATATAGAGAGAGAGATTGTATGGAGGAGCTCCCAAATCAGATTTTCTAACCCTAAAAATCACAGTTGGGGCTGCTGTTATATAGACAAAATGAGGGGGAAAATGGAGGGAAAAAAGGGAGGGAAAACATATCAAGTTTCCCGCCAAAAATGGCCAAAAGGGAAAGTGGTAGCTACGGGTTTCAGATGGCCGAGAGTCCTTCAACAAAGTTGAAGAGGGGCTTAAAATAAGACACTTTGTAGTTTACGCCCAAGTCCAACGCAGCCCACAAGTACGCCTAAAATACCGTGCAAAAAGGCCCAAAAAGAGGTAAAAAGGCAAGTGACAGTGGAGATGTCAAACAGTAAGAGGTCCTTAATCAAACATGAAAAGGACCTCAAAATATGACTATCTAAAGTTTGGGTCGGAGCCCAAAAATGTAGAATGAAGGTTCGGGAGCCGAAACACGCAGTTCGAGGCCCCGAAAGTGGGCTGTTAGGCACCGGGAGTGATGCACGACCACGAAGTTGGTCTCTCGGACCACAGTGTCCCTAAAAAGGGAGTAAATAAGATACATGCCAAAAAACGGGGCAAACGGAGGTGGTTAGGCGGTCCCGAACCGAGGCACACGGCCTGACGGCTCCGAAAACCGGGAACCGGGCTCCGAAATGGGCAAAATGGCCTATGGCCACGAAATGTAGCCTACGGCCATTGAGAGATGATCTACGAGACCTCTCCCTCCCTTCTCAAAGAGAAAACAGAGAAAATCGAGCCTGGTTCGCAAACCGAGGCAAAGCACAAAAGAGTCCGGAAGTCCGGAGGCAAGGCTCGTAGCTGGGACTCCACAACCTCAGAACGAGCGCAATATGCAACATCACCAAGCGCTCAATTGATGACGTCTGAGTCTTAAGGTCGGTCAAAAATGGGGTGTCTACACCTACCCCATCATAGAGGTGTTTTGGCTCTCTTTTAACTTGCATGTGCTTTACAGTGAAATTGTACAGGAATGTGCATATCAGTTGCACAGTTGGCATTTATTTTGGAGTAGAATTCAGTGTAGAGTGCAGTCCTACAGCTTTGATCATGTCTGTGTTGATAACATCTTAGCTGAAGGTGCTGTGCAGTTTCTGATTTATACTCTTTTGCTTTATTTCTTTTTGCTAGGTAGTTTAAACCATAGTTTCAGAAGGTTCGGATATCCCCTAAGCACTCTGTACCCGGGTTGGAAGACTTTGCAAAGTTGGGGATCTTGTTCGAGGACAGCCCGTGTTTGCTTCGCTCTCACCAATTACAAGACGGAGGAAAGTTAGGCAGAATTCACTAGTTCGATTTTTACAGCAATCACCACTTAGTTCACCTGTGTCCAGTCCAGTTCGGGAATAGTTGTCCACTTCCAGTCCAGTTCAAGACCGGTCACCTGTTCAAATGACACAGTATCCCCTATCCAATATAGAGGAGTTAATATTCCAGTTGCAATAGATAGTTCAAATACTGTAGCAAGATGTGTCCCGTCAGGCTGAAGTCACAACCCATCAAGCCGAGGTCAATATCAACCACAACCGGCTGCGGCCTCTGCATCTCATGCACCTACCATAGCTATCCCAACACTTGGAGCCACTGCTCATACTGCCAATGTTCAAGAAAACCAGGGTAATTTGGCAGAGCCAATCCCAGTACAAGCCTCTAAAGCCCCGGTTTATCAGACCGAGGCTCCATTCGAGTTCGAGGTTAACCTAATTATGCTTAAGGTCAATAAACTAGAGAAACTATTCAAAAGAGCGCAAGGGGTTAACTCTATCCCAAACATAGAAGATGGGTACATTGATTCTGCGGTTACATTACCGAATCGGTTTCAAATGCTACACATAGATCGTTTCGATGACTCTGGAGATCTAATGATTTACCTGCGTTTGTTTTTAGATATTTTGCAGCTGATGGGCTTAACTAGACTACAGAAGTTGTCTCTCTTTGGTCGCACCATGTTAGGTATAGTAGCTATTTGGTATGCCAAGTTAGAAGATTCTGTTAAAAAAAATTGGGAAGAGATGGCCAAGGCCTTCATTGCTCAGTACTCGTACAACACGCAAATCAAGGCGAGATCACAACCCGTGATCTCAAGGCAACACGCCAAGATTCGAAGGAGGGTTTCTTTGAATTTGTGACAAGATGGAAAGCTAAAGCCTCGATGATGACTACGAGGTCTTCCGAGAAAGATCAGATAAGGATGGTTGTCCACAATCTGCATGGTAGGTTGTTGTAGAAGATGATTCTCCTACTTTTGTTTATGTTCACCGAGTTCCATGAAATGGGTGTGCAAATCAAGGATGCCATGAAGCAGGGCAATACAGCTCAACATCACCATGATCTTGAAGTCTTTCAGACTTGGCGTAACAAAGATCGGTGTGCGTGCTTTACCATGTTGAGCAGCATGCACAATGACTTGATTAGTGAGTTTGAACATTACCCGAATGCATTTGATATGTGGAAAGCTCTCAAGCAAAAATTTGGTATCACCTCTTTGGCAAAGCTATGTGGGCTGACTATGAAGTTTGACTCTTATCATAAAAAGGCACATCATTCTATGAAGCAGCATTTGAGGGTCATGTCAGCCATGATACATGAGCTTGTGGCAGCTAGGCACAATTTGACTTAAGAGCAACAAGTACAAGCTGTGATTCGGTCTCTGCCAAATTCTTGGGAGCAGATGAAGTAGAACATGATGCATAATGAGAGTGTGAAAACATTCGAGGCAATATCGCGTCATTTGGAGTTAGAGGCTAAGCGCCTAGAGACGACTAAGTCTGATAGTTCTACTATAGTGATTGAGTCAAGCTCATCTAGGGCATCTCAGTTCAAGCGTGGAAAAGCTAAGGGTGCTCCTAAGAAGCAAGCAGCAGTTGCGCTAAAACACAATGGCCCAAAAACTAGACTAAAAGTATCATGTTTGGATCTTTAAAAGTATCTAACAAAAAATCAATTAGTACTAAGTAAAAGGACTTCTCTACTATATTAACTAGACTAAAGTGGCTTATGGAGACGATATGAGACAAGTCTCTAACAATTGTATTATAGTTTTGGGGCATTGTCAGGTTGTTTTCAATTTAAATGTCATTAAGTCATTAATCCATCACTATTGTGGTGATATTTAGAGAAACAATACATATAGTTGGTGATTGATGTGAAACAATTGCCCAAAAACTTTGTATAATTTTTCTTCATGCACACAAGCTCTTCCATTAATTGTGTTGTTATTGTTAGTTGAGATTGCTGACATTGGAAGAGTCATTAATGAAACAAATATGTTGCAGATTGCTTTTCCGGAGTTGAAGGAATTGAGCTTTAGAAGGGTGCCAAAAATAACACAGATTTGGGACAACCAATTACTTCCCAAAAAAGCAGTCCTTCTGCTAGTTAACAATTGTTAAGGTCTGGTTTTGTGACAAATTGGTGAATTTGGTCCCATACAATATGCTCCAACAGTTACAGAATCTGGAAGAACTTGATATGGCAGGTTGTCCAAAAATGGAAGTAATAGTCTCCAAGAAAGCAGAAAAAGAAGAAACTGCCAAAAATGATGTCATTGTGTTCTCTCAACTAAATAAACTGAAACTTGGAAATATGGAGAACCTTAGAAGTTTCTACAGCTGCTCTAGTATATCTGAGCACAACCCTTGTTTAATCACCAGGTACGAATGTCCTAATTCTTCGAAAATGCCCATGGAGAAGCACATTAAAAAAGAAGATAGAATTCCAATTTCATTGTGTTGCAATTTGTATGAGAGCGTTCAAGAACGTCGTTGGAAAATTCGAAGATCTTCAAAGATCCTTGAAGAAAAACTTTGAATTCTCTAAAAGATGATGAGAGGCTTAGATTCTTCAATAGTCTCAACTTAGAAACACAAGAGTAAAGGAGATGATGGAGATAAGAGATTGGGTGAAGAAGAAGGCAAAGTAGCTAGAGAGAGAATAATGGCAAGGCTCTCCCATGGATCTCCCACTTTCACTCTCAAGGTTGAAAATGGAGAAGGGAAATTAGTTCTTTCCCAAGAGTTTTCTCTCCAAAATCCATCCCTTGTAAAGCTGTGGGTGGGTACTATTTATAGGCACCTCATGATGTAGGATGGATCCCATGTGCAAGGCACATGGGGAATATTCTCTCTAACCACCTTGTCTGAGGAGGTGACCTCTCCAAGGATGAGGAAAACTCTCGAAGAGGAGATCAACCTCTCGGCAAACCCTTCTTCTTAGCCACACCTAACCAATGATCCCCAATCATCCCAAAGAGCCGAGGTAGTCTTAAAGGACTCCCTGCCACTAAATATTGATGAGTCTCATAGACCCCCGGGGGTCGTGCCACCTCGACCTGGGTATAGGCTAGTTTAACCGAAGAGTGAATTTATCTCCACTCACCGTCCTCGGGATCGGGCCCTTTGTTCGAACTCCATTACGCCTATAGTTCTGGTGCGTAGATCCCGAAAAGCTCTGAGCCCGCAAGTGTTATGGGACTCATTAATGGAGCGGCTTCTAGATTGCGTTTGAATTCGTTCGAAGCCAAGTGCTTCGGATCTCTAGGTTCGTAGATCCAAACCTTTTTGAGTCCGAGCCTGAGTAAGTTTGTAAGTTCATGGATCCAAACCTTTTTCAAGGCTTAGAGCAAATCGACCCATTTGATGGCAATTAATCCGGGCCTACCAATCTTGGATCTACGATAAATTCGGGCCCACCAACCTTGGGCTATTGGGCCTAACTAACTTAGTGATATCAAATTAGCTCCTCTTACATTTGGCCCTTACATATACGAGAAATTTTAAATTTCTCGGACATGCATACTGTCATTTCTTCGGTCCTGCTTCGCTTCACATCCCAAAAAAAAAAAAAAAAAAAGTATATGTTGTCTCGACAGAGCCTATGGATAAAGTTGATGACGCATTGTAATTTACGGATAAAATTGACAAGCAAATTTTTTTTTTTTTTTTTACTTTTTTTTTTTCGTCCCACTGAAATATATTTTTATAACATCTGAGAAAAATATATATATATTTTATTCTAACCAAAGAATAATAAAGCACTTATTTTTGTTCTTAAACAAATATGAAAATGTGAGGCTTAAACACACATTTTTTTTTTCTTGTTTGGCAAGCCAGCACACTCATCACATGTATATACATGTATATAGAATATCTGAGGGAATAGGAATATTCAAAGAATAATACCCCCCATTTTTTCTATTTAAGGAAAGGCCCAAAACCCTAAACCTCACCAACTTTTTGCACAGTCGCCACACCCACTTCTCAGTCTACTCTCTCTCTAGATCGAGAGGCCTTCCTTCTTCTTCAACAAACCAGCACTGCTGCCGTTTGCACATACCTCCATTGCGACTTCCAGCAACGCTGCCAAAGACCCAGCCATCAACTTGTCGCAGCTGCGACAGTCGTAGGCGTCGCGGCCCAAGCTTCCACTCACCTTCGGTGCTTCTCTTTAGTGTAACGAGCAGCTCCTCAAAGACCCAGACACACCGGAGCTCCATTCTTACTGATCAACGCCGACGAATACCACTATTGCTCGTGTATCGTCCGTTGTCTCAATCCTCCGGGCGCCACCGTTGGCTTCTATGCAAGCCTACCATGGTGCTACTCTGTGCGTGACCAATTCAACTCACGCGGCTCGTCTGTCTCATGCGCAGCTCCTATACTGCCGTTGCACCTGTCAACCGTAACCGACCAGTGACGACCACGCCGCCCCCTCAACGCGGCGTGGGTCTGTTCGTGGCCTTTCTCGCCTACTGCCCATGCTATCGCTGGTTCTCTTCCTTTTTTTTATTTATTTTTATTTTTTTAAAGCATTGAGCCGTTGGCGCGCTGGTGCTTGCTTTAATGTCTACTGATGTAGATTTAACCAATCTCCAAGACTACATCAGTTTTTTTTTTTTTACTTTGTTGCTTGAAAATTTGTAAGTAAGTATATATATATTGATTATTATATATTTTTTGTTTAGAGCTCGGACTACCCAGATCTCAAGCTGCCATCGGCCTCTTTCTACTGGAACTCTACCGTTGGCTTCAACTATTCCAACGCAGACCACACACATTGCCCACTCAACGTGACGTGTGTGGTTGCTGACTCTTCTATGGCACCACTGTTGCCTCCGGCTTCGACTATCTAGCGTTGAACAAGGTTGGCTTCACTCTTCTGTAAGTTTGCCACCGGCTTCAACTATTCCAGCACTGACCACACACGTTGCCCACTCAATGCAATGTCTGGTTGCCAACTTCGCTCCGACACCATTGTTACCTCCGGCCTCAACTTGTCTGACGCCGCACGTTCGCCTACTCAACGCAACCTGTGTGGTCTTGTCTAGCCTAGCTCAGTCTTGTTGATTACAGTCTGTAAAACCTCTCTGATTTCAATTTATATTTCCAACATCAGCTTCGGACTTCACCCCTCTAACTGTCCAAATTTGTGAGTATGAACTTCGACTCCCTCTTCCTCTTGTATATATATAAATATATTTTTGTGGCAATTTTTGTGAAAATTCTTATTTCAAAACAACCTGAAATCCCAATGACATTTTTTTTAGCTCAAGCACTGTGATTTTGGCCATATTGAAATATGCAGTGGCACTTGAAAAGGACCAATATAACTTGTTGACCTTTATCACTGAGAAAAGGACCAATATAACTTATTGACCAGTATTGAGCTCCATTTTGGACATAGAGGGAGAAAACCCTGGGCTTATGAATATGGACTTTAGCGAGGACATTCTTGTAATTTGCATAACGATCCATTGAATCTTGCTACGGAAGAGAAATATAAAATACTTCTGATCGTAGGTCTGAAATTCGCTATTGAACTTCACGTTATCAAAATTTTTGAGCCTTATATGAGTTGGATCTTTAATATGAAACACAATAATTTTCAGAAGATGACCTGCTTGAATTTCATCACAAAACGGCCTATGACATTGCACCTCTTATTTGATAATAGAATCTTGAAATCTATATGTTGATGATACACACATTGGTACTACAATTTGTTGAGCTTGAAGATGTTGGGTGAATGTTCAACCCATATTGTTGAATATAAATTTTGTTGTCGAACAATCGATCATTGTAGCTTCAAGGAAGATGATGCCATACTCAAACCATATATTTTTGACGAATAATACTCTTGACACTTTGAACCTTATGAACACTTTCCTTGCAGGAGTTAAAAGTCGTAGTATAGAATAGGGCTACATATTGCTTTTTGCTGATCATGTGAATACCCGAGAAAATGAATTGCTGATGACGTCCAAGGTTGAATTTGTTAATAAACCCATCATGTTGCATGTAAATCTTATTATCAAATGACTGATTGTTGCAACCTTTAGAATAGTAGACGTCGTGCCTGAATTCTTGGTGCAAAAATTCCTCGTAGAATTTGTTGAATTCATGGATTCTTTGAGAAACGAATAGTTGATGCCGAAATTTCATTTGAATGTGTTGCTTCAATTCCAATATTCTAAATTTTAATACGGTAAGCTCCTTGCTATTTATACTTGTTATTTCAGCTATATGTCTTCTCGAAAGAAATCTGTTGTCCCAGGGTCATCAGAACCGGCTCTCATGAAAGAGAGGGATGTACCTGCGGCGTCTGAGTGGAGGAAATCTCCATATTTCGGTCGAAAGGACCCCTTCTGGCGGGCGGCTACCTTCACCACTTCTCTTCTGACTCCGAATGGAGCTCTATTATGTCTCTCTGAGGACACTGACCCCAGACACGAGGCCTTCATTTCCCCTTCTTCGGTGTTACGTTTTAGGGTTGAGCGAGGGGACTTTCCATACTGCTATCCCCAGTTCAACGCCTTCTCGAACCCTCTTTTTGGTTGGCAAGAGTGGGTGGATGATGTCCTCTCAGACAGGAGCCTCTGTCAGCGGCTTCAGGAGGCCCGGCTATTGATCATGGTGAAAATATCTCGATCCCTATCCATCTGTCGCAACAATGCTAGCCTTGAAGCCATGGCTCTTCGGTGGAGCACCGAGACACACACTTTTATATTTGGCCAGCACGAGATAGGGCCCACCCTCGAGGATGTGTTCATGTTGCTATGTCTGGAAGTGACCGGCCCTGATGCCTTCTACCCTGAGCGGACACCCCTCGAGGATGACTCTTTGATCCAATCTCTAAAGCTAAATCATCAAGCTTGTGGTCGGTGGAGTTCTGTATTTGATGGTTTAGCGAAGAGGACCAATCGAGTAAGGACGGACCGTGCCTCCTACACCACATGGATGCGCCACTTCTTTAGAGATCTTCAACCCCTGGCTAGAGATGCTGACCCTGATTCTCGGGAGTATGAGGTCCGCCCGATGTATGGCTCTAGGCTCTATTTTTTGGGATTTTTGGCCTGTTTCCTTTCATTCTTCATTCTTCCGAGCATACCTTTGGATTCTCTCAATCCTTTTGTCTTCCCCTCTGCAGTTAGGCTCTTTAGAGGGGATCGGATTCCTTTGGCTCCGCTATTTCTTGCGAATCTTTATTACCAGCTGGATCTACTACATCGAGACATGGTTCGTTTCGTGGGTCGATATGAGCCTGTCTCCTACATTCACAGCCAGTTCCTGCTTTGTTTCTTCTTCGAGAGGTTCTCAAAGTTTGCCCCTACTCCGACTGTATTCGAGGCAGAGGTTCTTTAGGAGATAGTAGATAAAGATGGTATCCCCGTACTCGGTACTGACGGGTCTCGGACATTTGAGAAAGCGAAGTCTTGCCAGCCGTTGATTACACGTTGGTCACATACCATTTCCACCTTATTCTTGAATACTCTGGTGGTTGATCCCCGGCGCTTTGTGACACGCCCGTATGTATGCCCACCGGTGGGTATGGCAACACCACTTATTTATCATGGTTCCTCCCGCTCGGTGTCCTTTCCTTTGTCGAAGAATATCCTTGCACACTTTGTTGATATGCCGATAATGATCCGTCCCAGTTAGCTATCGGTATGGCACGAGGAAGGCGTTGATAGTGCCATCTATAGACATAACCGTGTAGCATGTCAATTTGGGTTCGACCAATGTGCCTCGGGGCCAGCACCTCATTTATTATCATTTTCGGAGAGCTACGGGCGCTTCAATCGCGGACTTGCACACACCATGCTTCATGTATCTGGCTCCTTGACGATGCCGGGTTTGAGCCAGGTAGGGGGTTTCACCCCCTTTTTCAAGGGATATTGGTGGAAGAATATCGATACATTTATTGAATTTGTCCAGAGCAGACCGACCATATGTTTGCCTTCGCCGATTTATAAGAAGGACTCTTCTCTTCGGCTACCTGAGAGCTGGAAATCTGATCACATGTACGAGAGTTTCTTCACTTCATCTGCTCCAACTGACCCTCCGACTCGGGCATCTGCTTCTAGCTTGGCAATTGCTTCTACAAAGCCAGTCCCTTTGAATAAGGCCTCTAGTCCTCGGACGACCCACCTTAAGAAGATGACTCACAAAAGGGCTTCTGATGCCAGTCTTTCCACTGCTCACCTTTCCAAAAGGCTCCATCAGGTACCAGAAAATTTTGATTTGAAGTTACTTTCCTTCTTACGACTGTACCTTCTTAAATGAACACTTTTTATTTTCCCCTATTGTGTAGGACCCTGCGGTTGCTAATGTTCTCAGTACCATGGCTACTGTCCATGCTGCCTCTACCAGGCTAGAGTCAGACTTAGATGACACTTTCCTTTTGTCTGCAAGACTCGTGATGATGCGCACCCCTCGTATAGCAGTTATAGATGATGATGATGAGGCTGAGTATTCTGATCATTTTTGTGACCTTGTCCCATGTATGCGTCGTCATCGTCCTATCGTGACTGAGGATGCCCCTCCATTGGTCAGATGTTCCACTCATCGCTCAGTTTCAGAGGAGGAGCGCTATCTTGGTGACGAGGTTATCAGGGCTCATCGTTCTGATGTTGAGATTATTGAAGGTACGGATGTCACAGAAATTGATGCCGCAGGCCATGCTTCTAGAAGTAATGTAGAGATGAAGTATGCCTCTGGGATGGTGTGGAGGTGGATGTGCTAGAAATCTCTGAGACTCACTCTGGCACTTATAGTGGTCCTCATCCTCCGACCTTTCTTCCTTCTTTAGGGATGACTGCTACTGTTCAGGCCTCATTAGACATTGAGATCAATCAGGCGCTCCCTATACGGCCAAGTGACCTTGTTGATGCTAGGAGCCTTTCAGTTGCTCCGGCTTTGCATAATGATTCTCCCTCTGGTAATCTTTCTTTCTGAAGTTTGTTATGTACTTCTATCTGTGAGAAATCTTTACTCAAATGGCTTTATTGTTCCCCACCCCTAATAAGACTTTCTTATCTTTTCTTCAGTGTTAGCTGCCACCGGGGTCCTGCCTTCACTTGCCTCGGACTCTGCTCCGACTCTCTTTGTGACTCCTCATGGTTCTCCTTCCTAAGGGGAGACACCTGCCTTTGAGACGACTGCTATAGGTTCTTTATCGCCAGTGCCTTCGAATGTTTTGGATCTGAATCTCAGCAATTTCCACTTTGATAGTGATGCTTTTGGTCTTTCCGCTTATCGCTCCGTATTCTCAGGCTCGGGACCTCTACCGGAAGTTACCCCTCCGGGTGGTTCATCTAACCCGATAGACATTGGGGAGATTCCTGAGACTAGTAGCTTTCCGACCCCAATTCCTTCTTCAGCTTCTGGCAAAGTATCATTTCTCCATTATTGGGTAGCTTCTGAGTTTGCTTCAGTTCTACAGCTTGTGCATTCAAGTTACCTGAGACCTTTGCTTTATTTGCTTGCCAATGTCCACTCATTCAGACTGCCCTTCTCGAGTCTTTTGCCACTATCTTATATAGCTTAGTCAGGCAACGGCTATGTGACCTTAGTGGGAAAGTAGTCGAGACAGCGTATCAGGAGATCTCTGATATGGAGCGTCACCAAGTGGATTTATCATGGCTTCGGAAGCGCCTGGATATAGCTTCGAACGCCAGTCATCGGGTGGAAATTTTGTCTGTGCTTGCCTCTTATTGGACCTCTATAGATGAGACAAAGGCGACTCTTCGTGAACTTGAGTCGAGCTATGCTCGAGCCTTGGAGACTTTAAAGGCACACTCTGCTGTTTGTCCTCCGGATGTAGATGTGACGGGCAACTTCTTCGAGAGTGTTTTTAGGAGAGATTGAGTTTTTTTTTTTTGGCATTACTTTCTTGACCCTTTCGATAAAAATGTTTTATCTAGGACAATGCAATGAAATAACAAAATCTTTGCTGGTTTGGATATTTTCGCATTGTTTTCTCATTCTACTTGATAAAATATTTATTTCGAATGATACAATGGAAAGAACAATCATATGCACATGTTTATAAAAGTTGAAATATTCTCATTAATTTTTCAAATTTCTTGACAAAAGTATAATATATTCACTACAAGTGATGGGATAAACATACTCTATAAAGAAACCATCTTCTTCATAAAGTAAGGGAAATACAACTTTTAGACAAAGTAAGAAAATGAAAATGAATTTCAACATAGATGAGTCTAACTATGGGTAGTAACGCTTGATAAACTTTGCATTGAGCGGGCCAGTTCGGAAGCCATCTTCAACCCTTACAAGCTTGTAATACCCGCTTGAGCTCGCCTGAACCACCCTGTAGGGCCCTTTCCATTTTGGAGAAAACTTGGGCAAGGGTTGTCCTCGCATGATTGGGTCTACAATCTTCCATACTAGATCACCTTCTTCAAACTTTCTTGACACCACGGTCTGGTTATAGGCTCGGGCGATGGACTCATGATACCTTTCCATGACTTTTGCAGCTCTGACATGTTTTTCCTCTAATGCTTCCAATCTGGTGGTTCAAGGCTCCAGTACCATCCCCGATGAGAGAGCCATCCGAGCAGATGGTGTTTCCAACTCTATAGGTAACACTGCCTCGAACCCATACACAAGGAAGTAAGGAGTTGCTTGAGTTGGCTTTCTCTTTGAAGTGCGATACGCCCACAGGGCTACTATTAACTGTTCGGACCAAGTCCCACCAAATTCATCCATCATCTTGCTCAGAATCCTTATCAGTGTCATGTTTGTAGCCTCCGCTTGCCCGTTCCCTTTTGGATAGTAGCGTGTGGATTTGTGATGCTTCACTTGGTAAGTCTCTAGGAGGCTCTTCACATATTTGTTTAAGAAGGGTGTGCCATTGTTTGAGAGGATAGTGTTTGGCACTCCGAACTGGCAAATGATATTTTCCTTGATGAAGTTCGAGACTGCGGGACCCTTAGCGTTCTTTAGAGGTATTGCTTCGACCCACTTTGTGCTTAATTCTGTAGCTATGAGAATCCACTTGTACCCCTTATAAGGTGTGGAAATGGGCCCTATCAAATCAAAAGCCCAGGTATGGAACGGCCATGGCGTTCGGATACTATGCAGGTCTACGGCTGGAGCATGGATCAAATTTTCATGTTTTTGACAAGTCTGGCACCTCTTCACATGATGGGACGCATCTAACTCCATGGTCAGCCAGTAATACCCAAGGTTTATAAGTTGCTCAAACAGTCGAGCCCCTCCTTGATGCTCAATCTCGTGGGCTCTTCTGAAGACTAGATCCGACTCCTCCTTGGAGAGACACCTCAGGGGAGTGCCCTCAATACTTCTTCTGCAAAGCTTGTCCTGATCAGGAAAGTACCGCCTCACTCTCCTCTTGAGGTGTGCAATGTTCCTCGAGCTCTCAAGTAGTGTTCCCTCTTTAAGATAGTCAATGTAGACTTGTCTCCAGTCAGGGGTATCAATTTCAAAGCAACTCTCATCCTCCCGGGTGTATGACTGACACTTGGGGCATTCTTTCTGTAGCTGATTCGAGGCCTTCTCTATCTCGGGCCAATAATAGCCTTGTCTTTGGATCCTTTTGTACAGACTAATATCCCCATCCCCGCAGGACTTTTCATGAATCTGTTGTAGTCGGAAGCTCGCTTCTTGTTGGCCAACACACTGGGCTAGGAATCTAGTACCTCCTCGGAAGTAAAGTTCACCTTGAATAATTATGATTTTGGCAAGCTTGGCCATAGTCAATTTTCCAACTTTGCTTCTGAGTTGTTCGAGGACTTCTCCTCTCCAATCCTCCGAAAGGTCTTTGTCTTCGAGTATTATTGAAGGTTCTGTTCTTTTCTTGATAACAATTGTCGCCTCCTCCTCTGGAATGTCAACTCTTGCCCCTAATGTTGCGAGGGCATCTGAAAACTTGTTGTCGGAGCGAGACACATGCTTTATTTCAACCTTCTGAAATTTGTCAAGAAGCCTTTGGACTGTTGTTCGATATGTGGCTAAGGCAGGCTCCTTTAAGACGAACTATCCTAAAACCTGCTTCACTATCAGTTTTGAGTCCCTCCGAATTCGAATCTTCTTGATATTGTGCTTCTCAGCTACTATCAAGCCCAAAGTAAGAGCCTCATACTCGGCTTCATTATTCGAACAATGAAAATCCAGTTTATAAGACAAATATAAATTTTCCCCACTTTTGCTTGTGAGGACTATCCCGGTTCCTCCTTTCTCTCCGGCTGCTACTCTGTCAAAGCTCAATGTCTAGAAACTTTCCTTGGAAGCCATAGCTGCATGCAATTCTCCTCTTAATTCTTCATTCACTGGTTCATAGTCACCACTTGGAAATTAGGTAAGGAGATCGGCTAAGGCTTGGCTTTTGATTGCCTTGAGAGCTACACATGTGATTTCGAATTCACCCAGTGCTAACAACCATCTTGCCACCTTCCCGGTTAGAGCAGGCTTGTTGAGGAGGTATCGGATTGGATCACTTCTAGTAACAATCTGAATCTGATGTGCTAAGAAGTAATGTCTGAGCTTTTGGGCGGTGAATACCAAAAGCTAAACAATGTCTCTCTACTGGAGTATATCGGACTTCTGCTTTTCGAATCTTTCGGCTGATATAATACATCAGGCGTTCTGCTCCATCTACATCTTGGACCAATAATGCCCCTATGGACTTGGGGATTAAGGTTAGGTACAACATTAAAAGTACCCCGGGCTGCGAGGCTATCATGGTTTAAGGCGAGGTCAAGGCCGCCTTGATTCTCTCAAAGGCCTTTTGGTGCTCCTGGTTCCACTCGAACTTGGCATCTCCTTTTAATAATGAGCCGAAAGAGGCATAGATCTCTGCAAGTGCTGGGATAAACCTCCGAATATAAGACACCTTCCCGAGGAACTTCTTTAACTCCTTTTGAGAATGCGGGGAAGGCATTGCTCTGATAGATTTGACCTTGTCTTCATCTGCCTCGATACCATGCCTGTGTACAAGAAACCTGAGGAACTTCCCAGCCGTCACCTCGAAAGCACATTTGAGAGGATTCATCCTCATTTTGAATTTCTAGCACCTCTTGAATACTTTCTCGAGGTCTCGGAGGTGGTCTTCTTCTTTCTTGGATTTTACCACTAGATCATCAACATAATCTTCCACCTCATGATGGATCATGTCATGAAAGATTGCAGTCATAGCCCTTTGGTAAGTTGCTCTGGCATTCTTAAGTCCGAAAGGCATGACCGTATCGAAAAAGTTTCCGAGAGGTGTTCTAAAAGCAGTCTTTTTTGCATCTTTTTCAGCCATCTTAATCTGATTGTATCCGCTGAATCCATCCACGAATGAGAACATCTGGTGTCCCGAGGTGGCATCCACGAGGGTGTCGATGTGAGGTAGAAGGAATTCATCTTTTGGGCAAGATTTGTTCAAATCTCGAAAGTCGACACATACTCTGATTTGACCATTCTTCTTCTTTACTGGCACTATGTTTGCCAACCACGTGGGGTACTGTATTGGCCGGATGAAACCTGCTTGTTGAAGTTTTTCAATCTCCTCCTTAATCTTCTCTTCGAGATCAGGATGATATTTTTGAGCGGCTTGCTTAATTGGCTTGGAGTTTGGAAACACATCAAAATAATGGGAGACTAGGTCAAGATCTAGTCCGGGCATTTCCTTATATGACCAAGCAAACACATCTGAATATCGGCTTATCAACTTTAACAACTGTTCCCATTCTCTGGGTTAAGGCTCGAACTTATGAATCTCAGCCTTGGTGCATCTTGTCCATCACTCAGATCTATTTCAACAAGTTGTTCGGGCTAAGGCTTCGGCCCATCTTGCATGCATTCTGGAGCCACTTTAGGCTTTATTACTATGTCATTGTCCGGAGACTCTTCTTTTGACTCGGAGTCGGTAGCCGAAGAAACCGACTCCCCGTACCTTCACAAATAGTACACCATCTTGCCCCCTTCTCGGACTTTCATTACCTTCCGAGGAATAGGCGGACTTTCTGGTCGAGACATTGCCCGTTTACTTGATTCTTCCCTTGGCTCCTTCTCGTCTTTGATATCTTCCCAATGAGGAATTTTGACCCCCCAAGGCTTAGAGGTGGTGGAAATTTCTTCGACAGCCAGTTTGGTGAAGTAGATGGCATCAGAATAATGAGCTTCATGGATCTCGAAAGGCCTTTTTCTATAGCCTGAATTGTCACCGTCTTCTTCCCCCATTTAGCCTTAACACACTGATGATAAATCGATGGTATAGCCCCATATCTATGCATCCAGGTCCTCCCTAGAATGATGTGATAATTTGCCTCGGAATTAATAATATGGAACTTGGTGGCCGAGCGAATCTCTCCGACGGCTAAATCAACTGTTACGCATCCTATAGTAACTTTCCTTTCTCCACCAAAACCAGTGATGACTATCGGCTACTTCACGATGCACGCTTCAGAGATTCCAGCCTTCTCTAGAGTAGCGCGAGTCATAATGTTGATAGAGGCTCCGCTGTCCAGAAAGGCCCTTTTAAACTCAACCCCGTTAATAAAAGCAGTCACATAAAGCGGGCGATTGTGAGAAAAGGGATACTTTTGATCAGCCTCGGAGAAAGTAATGGCACTAGATTGCTCTTTTGACTTCCTTGGGATAGATCCCCCAGTCGACATACATTCCTCATGATATGCCTCGGCTATATTAATGATGGACTTGGTGATTTCTGTTCTTGCCTCCCTAGAAAGTCTAAGCTGGTCGAAGAATTGCTTGAACTTTACACAGTCTTGCAGGGTTTTGGCATAGTGATTCGGATCTTTTTCCACTCTTGGAGGCTCGTAGTTAACCATATCCTCGGTCTCTTCAAAATAAGATGCCACATAAACATGGTGTCCTCCTCTTCCGTAGTACTCTTCTCCTCCTTCTGGATCAAAGGGATCTTCGACATAAGTCATGAAGGTTCTGCCCTCTGGATCAAGAGCACTTCCATAGTAAACTTGCTCACCCTCGGGCTCGAGGATGTCGTCCAGATAATAATCATCGTCATCGAGATTGGCGATAGCCTCAATCATCGGGCCTTTATAAGCTATCATAGAAACATTCTTGCCCTTGTCTCGGTGCTGAGGATATGGTTGTTCTCGGATGTCTTGAGTCCCTTGCTTTTTGAACCTCAATTCGCCTGCCTCGACTTTATCTCTGAAGATTTTCCTAAGATTCCAACACTTCTCTATCGGATGTTTCAATGTGTGATGATAGATGCAAAATTCGGGGCTCTCACGATCCTTTTTTGATGGCATTTCTTCGACATAAGGCAATTTTAGCTCTCCGTCGGCCACCCATTTCTTAACTAAAGCTTTTACTTCCTCAATTCCACATGGATAAGAAACATGCCCCTTTTCACCATTATATTGCTTTCTCTTCTGGCCTCTATGACCTCCTCCTTGTGACTTTCGAGTATCTAGGGCAGAGGCAGCAGCAACAATAGGTCCACGAGACGATTTGAAGCTAGTCTTGTAACTGGCCTTAAATGGAGAAGGGAAATGGAGAAGGGAAATTAATTCTTTCCCAAGAGTTTTCTCTCCAAAATTCATCCCTTGTAAAGCTATGGGTGGGTGCTATTTATAGGCACCTCATGATGTAGGATGGATCCCATGTGCAAGGCACATGGGGAATATTCTCTCTAACCACCTTGTCTGAGGAGGTGACCTCTCCGAGGATGAGGAAAACCCTCGAAGAAGAGATCAACCTCTCGGCGAACCCTTCTTCTTAGCCACACCTGACCAATGATCCCCAATCATCCCAAAGGCCCGAGGTAGTTCTAGAGAACTCCTTGCCACTAAATATTGCCGAGTCTCACGAACCCCTCAGGGTCATGCCACCTTGACCCGGGTATAGGCTAGTTTAACCAAAGAGTGAATTTATCTCCACTCACCGTCCTCAGGATCAGGTCCTTTGTTCGAGCTCCATTACGCCCATGGTTCTGGTGCGTAGATCCCGAAAAGCTCCGAGCCTGCAAGTGTTCTGGGACTCATTAATGGAGTTGCTTCTAGATTGCGTTTGAATTCGTTCAAAGCCAAGTGCTTCGGATCTCTAGGTTCGTGGATCCAAACCCTTTCGAGTCCAAGCCTAAGTAAGTCTCTAAGTTCGTGGATCCGAACCTTTTTCGAGGCTTAGAGCAATTCGACCCGTTTGATGGCAATTAATCCAGGCCTACCAATCTTGGATCTGCGATAAATTCGGGCCCACCAACCTTGGGCTATTGGGCTTAATTAATTTAGCGATCTCAAATTAGCTCCTCTTACATTTGCTCCTTGCGTGTATGAGAAATTTTAAATTTCTTGGACATGCATACTGTCATTTCTTCGGCCTTGCCTTGCATCACGTCCCCCTCCAAAAAAAAAAGAGTATATGTTGTCTCGATAGAGCCTATGGATAAAGTTGATGACGCATTGTAATTTACGGATAAAATTGACAAGCAAAAAAAATTTTTTTTTTTTTTTTACTTTTTTTTTTGTCCCACTGAAATATATTTTTATAACATCTGAGAAAAATATATATATATTTTTTATTCTAACCAAAGAATAATAAAGCACTTATTTTTGTTCTTAAACAAATATGAAAATGTGAGGCTTAAACACACATTTTTTTTTTTCTTGTTTGGCAAGCCAACACTCTCATCACGTGTATATACATGTATATAGAATATCTGAGGGAATAGGAATATTCAAAGAATAATACCCCCTTTTTTCTATTTAAGGAAAGGCCCAAAACCCAAAACCTCACCAACTTTTTGCACAGCCACCACACCTACTTCTCAGCCTACTCTCTCTCTAGATTGAGAGACCATCTTTCTTCTTTAACAAACCAGCACTGTTGCCATTTGCACAGACCTCCATCGCGGCTTCCAGTAACGCCGCCGAAGACCCAACCATCAACTTGTCGCAGCTTCGACAGTTGTAGGTGTCGCGGCCCAAGCTGCCACTCACCTTCGGTGCTTCTCTTCAGTGTAACGAGCAGCTCCTCAAAAACCCAGACACACCAGAGCTCTATTCTTACTGATCAACGCCGACGAATACCACAATTGCTCGTGTATCGTCCGTTGTCTCAATCCTTCAAGCGCCACCGTTGGCTTCTGCGTAAACCCACCATGGTGTTGCCCTGTGCGTGACCACTTCAACTCACGCGGCTCGTCTGTCTCATGCACAACTCCTACACCGCTGTTGCACCTGTCAACTGTAACCGACCAGTAACGACCACGCCGCCTCCTCAATGCGGCGTGGGTCTGTCCATGGCCTTTCTCGCCTACTGCCCATGCTGTCGCTGGTTCTCTTCCTTTTTTTATTTTATTTTATTTTTTAAAAGCTTTGAGTCCGCTGGTGCACTGGTGCTTGTTTTAATGTCTACTGATGTAGATTTAACCAATCTCCAAGACTCCTTTAGTTTTTTTTTTTCTTTGCTGCTTGAAAATCTGTGAACAAGTATATATATTGATTATTATATATATATTTTTTAAAGCTCGAACTACCCAGATCTCAAGCCGCCATCAGCCTCTCTCTGCTAGAACTCTGTCGTTGGCTTCAACTGTTCCAATGTAGACCACACACGTTGCTTACTCAACGTGATGTGTGTGGTTGCCGACTCTTCTGTGGCACCACTGTTGCCTCTGGCTTCGACTATCTAGTGTTGAACACGGTTGGCTTTGCTTTGCTGCAAATTTGCCACCGGCTCCAACTATTCCGGCATCGACCACACACGTTGCCCACTCAACGTGACGTGTGGTTGCCAACTTTGCTCCAACACCATTGTTACGTCCGACCTCAACTTGCCCGACGCCGACCACGCACGTTTGGCCACTCAACGCAACGTGTGTGGTCTTGTCTAGCCTAGCTCAGTCTTGTTGATTACAGTCTGTAAAACCTCTCTGATTTCAGCTTATATTTCCAACATCAGCTTCGGACTTCACCCCTCTAACTATCCAAATATATTTTTGTGGCAATTTTTGTGAAAAGTCTTATTTCGAAAAAATCTAAAATCCCAATGACATTTTTTTTAGCTCAAGCACTGTGATTTTGGCCATATTGAAATATGCAGTGGCACTTGAAACCTTATTGAAGGGCTTGGCTTGAATATAATTTGTTGACCTTTATCACTGAGAAAAGACCGAATATAACTTGTTGACTAGTGTTGAGCTCTATTTTTGACATAGAGAGAGAAAACCCTGGGCTTATGAATATGGACTTTACCAAGGACATTCTTGTAATTTGCATAACGATCCATTGAATCTTGCTACGGAAGAGAAATATAAAATACTTCTGATCTTAGGTCTGAAATTCGCCATTGAACTTCATGCTATCAAAATTTTTGAGCCCTGTATGAGTTGGATCTTTAATATGAAACACAATAATTTTCAGAAGATGACCTGCTTGAATTTCATCACAAAACGGCCTATGACATTGCACCTCTTATTTGATAATAGAATCTTGAAATCTATATGTTGATGATACACACATTGGTACTACAATTTGTTGAGCTTGAAGATGTTGAGTGAATCTTCAACCCATATTGTTGATTTTGTTGTTGAGCAATCGATCATTGTAGTTTCGAGGAAAGATGATGCCATACTCAAACCATATATTTTTGATGAATAATTTTCTTGACACTTTGAATCTTATGAACACTTTCCTTGCGGGAGTTAAAAGTTGTAGTATAACATAGGGCTACATATTGCTTTTTGCTGATCTTGTGAATACCCGAGAAAATGAATTGCTGATGACATCCAAGGTTGAATTTGTTAATAAACCAATCATGTTGCATGTAAATCTTATTATCAAATGACTGATTGTTGCAACCTTTAGAATAGTAGATGTCGTGCCTGAATTCTTGGTGCAAAAATTCCTCGTAGAATTTGTTGAATTCATGGATTCTCTGAGAAACGAATAGTTGATGCCGAAATTTTATTTGAATGTGTTGCTTCAATTCCAATATTCTGAATTTTAATACGGTAAACTCCTTACTATTTATACTTGTTATTTCAGCTATATGTCTTCTCAAAAGAAATCTGTTGTCCCGGGGTCATCAGAAACCGGCTCTCATGAAAGAGAGGGATGTACCTGCGGTGTCTGAGTGGAGGAAATCTCCTTATTTCGGTCGGACGGACCCCTTCTGGCGGGCGGCTACCTCCACCACTTCTCTTCTGACTCCGAAGGGAGCTCCATTATGTCTCTCTAAGGACACTGACCCCAGACATGAGGCCCTCATTTCCCCTTCTTCGGTGTTATGTTTTAGGGTTGAGCGAGGGGACTTTCCATACTGCTATCCCCAGTTCAAGGCCTTCTCAAACCCTCATTTTGGTTGGCAGGAGTGGGTGGATGATGTCCTCTCAGACATGAGCCTCTGTCAGCGGCTTCAGGAGGCCCGGCTATTGATGCTAGTGAAAATATCTCGATCCCTATCCATCTGTCGCAACAATGCTAGCCTTGAAGCCATGGCTCTTCGGTGGAGCACCGAGACACACACTTTTATTCTTGGCTAGCACGAGATGGGGCCTACCTTTGAGGATGTGTTCATGTTGTTGCGTCTAGAAGTGACCAACCCTGATGCCTTCTACCCTGAGCGGCACCCCCCAAGGATGACTCTTTGATCTAATCTCTAAAGCTAAATCTTCAAGCTTGTGGTCAGTGGAGTTCCGTATTTGATGGTTCAGCGAGGAGGACCAATCGAGTGAGGACAGACCGTGCCTCCTACACCGCATGGATCCGCCACTTCTTCAGAGATCTTCAGCCCCTGGCTAGAAATGTTGGCCTGGATTCTCGGGAGTATGAGGTCAGCCCGATGTATGGCTCTAGGCTCTATTTTTTTGGATTTCTGGCTTGCTTCCTTTCATTCTTCATTCTTCCGAGCACACCTCCGAACTCTCTCAACCATTTTGTTTTCCCCTCTGCAGTTAGGCTCTTTAGAGGGGATCGGATTCCTTTGGCTCCGCTATTTCATGGGAATCTTTGTTACCGGCTAGATCTACTACAGCGAGACATGGTTAGTTCCGCGGTTCGATATGAACCTGTCTCCTTCATTCACAGCTAGTTCCTGCTTTGTTTCTTCTTCGAGAGGTTCTCAAAGTTTGGCCCTACTCCGACTGTATTCGAGGTAGAGGTTCTTCGGGAGATCGTGGATAAAGATGGTATTCCCGCGCTCGGTACTGACGGGCCTCGGACATTTGAGAAAGCGAAGTCTTGCCAGCCGTTGATTACACGTTGGTCACGTACCATTTTCACCTTATCCTTGAATACTCTGGTGGATGATCCCCGACGCTTTGTGGCACGCCCGTATGAATGCCCATCGGTGGGTGTGGCAACACCACTTATCTATCATGGTTCCTCCCGCTCGGTGTCCTTTCCTTTGTCGAAGAACATCCCTGCACACTTTGTTGATATGCCGATAATGATCCGTCCCAGTTTGCTACCAGTATGGCACGAGGAAGGCGTTGATAGTGCCATCTATAGACCTGACCATGTAGCATGTCAATTTGGGTTCGACCAATGTGCCCCGAGGCCAGCACCTCCTTTATTATCATTTTTGGAGAGCTACGAGCGCTTTAGTCACGGACTTGCACATACCATGCTTCTTGTATCTGGCTCCTTGACGATGCTAGGTTTGAGCCGGGTAGGGGGTTTCACCCCCTCTTTCAAGGGATATTGGCGGAAGAATATCGATGCATTTATTGAATTTGTCCAAAGC
Source organism: Camellia oleifera (assembly GCA_022316695.1). NCBI lineage: Eukaryota > Viridiplantae > Streptophyta > Magnoliopsida > Ericales > Theaceae > Camellia > Camellia oleifera. Next base: position 109,383,582 of record CM039306.1, on the reverse strand, counting down.
AAACCGACCATATGTTTGCCTCCGCTGATTTATAAAAAGGACTCTTTTCTTTAGCTGCCTGAGAGCCGGAAATCTGATCACATGTACGAGAGTTTCTTCACTTCATCTGCTCCAACTGACCCTCCGGCTCGAGTGTCTGCTTCTAGCTTGGCAATTGCTTCTCCAGAGCCAATCCCTTTGAATAAGGCCTCTGGTCCTCGAACGACCCGCCTTAAGAAGATGGCTCACAAGAGGGCTTCTGATGCCAGTCCTTCCACTCCTCACATTTCCAAAAGGCTCCATCAGGTACCCGAAAATTTTGATTTGAAGTTACTTTCCTTCTTGCAACTGTACCTTCTTAAATAAACACTTTTTATTTTCCCATGTTGTGTAGGACCCCACGATTGTTGACGTTCTCAATACCGTGGCTATTGGCCATGCTACCTCCACCAGGCTGGACTCAGACCTGGATGACACCCTCCATTTGTCTGCAAGACTCGTGAAGATGCGCACCCCTCGTATAGCAGTTATAGATGATGATGATGAGGCTGAGTCTTCTGATCATTTTTGTGACCTTGTCCCACGTATGCGTCGTCACCATCTTGTCGTGACTGAGGATGCCCCTCCGTTGGTCAGATGTTCCCCTCATCGCTCAGCTTCAGAGAAGGAGCACTATCTTGGTGACGAGGTTATTGAGGCTCATCATTCTGATGTTGAGATTATTGAAGGTACTGAAGTCACAGAAATTGATGCCGTAGGCCGTGCTTCTAGAAGTAATGTAGAGATGAGGTGCGCCTCTGGGAATGGTGTGGAGGTGGATGTGCTAGAAATATCCGAGACTTGCTCTGGCACTTATAGTGGTCCTCATCCTCTGGCCGTCCTTCCTTCTTTAGGGATGACTGCTACTGTTCAGGCCTCATTAGACATTGAGATCGATCAGGCGCTCTTTGTACAGCCAAGTGACCTTGTTGATGCTAGGAGCCTTTAGTTACTTCGGCTTTGTATAATGATTCTCCCTCTAGTAATCTTTCTTTCTGAAGTTTGTCATGTACTTCTATCTGTGAGAAATCTTTACTCAAATGGCTTTACTGTTCCCCACCCCTAATAAGACTTTCTTATCTTTTCTTCAATGTTAGCTGCCACCGGGGTCCTACCTTCACCTACCTCAGACTCTGCTCCGACTCTCTTTGTGACTCCTCATGGTTCTCCTTCCCAAGGGGAGATACCTGCCTTTGAGACGACTGCTAGAGGTTCTTCATCGCCAGTGCCTTTGAATGTTTTGGATCTGAATCTCAGCAATTTCCACTTTGATAATGATGCTTTTGGTCTTTCCCCTTATCGCTCTGCATTCTCAGGCTCGGGACCTCTACCAAAAGTTACCCCTCCGGGTGGTTCATCTAACCCGATAGACATTAGGAGATTCCTGAGACTTGTAGCTTTCCGGCCCCAATTCCTTCTTCAGCTTCTAGCAAAGTATCATTTCTTCATTATTGGGTAGCACCTGAGTTTGCTTCAGTTCTTCAGCTTGTGCATTCGGGTAACCCCGAGACCTTTGCTTCATTTGCTTGCCAATGTCCACTCATTCAGACTGCTCTTCTCGAGTCTTTTGCCACTATCTTATATAGCTTGGACAGGCAACGGTTGTGTGACCTTAATGGAAAAGTAGTCGAGACAGCATATCAGCGGATCTCTGACATGGAGCGCCACCAAGTGGATTTATCATGGCTTCGGAAGCGCCTGGATCTAGCTTCGAACATCAGTCATGGGGTGGAAATTTTGTCTGTGCTTGCCTCTTATCGGACCTCTATAAATGAGACAAAGACAATTCTTCGTGAACTTGAGTCGGGCTATGCTCGAGCCTTGGAGACTTTAGAGGCACACTCTGCTATTTGTCCTCCGGATGTAGATGTGACGAGCAGCTTCTTCGAGGGTGTTTTTAGGAGAGATTGAGTTTTTTTTTTTTTTTTTTTTTTTACTTTCTTGCCCCTTTCGATAAAAATGTTTTATCTAGAACAATGCAATGAAATGACAAAATCTTTGCTGATTGGATATTTTCGCATTATTTTCTCATTCTACTTGATAAAATATTTATTTCGAATGATACAATGAAAAGAACAATAATCCATACATGTTTATAAAAGCTGAAATATTCTCACTAATTTTTCAAATTTCTTGACAAAAGTAGAATATATTCACTGCAAGTGATGGGATAAACATACTCCATAAAGAAAACCAGCTTCTTCATAATGTAAGGGAAACACAACTTTTAGACAAAGTAAGAAAATGAAAATGAATTTCAACATGGATGAGTCTAACTATGGGTAGTAATGCTTGATAAAGTAGAGAGTTACTAACTATGGGTAGTAACGCTTGATAAAGTAGAGAGTGGTGTGATAACTTATAGTAACTTTTTGACTTTTTAATTAAAATGTATAATTGACAAATGAGGCCTCACTAACCCCAATTCAATCTAAATCCAACAACCCTGAACTGTTCTCGCGCCACCTAAAGTAATCCAATAACTCTACCTTTGCCAGTTTGTACCACCTTCTTTGCTCTGTTTGAATGAATTAGCGGCAAACCTTTGCATTCCCACTGATTTTACATACTTTCACCATGATTTTCATATTTGATGATGGTTAGATGTAATAAGTCATGCATAATCCATGATATTAGAATATTTGTTTATCATGTTTTACTATGTTGATCGTGTCGAGTTTCAATACCAACGATTACTAACTAATTTCACATTGAACCTGAATTTGGAAGATTATGAATTGTATGATCACATTTTGAGTTTATGATATAAATGTAAGTATTAATACATAAACTAAGAAATATCAGTATTATTTGCACAAATATTTATGTGAATTAGTTGATTTCAATCTTAGTCAATTCGTATTTATCTATAGAAAATGAGTTTAATCTTTTTTTTTTTTTTTCCCCGTTGACTAACGTTTGGTTTGATTAAACTATGTGGTCATAACTAGATATCTGATTATGTTTTTGGTTTTGGAACAATGGATTGCATTCACACTATTTAGTTTTCAGTTTTCAAAATTAAAATTTTGAGTTTTCAATTTGTATTTTTATATTTTTAATGATTATTTTAAATATTTTAATTAATTTTTTTTAAAATTTTTTTAGATTCACTTAATTTTAATCTACTGAAAAAGTGTAAAAAAAAATTATACAAAAAAATTATTGAATACAACAAAATATAAAAATGTATTGAATTTTTTTTTTTTTTTTTTTGTATTTAGTGAATTTTTTTTAAAAAAATTTACAAATATTATACTTTTTAACCATATTTAGATTAGGTGTATTTAAAAAAAAAAAATACTTAAAATATTAAAACAAATCATTGGAAAAAAAATATAATTTTTTTTCCCTGAAAAGTCAACTCCCTAGAACAAAACTTGGTGATTGCATTTCATAATCAATAATAAATTTGGATCCTGTGCTTTATCTGTTGTGTCATTTCAGTCTTGTACTTCTAATTGGTTCACTTTTTATCTTGAATTTATAATTTTATTTTAATTTGGTTCAATTGATTACAACTCTTATCATTTTTTTATTATGAAAAATACGCACATAAATATCATGTATCATATTTTCAAGGATAAAATTATAAACTTACTTAACTTAATTAATCTCAATCAATTTAGTGATAATTTCCCTTGAAAACACTAATAATATTATTAATTGGACCAAATTAAAATAAAATCCAAAATTAAGGATCAAAATTGAGCTAATTGATAAGGTAATGATCAAAATGATACAAGGCGGAAAATATAGGGACCATCGTCGTAATTTGTCCATGTATAAATTGGTTCTTTATATTGGACAAATTATAAATTATTTTTTCAGTTTTATTTTAATTTTTCATGTGATGCTAGAACTTCTAATTCTTCTATTTAAACTCTTCATTTTGTTTTAATTTCAATATGACCCTTCAATTTTAAATTTTTATATTTAAACCGTCGAACGTGTGTAAGTATTTAAATATACTACGGCCTATTAATAAATGTAGAAAAGATATACTACGGCCTATTAATGGATGTAGAAAAAATTATTAATCCAACAGATGAAAATTGATGAAGTCAGCATTTTTAAATGTTTACTTCACCCTTCATTATTCTTGTATTCGTATATTAGCTACATCCAAATAATTATGGATATTACATTCTTAAAATCAAATAGACTTCCCTAATATCCTTAAAGTAGACCACAATTAACCACCATGGACACTAGCTCCCATCTCTGTTCTTTTTCTCCTTTTCTTTCTCTTTTTAGCCACCACATGCACCACCTCAATTAGACACTACCACCTTGATCAAGCACTACATGTATCCCCTACAACGCCCAGGGATCCCTATTTCCAAATATTTTTATTCCCATGTCTCAAATCACTCACAATTATTGGATATGTCTTGAGATTCTCAAAAATTCAGATTCTCATATGATTTAATAGTTGTGAGTGATTTAGAACAGAGGGACATGAATATTTAGAAACAGGGGATCCTTGCTCCCCTACGACCTAATTGCTAATCAATCAATAACCACGACCACCCTCTCCTAGTCAACCAATTAGCGGACACCCAACCACCGTTACCCAATCAACCACCAAAAATTTGAAGAATTGAACTCTTCAAACCCACAAGATATGTCGGTATATTAGCAAGAAAATAGATAACGAGTAGGTTTCAATTAGTCCATCGAAGGGTGCCATACTAGTCCATGATGGCAATCGGATAAAAGGATCTATATCAGTCCATAGCATGTTTATAAAAATATAGGGTTAATTCTATTAAGGGCATTTTTGTCCTTTCACATCAAAATTAGATGCAACTTTCAAAGGAAAAAGTCTGAGTAAAAAAGTAATTTTCTATTTTCTTTTAGTTTTGTTTATTTCTCTATTATTGAAGTTACTGTGTTTCTCCATTAAAATGTTCCTTCTATCATTCTTGTATTACACATACCATAACATCCTATAACAACCATATTTTTTATATATATACATTTTTATTATCAATGGTGATAACGTGAATTTTAAGCTCATCTAATATTACAAACATGACTCATCATATCATCGTAGAGTTAAAATTTTATTCAACAACCCAACTTCATTTAGTTACTAACCCAACTTCAGATTTATGGTTAATAGATTTGATCATTTGATGAATTCTGTATTTTGAAATATTTATTAGAAACTACTCAATTAATGCTTCTTATCTATATATATATATATATATTCTTCCATTTATATGTAATTCACTTCCTTTCATTTTAGGAATCTAATGATGAAGCAAACATGGCGAATCTAGATTCTCTCAATTGCATGGTTGTCGCGGATGACCACCATTATATCATTTAATGAAAAATAGGCATATGAATTTTTTTTTTTAATATATATATTTCAAATTAAGAAAAAAACATTACAACCAAGTCAATAGTTGTAATAACTTTTACTTAATTTGAAATAAAGATAAGTTCATATAATTATTGGGCAACTATTAGATGTGTTGTTGGCGAAGCTTGGAAAAAGTCTGGGAATAAGCACAAATGGAAATTGGTGTTTTGTTTAGTTTTCGGCCCTATTTGGTAGAGCTGTGGGAAAGTGCTTATAGCTTATACCTTAACAGCTTATACCTTATAACTATGAACATAAGCTGATTTCTAACTTATAAATTAAGCTTCTCCTGCCCCACTCAAAGAATAAGTTGATTTTTGACTTACAAAATGCTATAAGCTGTATTGTTAAGCTAAACCAAACACATCAAAATAGCTTAAATTAAGCTAAAGCTGAAATAAGCTGAAATTAAGCCGTACCAAATAGGGCCTTCGTCTTTTCTAAATTGCTTTTAATTATTGGGTTTGATTTTCCTTGTTGGTTTGGTTTGGGTTTGTGTTTCCATGTTGGTTTGGATTTGGATTTTTGGTTAGCACTATAAATAACCTTATCGCTTCATTAGTTATAAGTTTTGTGATCTTAGTGGGAGATACACAATAAAGAGAGATCATTGTAAAGAGAGAGTTTGTGAGATTAAGTGTAAGAATCTTATAACTTCTTTTATATTCATCTTAGTGAAACCGTAGTGACCCCGTGGACGTAGCCCTTAAATTTGGGTGAACTACGTAAATCGCTTGCACTGCTATATGAGTTTGATATTTCTCTTCATCTACTTGTCCATTCTAGAATTATTATGTGCATTTGTTTGCTCAAATTCTGGAGTTTGGTATTCATTGTATATACTATAACAAATGGTATCAAAGCGTTCATTCCTAGAGCAAGATCAATAGTGAATAAAATCAAGATGAAGATAAAAAAAATTCAATAATTCAAACTTTGGATTGTGGAAGATGCAAATAGAAGATTATCTCTATCAAAAGGATCTTTGTTTTGCTCTCGCAAAAGTAGTGAAGAAGTTGAAAAGGGTGAAAATTGGTGAGCGGGAGTTACTCGATCAAAAAGAATCGATATGGTAAGGCTATCCCTTACTGTATCAATCATATTAAACCTTCACAACGAGAATACAACGAAAAGTTTGATAGCTGCCTTGTCACGGATGTTTGAGAAACCTTCAACCATGAACGAAGTCCATCTGATAATGAAGTTAATGACTTAAAAAATATTTGAAAGAGTAGCGATTGAGCATATTAAGAATTTCAACACTAATTAGTTACTTGAAATCCATTGAAATCTTGTTTGATAAAGAACTCTCTTGACACCCCATTTTTGACCGCGCTTATGACTTGGGCACCACCAATTGTGCACCCAATGATGAATTTGTATATGCTTGTCAAATGCGCAAAGTTCTCAGCAGAATGTCTCAGCTTTGAGCCTCAAAACCCTACATACCTTGTGTCTTGTTTTTGGACCAAAATAGTAGTTTTTGAAGCCTAAACATCCTAGGACCTGCAGACCCACTAGTGTGGACTACTGGCCATTAATGTGGCTTGCCGGCCACTATTAGTGGCTTGCTGGCCACTTGTGTGTTTTTTCAAATCTTTTTGCCAGCTGTGCTAGTTATTTCCATAGATACATGCACTAGTCCATACGTGTCTGTATAGATATTTCTGAGCTGGTCTCATGTTTTTCTATAAATAGAAGACCCCCTCTCATATTTTAAAAGGTTAGAAATTTTGGAGCAAAAAAAATATTTCTCTCTTGCAAGTTCTTCACTCTTTACTTATACACTGTAAACCAAACCTTGTGGTATTTGTGCTGAGGTGTTTTTGAGCTTGCCTTTAGCTCTTGTGGGTGTGTAAGTGTTGGTTTGTAATTCAAAAGGGATATCCCTCTTCAAGAGGTATTCCTTTCTTTATTTGCCATATTTCCTACTGTTTTTGGACTATTTTTACTCTGAATTTTTGGATTGAAACTTGTGCTTTAAGGGCATTAAGAGTAGAGGGGTGGATCACCCTTCTTTGCACCTGACTTCTTAAGTCTTTGCCCTTGTGTTTCCCACCTTTCTATTATCTTCTTTTGAGCTTTTTACTACTGAATCTCAAAGGTTTTTCAGAGGTTAAAATCATGTTTTGAAGTCCCAAAAATGGAGGGGGTAGCCTCCCTTCCTTGTGCTTGTTTACTAGCTTATCTCGCTCCATGTTGTAGCTTACTCTTTTTGCACTTTTGACTTCAATTCCAGAACTGTTTTAGCCTATTTTAGGACTGTTTTTATGTGTTTGTTTCATTCATGCTTTGTATTGTAGGCTTGTAGTGTCATAGTCCTCATAGGTTTGGTGGTTTAGGCCTTAGCTACCAACCTATTTGAGTTGATAGTGTTTATTTCTTGCTTTCTATACTTGTGTTCATCTCTAATCACTTCTGCAACCTTCCTATTTTCTTGGCTTTTTTGTTTTGTTTTAAAAGTTGTTTCAAACCAATTGTTTGTTTAAGCTTGAGATTAAGGTATTGTGCTTGATGGTTTAATCCCTTTGGGGGTTCATTACTAATGGCATGGTGTCTCTCTTATGCCCAAAATAATTCTTTGTTTGATGCTTCTTTCCATTAGAGGACTTAGAGCTCATTATTGGACTTAATGAACTAAGGAATGGATGGCAATTAAAATGAAGTAATAAAATTGGGATTAAAAGTGATGAAAGATAATAAAGCAATTTAGTGTTCAATCGGACGTTAATTGAACACATGGAAACTTGAGTCATTTCATACTTACTAGTGATAAAATGGTTCAAGTTTATAAGGTCAACCACTTCCCTTGATCAATCTATGATACGGAGAAGGTTTTGTTGGTCTTTCCTTACCATTTATTGAGATTGTGTCCTTTGGTTCATAAGTCATCACGCAATGAAATTGCGTCGATTGATGGCTTGCAAATTAAGCCTACCCCTCCTTTGAGCTATTTGATGATAAGGAGAGGCAGGATGGACAAATATCCCCTGAGAATACTCTATTTGTGCTCTGTATGCTTTCTGTTGCAGTAGGAGGAACCAAGTATTGGTGGCTGGAAGGCCACTTTTACTGGCCGACAGGCCACTTTTTTTTTACGGCAGGTTACTTTTAGTGGCCGGCCGGCCACCACTTCTGGCCTGTCCACCACTTTTGTCAAACCAAGCAGTACCTTTTTAGTATAGAACAAAGCAGAGGTTGAGGTGAAAAAGAGTCCAATTTTTCTAACTGTGCAACAGAGGCATTCTGGCAACAGAACAGTGAGCTTTTTGGGTGAAAATCCGCGCTCATGCATAAGCATTCCTCACTTCCCAGGGTTGATTAGTTAGAGTAGTTAATTACTTAGCCTACTTTTGGTTATATTCATGTTATAATTAATTAGCTAATTGTAATTTGTAATTAATTGGTTAGGGTAATTAATTAGTTTAATTCCAATTTATAATAATTAGCTAGTATAGTTAATTTATTTAATTTGGTTTGTAATAGCTTCATAGTAATTAGTTAGCTACTTAGTTTATTCAGACCCTCCTGCACGATAGCACAATTGTAATAATGTGTATGTCCTCCAACCCCACGTCTTTCTCCCTTTTATTTACTTGCTTATGATGGTTAGTTTAGATCATCATATTTCGTTTAACATTTCTCATGCCTTGCATCCATTGTCTTGCATGCATTGGGCTCAGCGCATCATTCTAACTAGCATTGTCATTGTTTACACTTTTTTTGAATACGTGCTTTACCACATGCTATCAAATTGATTCATATGCCATATTAGTAGCCGAGCCTAGTAATTGCATATTGTGTGTGTTGCATTAGTCACATTGCATTTTTTCCTAACTCTTTTATCTTTTTTGGCTTGCCTTGGAGTACTAGGTGAGCTTTTATCACTTTAGCATATTGCATTGTATGTTAGTATTGCCATATTAAGCATGATTACCATGAGGCTATGTCTTTAAGTGATAAACTAATTGAATGCTTGTGGATGAAGGCTAGTTGCTTGAATTGGAATAGTTTGATTAATGTGCATTTGAGCTTACTCTTTTAAGTGGCGCATTCACAATCTCTTTTTCAAAAAAAAAAACATGAAATCAAATGTTCCAATTTTTACAAATTAGTCTATACTTATGTGCAACACATAGTAAGTTAGGCTAAATAATAGGAACAAGAGCATATAATGTAAATCATAATCATATCATGATTAGTAGAGGCAGATCTTTGATCGGGCGAGAAGGGGTGCTCAATTCATGACCTTCCCCTCTCGTACCTAAGTTCCCGAGACGAGACAATCTTGGTGATGACGAACACGTGGCCTTTGGCATGAGTCTCGGGTTTCTTAAATTTTTCAAAAATATTTAGGTGGTGACTCTGTATTTGGCAAAGCTGTCTATTTTTGGCATTTTGATCCAAAATCGATTTTCGAAAAGATTTTCCAGATTTGGACTCTTTTGTGTTTTTTTCTATTTCACATTGCACTTGTGGAATCAGATTCAGAACCACAGGAGTCCGAACTATAGGACTTGTCGTCTTCCGAAAGGAGTATGAAAAGTCGAGCTACAGTTTCTGGCGACTCTACTGGGGATTTAGAGAACTTGATTCAAACTTCATGATGTGAAATTTTATCTACACTTATATGTTTTTTGCATTGCATTTGCATTGGTGCGCTTAAGTCACTGTGTTTGCCGACTGCTATTCCTGGACGGTTTGCCGGAGGCTTGCCCAAAAGCTTGCCAAAAGGCTGATCGGTCGTAGGCTCTTCCATGTTGGGAACACAACCCTTGGATCTGGACTACCGCTGTACCGTTTGATCCTCTTTTCACTTCTCAATGTTTGGTGTGAGAGGTATATTAGGTAGTCTTGCTGAGGTACCCATTTGACCATTTGGCCTAGTTGCATATAATGAAGCCATAGAGACTATTCCAAACTAGGATATGATGCTTACCTGAATACAGGATTGTATGAAACTGCGTGTTTGAAATAGTGAATCCTAGTTCCTGACGAAATTAGGACAGGGTAACCCTACCCTATCATAGAGGTGTTTTGGCTCTCTTTTAACTGACATGTGCTTTACAGTGAAATTGTACAGGAATGTGCATATCAGTTGCACAGTTGGTATTTATTTTGGAGTAGAATTCAGTGTAGAGTGCAGTCCTACAGCTTTGATCATGTCTGTGTTGATAACATCTTAGCTGAAGGTGCTGTGCAGTTTCTGATTCATACTCTTTTGCTTTATTTCTTTTTGCTAGGTAGTTTAAACCATAGCTTCAAAAGGTTCGAATATCCCATAAGCACTCTGTACCTGGGTTAGAAGACTTTACAAAGTCGGGGATCTTGTTCGAGGACAGCCCGTGTTTGCTTCGCTCTCACCGATTACAAGACGGAGGAGAGTCAGGCAGAATTCACTAGTCCAGTTTTTACAAAAATCACCACTTAGTTCACCTGTGTCCAGTCCAGTTCGGGAATAGTTGTCCACTTCCAGTCCAGTTCAAGACCGGTCACCTGTTCAAATGACACAGTATCCCCTATCCAATATAGAGGAGTTAATATTCCAGTTGCAACAGACAGTTCAAACACTGCAGCAAGATGTGTCCCATCAAGCCAGTCACAACCTATCAGGCCGAGGTCATGGCCAGGTTATAACAACAGCAACCACAACCAGCTGCGGCCTTTGCATCTCATGCACCTACCACAACTATCCTAACACTTGGAGCCATTGTTCATACTACCAATGTTTAAGAAAACCAGGGTAATCCCGTAGAGCCAATCGTAGTACAAGCCTCTAAAGCCCCGATTTATTTGACAGAGGCTCCGTTCGAGTTTGAGGTTGACCTAATTGCGCTTAAGGTCAATAAACTGGAGAAACTATTCAAAAGAGTGCAAGAGGTTAACTCCATCCCAGACATAGAAGATGGGTACACTGATTCTACAGCTACATTACCGGATCGGTTTAAAATGCCGCACATAGATCGTTTCGACGGCTTTGGAGATCCAATGGTTGACCTGCGTTTGTCGATCCAATGGTTCACTTGCATTTGTTTTCAGATATTTTGCAGCTGATGGGCTTAACTAGACTCCAAAAGCTGTCTCTCTTTGGTCGCACCATGTTAGGTATAGCAGCCATTTGGTATGCTAAGTTAGAAGACTATGTTAAACAGAATTGGGAAGAGATGACCAAGGCCTTCATTGCTCAGTACTCTTACAATACACAAATTAAGGCGAGGTCACAACCTGTGATCTCAAAGCGACACACCAAGAGCCGAAGGAGGGTTTCTTTGAATTTGTGACAAGATGGAGAGCCAAAGCCTCGATGATGACTACAAGGCCTTCCGAGAAAGATCAGATAAGGATGGTTGTCCACAATCTGTATGGTAAGTTGTTGCAGAAGATGATTGTCCTACCTCTGTTTACGTTCTCCATGAAATGGGAATGCAAATCGAGGATGCCATGAAGTAGGGAAATACAACTCAACATCGTCATGATTTTGAAGTCTTTCAGACTTGGCATAACAAAGATCGGTATGCGTGCTTTACCATGTTGAGCAGCATGCACAATGACTTGATTAATGAGTTTGAGCATTGCTTGACTGCATTTGAGATATGGAAAGCTCTCAAGCAAAAGTTTGGTATCACCTCTTTGGCAAAGCTACGTGGGCTGACTATGAAGTTTGAATCTTATCATAGAAAGATGCATCCTTCTATGAAACAGCATTTGAGGGTCATGTCAACCATGATACATGAGCTTGTGGCAGCTGGGCACAATTTGACTCAAGAACAAGAAGTACAAGCTGTGATTCACTCTCTGCCAAATTCTTAGGAGCAGATGAAGCAAAACATGATGCATAATAAGAGTGTGAAAACATTCGAGGACATATCGCGTCATTTGGAGCTAGAGGCTAAGTGCCTAGAGATGACTAAGTCTGATAGTTCTGCTATAGTGATTGAGTCAAGCTCATATAGGGTGTCTCAGTTCAAGTGTGGAAAAGCTAAGGGTGCTCCTAAGAAGCAAGCAGCAGGTGCGCTAAAACCTAATGATGCTAGAAACTTTAAGCATAGAGGCAAGAGAGGTGGCAAGACGGTAAAGGCTAAACTGACATGCTTTAATTGTAACAAAGGACACTTCGCTCAGGATTGCCTTGAGTAAAAGAAGGTACTCTCTTACTTAATTTCTTGCATTCAATGCTTTGTTTTTAGTCAAGCATTAATTGCTCATTCTCCTCATTTTTGGGTTGTAGACTCAGGAGCAACTGACCATATCGCGAGGAACAGAGTAGGGCTCGTTGTGTATCGCTGAGTACTTGTTGGGAGTAGAAAAGTTTACATGGAGAATAAGTCCAATGTGGAGGTGCTTGGCATTGGCACATACAAATTGGGAATACGACGAGGGCACCTTGTATCTTCATGATGTTCTTTATGCTCCAGCTATTCGGCGAAACTTAGTTTTAGTTATTAGCATGATGGGCCTTGGTTTTAGCTTTTGTTTTGAGAATAATGGTGTTAGCATTTATTTGGGAACAATTTTTTATGGTTTTGGTTATCTTTCAGATGGTTTTTTAGTTTTGGATGTGGATGATTCTAATTTTAATAAAAATGCCAATGGTTCTGTTTCTATTATTGCATCTACTTGTGATAATGATTCTATAAGATAGCATGCTAGATTAGGCTACATAGGGCAAGACAGAATGACTAGATTGACCAGATAAGGTCTTTTAGGCCCACTCGCTAGAGTCACTTTGCCTACTTATGAGCACTGTCTTGTTGGAAAGGAAACAAGGAAACCATTTGGGAAAGCCAAAAGGGCATCTATCCCATTACAGTTTATTCATTCTAATATATGTGGACCAACGAATGTGAGGGCAAGGCATGGAGCCCCTTATTTTATCACATTTATAGATGACTGCACGCATTTTGGCCATGTCTATTTGATTTCTCACAAGTCAGAAGCATTGGATTGCTTTAGACGGTATGTAAATGAGGTTGAGAATCAATTAGACAAGAGCATTAAGGCTTTAAGGATTGACCGAGGACGTGAGTATCTATCTGAGCAATTTAATGTGCTTTGTGAGGAAAAAGGAATCATTAGGCAATTAATAATTCCTGGGACTCCGCAGCAAAATGGTGTAGCGGAGCGAAGGAATTGCACATTGCTTAACATGGTTAGATCTATGATAGCGAAGCTAATCTTCCAATTTCTTATTGGAGAGATGCTTTGTTGACTGCTGCCTACGTCTTTAACCGTGTGCCCTCTAAATCAGTTCTTTCCAAGCCATATGAGATGTGGACTAGCAAAAACCTAATATGGGCAATTTGCGGCCTTGGGGTTTGGCAGCTTACATACACAATGCTTCTCATAAGTTCGGGAAGTTCGGCTCTAAAGGAAAGAGGTGTATCTTCATTTGCTATAGTGAGCATTCTAAGGGCTATGTGTTTATTGGGGAGCATCCGGATGGAAGTGTGATTGAAATTGAGTCACAAGATGTGGATTTCCTAGAGAAGGATTTCCTTAGCAGGGGTGAGGTAACTAGAGATGTAGAGCTCTATGAGATTGAGGATCTACATGAAGGCTCACTTAGTAGCCTAGTAAAGAATGAGGAAATTATCCTCAAGCTCTTAGGGATTGTGGGAGCGATTTTCATGCTCATGGATTAGATCCAATGAATGAGGATTCTCAGGACTCTCTACTGTGTAGAAGCAAATGTGGAGCTATATCCCGTCATCGTTTTGAGATTGGAGGGGAAGCATTCATGATTGCTCCGATTGATGAGATGGAGCCTAAGAATTTCAAAAAGGCTCTCTCATCACCTGCTAGTAAAGAATGGAGTGCTACAATGGATGAAGAAACGGAGACCATGAAGAAAAATCATGTCTGGGACTCGGTTGATTTGCCGCTAGGGCGCAAGACTATTGGGAACAAATGGGTTCTCAAAATCAAGCGCAAGGTAGATGGTTCCATAGAAAGGTATAAGGCTCGTTTAATGGCGAAAGGCTATACCCAACGAGAGGGTGTGAACTATAAAAAAACATTTTCACCAGTTGTGAAGGTTGCCTCTATTCGCCTAATTCTAGCCATTATAGCTCAGTTGGACCTAGAGCTATATCAGATGGACGTAAAGATTGCATTTCTCAATGGAGAATTGGATGAAGAGATCTATATGGATCAACTAGAGAGCTTTGTGGCAGTAGGTTAGGAGCACAAAGTTTGCAAGCTTCAACGATCTATTTATGGCTTAAAGCAATCATCCAGATAGTGGAATCTGAGATTTCATTGAGCCATTGTTTCGAATGGGTTTGCGATGATCGATGAAGATCACTGTGTGTACGTTAAGCGGTCTAAGAACATTTTTCTGATATTGTCATTATATGTGGATGACATATTATTGGCTGCAAATGACAAGGAGATGATTGTCGCCACTAAAAAGTGGTTGTTCTCTATATTTAAAATGAAAGACATGGTGAAGCAAGCTGTACGGGGAGGAAATATTCCGACGACCCGCACTTCCTTTCTTCCGAGTTCCTCAGCTGTCCGATCACCTGAAAACACAACGACGGTGAGCTACCCGGCGGTGTGTGGCCGGAAAACACCTCCGACGCTCAAGTTAGAACCTCACACACCTGAGACAGATAGCTAGAGAGAAGGGAGAGTGTTTGAATGTAAGTCTTACTTACAAAAATTGTCCATCCCCATAAGGGGTGGCGCAGACTTGTTTATATACCTCTCTGCGCCCCATACCCACTCCCATTGATCTCTCAACACGTGGCTCTGCTATCCCATCTGTCAGCACATACACCATGCCCCTGTCAGGTTACACCATGCTGGACATCACCTAACTCCAACCCCCAGCCTTCTATGCTGGAGCTCGGCAGCCGAGCTGCCCAATCCCTAGCCGGGCTGTGCTTCATGCCCGAGCACAATACCGGCTAAGCTTGAGAGAACCGAGCTGTGCTCCATCTGCTTGCCCGGTCGGTCTTACGACCGCGGAGCCGAACAGCTCGGTCGTTGGCGCCTTTCCGGGCGCTGGATTCCTCAGACTGCTGGCTTGCTCGCATCGGAAGTACGCAGCTTGGTTCGCCCAATCGATGCCCCAACCGAGCACCTTCTTGGCCCAGTACCCTGCCCGGCCCCAATCTTGCCCGGCATACTCTGTCCGGCCAAATCTTTCCGGCGCGGTATCAGATCATTATTTTCCCACTCAATTGCCCCTTAATTCCGTCCGCTCTAGCGTGACAGGGATTACTGTTTCCAACCGGGTTATCATTTCCTCGGTCCCCGGCTTTTCAATTGATAACCAGACTGGTTGACTGTCTTCGAACTTGCCCGGTCTGGCCTTCAAACTTGCCTGGAAATCTTCCCGGTCGATGCTACATCTGACCTCGGTGTCTTCTCATCTTCCCCGGTTGACGTCTCACCTGCCCCACGTCTCTTCAGCTCTGACGGAGCCATTAATGGCGACAGGTGGCATCCCCTCATACGTCCTCGAGCAGCCAACCGGCTGCCAAAATTCAAAATTTTTGGCGGTTGGCCACCCCGATTCCCCTATATACATGCCATCCTCATCTTCTTCCCTTCCTAGTGCCATTCCAACCTTCCAGACGTTCCAGAGTTCCTGCCCCTTCCCTTTCCTGCCATTGCTGCGTTTGTGCCTCGAAGAAGTCTTCCTCGCCGTTTCCTGGTAAGTCCTTCTATTTTCTCACCATTTTCTTTCATATTTCATACATTAGGGCCTTAAAATACGACTTATAGGACTTAGGCACCAATAAATATCCCAAACCTTCCATTGTTCTTGGTGTTCTTCATTTCCCCTGAAGAACAACGAAGAACTGGGGCGGACCGGGCTCCTGGTCTCCATTTGATCCAAAAGAACTACAGAACCGAGCAGATAACATGTTTGTAGTGAATGCCGTAAAAACCGAGATAGTGGGAGTACTTGGTCGTCCAGCCGGGCTAATATCTGTCCGTTTGGGCGACCGAGCTTTCTAGCAACCTTAGAAACCGGGGTGGTTTGGCACACATCTGGACCGAGCTAAAGTCAAGCTTGGTTTTGTGAGACCGCGCTCACACTTAACCCTTGCAATCCTTTTCCTGCAGAGTCCAAGGGGACCATTAACCTCTCTGAAGCTCCCAAGACCGAACAATCATTCAGTGCCAAACCACAACCGAGCTACACTAGGACTGCCACAAATGGGGAAGTACCGCTATATGGTAGACACCCCGGCTGCCTTAGACGCATTCAGGGAGGAGTACGGCATCCCGGCCGATGTCCACCTCGAACTTGCGCCCGAGAAAACAACCCCTTGGGGAAGAGCCGAGCAGTGCCCCTTCACCGTGCTTTCAATAGTTGAAGGAGGCCTTCGCTTTCCTCTCAATCCCCTGATCACAGAATTCCTTCGCCGCACCGGGCTTGCACCAACCCAAGTGTCAACAAATACATACCGGATTATAAACGGTGTTCATGAGTTAAATAACCGGCTTGGTACTCAACTGGGCCTAGCCGAGATCTTAAGGCAATACACAATGGGTCACACCGCTGGCGGCCTTGCCTATTACTTGAAAATAAGACCGGGCAGGGAAAAAATAGTGACCGGCACCCCAGATAAGGACTTGCACGACGACGACTTCTTCTGGGTGTCTGGCAACTATGAAATGGCCGAGGTACCGGGCTGGTCTATAAGCAAGAACTTCGGTTCTTCATGTAAGCCGCGCTTTCTTGTTCGGTCAATACTTTTTTACTGATTACTCTGGACTTAATCACTTTTTCTCTTTGTTTCTTTTGCAGCAATCCAAGCACTGCAAGCGAACTACCAGTTCCCCAACACCGAGTCAATCCGAACCGTGCTTCGATACAGGCACCGGGACTGTGACGAACTGCTCGGTTATAAAGCTACCTACACCTACTCTGCTCCTCGCCGGGGTAGAGTCACTGATTTCTTGCGCGAGCCAACTCCACCTCCAGACCCAACTTTACCTGACATCCCCTTAATTCGGCTGACCGAGGAACAGGAAATGGCCAAGCAGAGTCGAATCCAGAATTTGCTAACTGCCACTTCCGCCGAGCTACCGGGCGCCAGCACTCCCGCAACAGCGGCCGGTCAATCCAGCGGCACGGTGCTCGGCCTCGCAACACCTGCAACCGGCCAACCCCGCCGAGAACCTGCACAGCGCCGAGGTGGAAAAAGAGCTCGGCCAGATCCCTCAGCCGAGCTGGTGGCTGAGCTAGAGACCGAGCAACCTCCAGCGAGGGCCAAAACTGTGCCGGCCTGGCGCCCGCAGTTGAAGCACCGAGGAGCCGACATCCCGGCCAATGCCTCGGTGAAGGGTGACAAGGAACATTTGCTGGCCTTTGACCTGTCCAAGGCGCTCCTGCTGCCGACCGACGTGGTTGGAAGTGACCACGTTCCTGACACCCGGCTGGTCAAATCGTCCGTGAAATCAATGACCAGGGTAACTGCCCTAATTTATTTCTAAAATTTCACAAGTGTTTGCCCGGTTTCCTCACTAATCATATTTGCTACTTGCAGGCCATCCAGAAACAGCACCTGGTAATGGAGCGCATTCACCGGCTTCGACAAAAGGCCTCTGACACTGCCAGTCAAGTCGAAAGCCTCCAAACCGAGCTGGGCCGGGCAAAAGCATCATTTGACAGAGCCAGCACCGAGAACACCAGATTGCTCGGGCAACTGGATGCGGCCGAGAAGAAGCGAGAAGAACTTCAAGCCGAGCTAAACACACTGAAGGAGTCCAGGGACAAAGACTGTGAGGCTGCCAACAATGCCGGCTTCAAAGAAGCAGAGGATAGCTACAAAAAGCAGGTCTTTGCAACCCAGGACATCTATTTTAAGGCCGGCTGGAAAGAAGCTTGCTCGAAGCTCGGTCAGGGCCCTGAAACCGATGTGTTTGCCGCCACACCCAAAGCCTTTCTGCCGGTCTATCTCGTGCCTTATGCCAACGACGTCTTCACCGCATTGCAAGCGGAGGCCGAGGAAGAGCTTGCTAGAGAAACGGCTGCAGACACCGGTGAAGGAAGCAGCCCCGAGCAAAATGTTCAGGATGAGCCCGGTGGTCAAGAGAGGACTCCACCGGTCAACACTGAAGATGACTATGACAACCTCTCCCCCCTTGCTTAGTTTCTTTTTGAACTTGCTTTTTGTTTGTTTTCAATGTAACCGGGCTTAGTACCCCACCTTTGTACTTATTTCTTATCAATGAAAAAGCTCTAATTTTATGAAGTGTTTGCACGGTTTGCTTGAACTTTCTTCAGTAAAACATCAACTTACTGAACCGGGATACATCACCTCGGTTGAGAGACCACATCATAACACCTCCAACCGAGGTAATTCATCTCGGCAAGAAATATCTAATTTGCACAAACATTAATCCGTCGACCGGACTCAACATCCCGGCGGGGGATCCAAAGTTTATACAAAACAGCAACTCTGCCAACCGGACTAATGCATCTCGGTTGGGAATCCAAAGTTGGTGAAGACACCAATTCTTCCAACCGGGCTAATCCATCTCGGTTGGGAATCCAAAGTTGGGAAAAACACTGACTCTTCCAACCGGACAAATCCATCTCGGTTGGGAATCCAAAGTTGGGGAAAACACCAACTCTTCCAACCGGACAAATCCATCTCGGTTGGGAATCCAAAGTTGGGGAAAACACCAACTCTTCCAACCGGACAAATCCATCTCGGTTGGGAATCCAAAGTTGGGGAAAACACCAACTCTTCCAACCGGACAAATCCATCTCGGTTGGGAATCCAAAGTTGGGGAAAACACCAACTCTTCCAACCGGACAAATCCATCTCGGTTGGGAATGCTTAATTCGAACAAAACATCAAATTGCGAAGGCCAAGAACACTTGTATATATTGACAAAAAGAATTACATTCTGAAGTGTAGTGCAAAAAGCTCCTTCTTTGCAAACAAAACAAAAGCTAGAAATAGTACACTTTGAGATTGGCCGCATTCCATGGCCGAGGTATTGCTCTTCCATCCAAGTCCTCCAGGTGGTATGCCCCCTTGCCCGCCAGACCGGTTATCTTGTATGGTCCTTCCCAATTAGCCCCTAGCTTGCCTTCTCCTGGCACCAGGGTATTTCCCATAACTTTCCTCAGGACCCAATCACCCACCTTGAACGGTCTGGGGTGCACCATCTTGTTGTACTTCCTGGAGAGTTCTTGCTGGTAGGCTGCCACATGGATGAGAGCCTTTTCCCGGCGCTCTTCAGCCAGATCTAATTCCAGAGCAATAGCCTCAGCGTTCAGAGCAGGCTCAAAACTTTCACTTCTGAGGGTGGGCATGCCGACTTCCAAGGGAATGACTGCCTCCATGCCATAAGCCAGAGCAAATGGAGTTTCCCCGGTGGAACGCCGCGGGGTAGTCCGGTATGCCCAAAGGACGCTTGGAAGTTCCTCGGCCCACTTTCCCTTCGCCTTTTCCAACCTTTTCTTTAACCCATCCAATATAATCTTGTTCGACGCCTCGGCTTGACCGTTGGACTGGGGGTAAGCCGGAGTAGAGTTGTAAAATTCAATCTTTAAATCTTCGCAAAAACCTCTGAATAAGCGACCGTCAAATTGGGTGCCGTTGTCAGAAATTAAGATTTTGGGGACGCCAAACCGTGTTACCACATTCTGCCAGACAAATCTCTTCACGTCTTTTTCTTTGATAGTTGCCAAAGGTTCAGCTTCAATCCATTTGGTGAAGTAGTCCGTTGCCGCGAT
Source organism: Camellia oleifera (assembly GCA_022316695.1). Lineage (NCBI taxonomy): Eukaryota > Viridiplantae > Streptophyta > Magnoliopsida > Ericales > Theaceae > Camellia > Camellia oleifera. The sequence goes on along the minus strand of CM039306.1, from coordinate 109,363,477 downwards.
AAAGAACTTGCGGTTGCCCGGTGCAGTTGGGAGGGGTCCCACTATATCTAGTCCCCACATCGCAAAAGGCCAAGGGCTGGTGAGTGGAAGAAGTTCTCTGGCTGGTTGGTGGATCTGGTGTGCGAATTTCTGGCACTTTTCACATTTCCGGACATATTTTTGCGCGTCAGCTTGCATGTACGGCCACCAATAGCCTTGTGAAATAGCTCGGTAGGCCAAGGACCTGCCCCCAATGTGACTGCCACAAATGCCTTCATGAATTTCGCGCAGGAATGCATCCACGCTGCTTGGGTGCACACACTTTAAGTAAGGACCAGTGTAGGATTTCTTATACAAGGCGCCAGATGGAGAGAGCCAAAACCGCTCTGATTTCACCCGGCATTTGTGTGCTTCCTTCTTTTCGGTTGGTAGAACCCGGTCTCGGAGAAACAAAATGATCGGATCCATCCATGACGGACCCAGCTCGGCGCAGAGTACTTCCGTCTGCCCGGCTTCTTCAATGCTTGGTCGTGGAAGAAAGTCAATTAACAAGGGATTTGGAGATGTATTATCTACCATGGATGCTAGGCCGGCCAGCTCATCAGCTCGGCTGTTTTCTTCCCGGCCGATCTGTTGGACTCTGATTGCCTGAAACTGTTTGATGCGTTCCCTGACCAGAGCTTGGTACTTTGCCATGCGGTCATCCTTTGCCTCGTAAATCCCAGAAACTTGGTTAACCACAAGTTGGGAGTCACTGTACACCATTAGCTCGGCAGCTTTCATTTGGATTGCGCTCTTGAGCCCGGCCAGGAGGGCCTCGTACTCAGCTTCGTTATTAGATGCTGGGAAGCCAAGGGTGATAGAATGTTCAATGGTTAGGCCATCTGGGGAGATAAGAACAACACCTAGCCCTGCACCGTGACGATTGGACGCCCCGTCAACAAAAAGCTTCCACATTTCCCCCACAAAAAGCTTCCAGCAATCTGATGGATCCTGTGAGTGGTATGGGGCGCCATGATCAAGGTTGCTTGGCTGTCCGGTTTCAAGTTCTGCGTTCACTGGACCCACTCCTGCCCGCCTTGGTGATTCGGCACCGGACTCAGCAAGTTGGTCTGCCATGCCTAAGTCCGTAGGCGAATCACCAGGCTGCGGTATTATGCCGGCCGCAGGCTCCGTGCTGAGTTGTGTCAGGACTTCCCCCCTTGGTGATGCGGTACCGGGCAGAGTTGGTGGGACAACAACACCCAACTCTGTCATCGCGTCACCGGTTGTTGGCATTGCAGAAGTGTAGGCCACTGCGGTGGTGGGCGCAAAGTCCGCGCCGCGGACCCCACTGAGTGGCAGCGTCTCCGATGAGCTGACGTGCACCTCATCATCTGCCGCGGTAATATCGACCGGGCAAACCGGATGAGTTCCAGGTGAGAATTCGGCAACAAAGTCAGCCAAAGTCTGGGCTTTGATGGCAGTGCGCGGCAGATACTTTACATCATACTGCCCCAGCTCGACCGCCCATTTAAGAACTCGGCCAGAAAAATCCGCTCGTTCAAATAAAGCTTTGAGGGGGAACTCGGTCAAGACGACGACAGTATGTGCATGAAAGTAGTGCGCCAATTTTCTTGAAGCCATCATTAATGCCAAAGCAAGTTTTTCAAGAGGCAGGTACCTAGTCTCCGCCGGTAGCAAAGTCTTGCTGACGTAAAAGATGGGGAGGTGCTTGATTCCTTCAGCCCGAACAAGCACCGCACTGACTGCATGCTGAGATACGGCCAGATAAAGATAAAGTTCTTCTCCAGGCACCGGCGTGACCAACAATGGTGCGGAAGACAGATATTCTTTGAGCTCGGCCAACGCTCGGTCGCACTCTTCATCCCAAGAGAACTTGGACTTCAAGGACTGAAAGAAAGGACGGCAGCGATCTGATGACCGGCTTATAAATCGATTAAGCGCGGCGGCCATTCCGGCCAAATGCTGCACGTCTTTCACCGAGCTAGGCTGCTTTAACTCTTGCACGGCTCTGATCTGTGTAGGGTCTGCCTCAATACCACGGTTTGTGACTAAGAATCCTAAAAATTTCCCGGATCCCACACCGAAGGCACACTTAGACGCATTCAGGCGTAACTTATGCTTCTTGAGGATGGCAAACATCTCGGCCAGGTCGGACAAATGATTTGCTTGATGCTTGCTCTTCACCACCATGTCATCAATATAAGCTTCCATTGTCCGGCCCAGTAAAGGAGCAAACATCTTGGTCACCGTCCTCTGAAAAGTTGCCCCGGCGTTCTTTAAACCAAAAGGCATAACTCGGTAGCAGAAGAGTCCCCTCGGTGTAGTAAATGAAGTGATTTCTCGATCGGGGCCGTGCATGGCAATCTTATGATAGCCCCGGTACGCGTCCAAGAAACTTAACCTGTCATGGCCAGCCGTCAAATCCACAAGCTGGTCAATTCTAGGCAAAGGAAAACTGTCTTTCGGACAAGCACGGTTGACGGTCTTGTAATCAACACAAACTCGCCACTTCCCATTCTTCTTCGGTACAACGACTGTATTTGAAATCCACCGAGGATAGTGCACTTCCTGAATTGCTCGTGCCTCAAGCAGATTTTTGACTTCCTCCGCCACTACCTCGGCGTGATGCAATGCTGACCTCCTTGTTCGCTGAATGACCGGCTTGGCACCGGGGAAGACATTGAGATGATGGCAGATAAAATTTGGATCGAGGCCGGGCATGTCATAAGGTGACCATGCAAAAACTTCAATGTTGGCCATAAGGAATTCCACCATCTCGGTCCTCTCCTGTGCTGTGAGGGTGGAGCCGAGCAAGAAGAACTTGTCCGGCTGCTCGGTATCAATTCGCACTTCCACCAATCCTTCCACGGCTTTGTCTTCTGCCTTAGTGCCCACATCATCTAGCACTACCTGGTCCTCCGGTCCCTCAATCATTTGAACGAATCCCTTGGCAGCCCGGCTTCCATTGACCGCCACAAAGCACTGTTTTGACATAACCTGATCGCCCCAAATCTCCTCAACTGCCCCCATGGCCGAGGGGAATCTCATCACTTGGTGAAAGGTTGATGCCACGGCTTGCATAGCATGAAGCCAGCCCCTGCCAAGGATCAGATTGTAAGTAGATGGCACCTGCAACACCCAGAACTCAACCTGTTTGACCACTGATCCCGCTTTAACCGGCAGGATAATTTTTCCCAAAGGCCACTCCGGCTGTGAGTTAAAACCGACCAATGGCGAAGTTGCTGGGGCCAAATCCGTGTCTCGGAGCTTGAGCTGTTTGAAAGCGTCGTAGTACATGATCTCAACCGAGCTTCCCTGATCGATCAAGATCCTTTTAACTTCAAAATCATTGACGCGGAGAGTCACCACCAAGGCGTCATTGTGCGGTGTCTGTATGCGCTCCAAATCTTTTGAGGAAAAGCTGATCACATCCTTTACTTCTGTCTTCCCCCTCTTGAGCGCGGGCTGAACTGACAAAACCTCCCTCATGTGTTCTGCCTTCTTAATCATACCACGAAGCTCGCAAACACGCGCCGGTTCCACTATGCCGTGGATGACATTCACAACCCCTTGCGGAGGTGCATCCCGGTCATCCGGTCCGCGTGGAGCAACTGGAACCTGGTTTGCCTTGACTCCTCCATCAATGTAGAGGTCCAGATGCCCGGCTGCCACTAGCTCTTCCAAGTGCTGCCTCAAAGGCAGACAGTCCTCTGTTCGGTGGCCACGCTCCCGGTGAAAGGTACAACGGTACTTGGGATTGAAGCCCTTCTGCCCGTCGCCTAACTTAGCAGGAAACCGGACGTACTCCTCGTCACGGATTTCACTAAGTATGCGATAGATTGGGATTTTGAAGACCGTGGTGATGCCTGTCCTTGCTTTCAGCCTCCTGTCTGCATCGGCCGCATCATCTCGGGGGTAGTCATCCCGGCGGTAATCATTCCTGTCATTACGCCGCTCCCGACCCCGGTTCTTGCGGTTTGAGCCTCGGTCTGACTCCTCTGCCCGGTCACTAGATCGGCTGGACTCTTGCCCGACTGCATGCACTTTTCCAGCCGACCTCTTAGCTGCTGCGACCGGGGCTGCCTTCTCGGTTGAGGCCGAGGCATCATCCTCTACCCGGATGTGCTCATTGATGCGCTGCATAAGTTGTCCCATGGTCGTAGGCTGTTGCATGGTAAGTGAGTCTCGCAGTCTATGTCCGACCGGGAGCCCACGCTTATACTGTACGATTGCTAGGTTGACCGGGCAGTCCAGTATCTCATTGAAAGTCTCCCAATACTTGGAGTTGTACGCCTTGAGTGTGTCGCTCGGTTCCATCTTGATACTCAGTAGGTGATCAACTTCCTTAGGAGTTTTGGTGTTAGTCGTGAAGCGCGTTACGAAGGCCTCTGCCAGCTGTTGCCACCTTTCAATACTTCCCTCCGGTAGCCTTCCGAACCACTTCAATCCCAATTCGCCCAAACTTGACGGAAAGATAAGGCACATAAGGGCATCATTCCGACGGTGTCCGGCCATAACCTGTCGGAAATGACTTACATGCATGTACGGATCGGTCTTCCCATCGTACAGGGTAAACTTTGGCTGGTGGAACCCCGCCGGAAGCGGAGTGGCTTCTATCTCAAGTGAAAAAGGAGTGGCACTCAACCTGGCCAAATCTGTATCTAGAAGGAGTGGTACCGCTTGGCGTGGTGGAAGCATTCCGACCTCCTCGCTGGCATGGGCTCCGTAGGATAACCGCTGCAACGCCGGCACCCTCTGAGCTTCCCGCCGGCGAGCCCGTTCCTTCAAAACTGCCCGCAAATCCTCTGTACAGGCGGAATAGGAATACCTCGACGTCGTCTCCGGACGTGAGGGTCTGTAGGTACTATCTTGCGCGCTGGACTCCTCTGCGCGCAAGTCGAGATCACCATCTCTGTAGCTCCTGGTGATAGAGATCGTCGGAGTGTGCCTCTGACTCTGGCTGGCTGAACGGCGGGAGGGGGCTGATCGGCGGGATGGGGTGCGCTCACTGTGGTCACCCACTCCAGCTACACCCTTCCCTCTGTGACGCCGCTTAAGCTCCTCCATCTCTGCTGCCATTCGCCGGATGACGGCCTCTTGGTCCCGCAGCTTGTGTTCCAGTCGTCTGGAGTGTGACTCTCTCCGCCGCCGGTGTCCGTCTGGACTCCGAGAACGGCCATGACTTCTTGCGCGCTTGTCCCGCGCGTCTCCCGCCTGTCCTCCGGTGGCTGCGTCCAAGTTCGCCATCGGAAGGATGGTCGTGAGTCCTTCTCTCTGCCGGACAAACTCCGGAGTTGCTCCGTCGACGGCGGACAACGGAAACTCTTCATTGTGCGCCATGAACGGCGATCAGATGAACCCAGAAGACAAGGTTTTATCTGCAAGTTTTCCCACAGACGGCGCCAATTGTACGGGGAGGAAATATTCCGACGACCCGCACTTCCTTTCTTCCGAGTTCCTCAGCTGTCCGATCACCTGAAAACACAACGACGGTGAGCTACCCGGCGGTGTGTGGCCGGAAAACACCTCCGACGCTCAAGTTAGAACCTCACACACCTGAGACAGATAGCTAGAGAGAAGGGAGAGTGTTTGAATGTAAGTCTTACTTACAAAAATTGTCCATCCCCATAAGGGGTGGCGCAGACTTGTTTATATACCTCTCTGCGCCCCATACCCACTCCCATTGATCTCTCAACACGTGGCTCTGCTATCCCATCTGTCAGCACATACACCATGCCCCTGTCAGGTTACACCATGCTGGACATCACCTAACTCCAACCCCCAGCCTTCTATGCTGGAGCTCGGCAGCCGAGCTGCCCAATCCCTAGCCGGGCTGTGCTTCATGCCCGAGCACAATACCGGCTAAGCTTGAGAGAACCGAGCTGTGCTCCATCTGCTTGCCCGGTCGGTCTTACGACCGCGGAGCCGAACAGCTCGGTCGTTGGCGCCTTTCCGGGCGCTGGATTCCTCAGACTGCTGGCTTGCTCGCATCGGAAGTACGCAGCTTGGTTCGCCCAATCGATGCCCCAACCGAGCACCTTCTTGGCCCAGTACCCTGCCCGGCCCCAATCTTGCCCGGCATACTCTGTCCGGCCAAATCTTTCCGGCGCGGTATCAGATCATTATTTTCCCACTCACAAGCTATGTGCTCGGTGTTAAGATCCTTATGGATCACTCTAGGAGACTTCTCAGTTTGTCTCAAGAGACTTACATTAAGACTATCCTAGAGCGATTCAAGATGTAGAGCTGCAAACCCATTGGCACTCTTGTAGCGAGAGGCGAGAGCTTAAGCCTTGATATGGATCCTAAGACTTAGAAGACAATGAAAAGATGGCCCATGTACCCTACGCGAATGCTGTTGGAAGCTTGATGTGTGCTATGGTGTGTACACGTCCTGACATTTGTTATGTAATCGGATTGATGAGTCGTTACCAATCCAACCCAAGACCAACTTATTGGAAAGTAGTTAAGAGGATAGTACGATATCTTAGAGGGACTGTAGATTACACATTTTGGTACCAAAGTTCAAATCTATGTCTAGTTGGCTATTGTGATGTTGATTAGGGAGGAGACTTAGTTGAGCGTAAATCTACTTTAGGATATGCTTTCATGCTTAGTGATGGTGCTCTTTCTTAGAGCAGTAAGAAGCAATCCTGTATCACCTTATCGACTATGGAGGCTGAGTTTATGGCTTGTCATCTGCCGTTTAGGAAGCCGTTTGGTTAAGGAGATTCCTTCAACATTTGGATATTGTTCATCTGCTGTTCAGGAAGCCGTTTAGACCCTGTGACTATCCATTGTGACAGCTTGGCTACACTCGCTTACGTTGAGGATCCTAAGTACCACAGGAGAACCAAATACATTCATGTGAGATTCAACTTTATCAAAGACATTGTGGCGCAAAAAGAAGTGATCCTAGAGCACATCCCTACGAGTCGTATGGTTGCGGACCCCTTAACTAAGCCCATTGCCAGAGATGTTTATCTTACTCATGTTAGGGCTTTAGGACTACGTAAGTGGTGATATATGTGTATTCAATTGAACTCTTATTTATTTTTATTTTTTGGGAGGGAGGGGGAATATTTATGCCATTAGTATTCATATTTGTTTCTATTATACATTTATGTTTACTACCTTTTGCAATGGTTTGTGAATTAGCACACACAGAATAAATAAATTTGATTCTAGCTGGCAAGATTGGCTCACTCACACGAGCAATCGCCTTTAGCGCTAGGTAGTAAACAAGGATAAGACTAGTGGCTTATTGTATTTGGTGCCAAGAGAGAGGCTAAAATTATTAACTAGCTATGTCACCTTAGTTAGAGTCAAGATGAGGTCTTGTTAAAGAGAAACCATGGATATGAGAGTACCTACGTTTCCATGATATGCTTTATATGGATAGCCAGATGCGAGATCTTATTTGAGGCCCGAGAGGCGAGCAAATAGAGAATTCGAGTTAGACGCTAGGAAGCGACTTGGCACTTAAGAGCGACTAGACTAAGATCTGTATGATGTATGAGTTTAACATCACTCTTTGGAAGAGTTACTCCACTATAGCATGCATTCGTGCTATATGTGCTTATCGACCCGTTAGCGAGGTGAGAGAATGTATCTCTGTTTCCTCACCGTATGAGTCCTAAAAGTCATATTTTTTCCAATGACTTCACTTTGTACCTTTTGTGACCTTTGACTATGTCATAAGATGAGGAGTTGATGTTTGGCTACTTTGGTATGTTGCCTACAGTCATGTATGATTCGGCTTTATGGGACATTACTGGGAAAGCGGTCAATTTCGAGTTAAATGATATGAGGGTGAAGGGAAGATCATTTATTTTATATCTCTGCTCTATGTTTACTGTCAACAACTCATATCACTCTGCATGGGATGCTGATTGAGTGTGAATATAATGCGGAACCTAGGAGGGTCAAACATACTCTTTGAGGGATTAGAGATGTTTTGGACCGATGTAACTAGACTGGTCTGGGTACATGAGACACTATTTCTATTCTTTTGTTGGGTTGATGTCTCTATGCTGGCTCGTTTTGAGTTTCTAGTATAGAGCTCCACCATGCAGGTGTTCTCAATTGTCGCACAGTTCATTAGCTAGTATGAGATTGTTCAATTTTTGGGGAGATTGAGATAGTGATGTAGCAGTGTCATGCCAACTCATATGTGAGTGGGAGATATTGGAAATTGGACCTAGTATTGGACCCGAATTTGGGCGCCCATGTAGCATGACCCATGACCCATTTAAATTATCCATGTAATTTAAATTTGAATTTTCATGACTATCCTATTTGGATAAACCGCTATCACTATCTATATCTATTATATCTTATTAAGAGATATGGATAGATAGTTATAATCTAGCCTATATATCAGATACGATATATAGGATGTGGGATGAATCAAATAACGAATGAATTTTTCCCACACTCTCTCTCTCTCTAACTCTCTCCCATTAGAATAATGATCAAGCCTTTGCACTATGACTAGAGTGGGTGATACTATACTGTCGTATCACTCCATTGCTGGGTGTTCTTAGTTCGTGGTTGTGAATCACGTGATTTACCCACAATGTTCTTCGTTTCGAATTCTATTACCTAAGTTATGGTTTGAATCCTTTTACCCCCTGCGTTATCTGTATCTTACAGTGAAAGGTAATCTCTGAATTTATACACTTGTAATGACAAAGAACTGTCTTTACTTGAGGCTACCAAAACAGAAAATGTTTTAAGGAATACTTCTTTGCCTTGGTATAATAGGAGTTCGCTACTAATTATATTTTTTGTTGAGTATCAAGTTCTTTGTTAGATAGAGAGTCTCAGTATGAGTTTTGTATAATTGCACTATTTTCTGAAGATCTATGCTTTTAACGCGATGTTCCTAGTCTTCTTAGAAGACTAGTTATAGAATTGCGACCAAACTACCAACTTTGTTGAACATATTTTAGTCTTGATCTATGGATGTTGTCTTACTACAACAAAATTGATTTTTTACGGCACTACATCAACGGCATACAATGAATGCAAGCCGCAATTTCTCACTTTTACGACTTATTTTTTTTGCATGTCGTAAATAATATACTAACCACGGCATATCTATTGCGCAAGTTGTTAATGGTAAAAATAATAATTTTTTTACGGCTTGCAAATTTAGTCGTAAATAATAAAACTTTCTATAACATACATATGACATGCCGTTAATATATCAGTTATATACGACACACGTATGCTAATCGTTAAAGATAAGTCACTTTTTACAACTTACCATATGTGTCGTGAATGGCATGCCCAAAATATTTTAGGCGCCAAAACCCTAGCGCCACTGAAAAAAAACGTATATTTAATTTATTTTTTTATTTTCAAACAGACTGATACAGTTCAAAAAAAAAAAAAAAAACCACTAAGGCCTTGTTTGGTTTGTGTTTCTCAAAAATTTTTGAGAAAAATTCTTTACAAAAAAGTCTTAAAAAGTAATCAAACCAAACAAATTTTTCCAAAAAATTTTTCCAAAACTTGTTTGGTTTACAAGTTTTCCAAACAAATCTCTCTCTTATACACATCAAATCAATCACTTTTTTCAAAACTCTCTCTCAAAATAATTTTTCAAAACATCTTTTAAAAAAAACCAAACCAAACAATATTTCGTACTTTTTATCTCTAAAATTCATCTCCAAACTCAAACCAAACATACCCTAAGTTTCTAAGAAGAGAGAGAGAGAGAAGAAAGACGTAGGTGAAGGGGAAAGAGTTCTTCAATCAATTGAATCGGTGGACATCGAGACGCATGGCAGTCCATTGACGCAGTCCGCTTCCTTCCTCAACAAAGATGGTGTTTGGGAAGTGAGTTTTTATGTAAATTTTATTAGATGTAGGTTTTTATGAGATAAAAAAATTTTGGTGTTTGAGAAGATAGTTGAGTTTTTATGTGGTTGGATGTAATGTTTGTGAGAAAAAAAGTAAAATGATTATGAGATTGGATGTGATATTTTATTTGAATGTGTTTTTTTTAATTTTGCAAAACTTTTATCTTTTAGTGAAAAAAAATAAAAAAAAAATTTGGGAACTTGCTTCCCAAACACCACCAAAGCAATCACGCTTTCTGTTGAATCAATTTGTAATCTTCTTCGACTGCTTCGACTTGGACTTGCTTCAATTTCTAATTGTTCATCTATTCTATTTGCGTAGGCCCTTTCGAGGTTCTTCAAAGCCACACGTTGGTAAGGCATTCTTTCTTCTCTTCCTGCTTCCTAAAACCCTTGTTTCGTCTCTCTCTCTCTCTCTCTCTCTCTCTCTCTCTCTCTCTCTCTCTCGGTATATATATATATATTTATATACCCCTTCTCCCTTCCCTTCTCTGTTTTTCTCTTCTCTTCTCTTCTCTCTATACATACATACATACACCTATATCTATCTACATTTTTGGGGTTTTTGTTTCATCTTTTATTCAGGTAACATCATCTTCAAATTCCATAACATAATCTTTCATTTTTAGGGGTTTTTTTTTTTCCCCCCCTTTCCAAATCCCTTTCCAAATTTTCAACCAAATACAGCGTTAACGTTTTTGAAATGAAATGTCAACTTTGAGTTGTATTGTCTAATGGCAATTTTGGCTAATTCAATTAAAAATCTATGATATTCTTTACAGTTTAGACTAAACTCCTAAATTGGTTAAACAAATGTTTCATTGTGATTATTTATTTCATATTCTTTTGTGTCATTTCAGAAATTCTTGTGTTTTCTGTAATTTTCTCCATTGATCCCAATGTAGGGGTGCTTTGTGTCATTTCATTTTAATACTCAAAATTAATATTGGCTAAATTGATTGATGAAATTAGGGGCATTTTGAACAAAAAGATTTGGTTTTCTATCATTTTCTGAAAATTAAATTTTTTGGTTTTTCATATGTTTTTTGTTTAGCAAATTTTTTTAGTATTTTTAAGTTTCTTACTTTTTAGATGCTCCTAAAAAATGAAATAATTGTGAAAAAATAGATTTAAAAAATTAAGAAATACACAGGAATTTATAAATGTACTGAATTTTTATATTTATTTTTTATTTTGTATTTTTTTAAATATGCCTAATCTAGAAACACCTTTTAGATGCATCTAAAAAGTAAAAAACTTGTTTAAAAATACTAAAAAAAAGTTCACTAAATATATATATATGAAAATAAAAAAAAATTCAACTTTTGGAATCAATTAAAACCAAATTGAAGGTCTTACCAATTACAATATCAATTTCTATTTATACACATTTCAATCTTTTAGAGTATATTCATTTGATTTCCAACAGATGAACAATTTGATTTGATTTGATTTTTATATGATATTGGAACTGCTCATTAGCTTGTTTGATTGGTTCTTGTAATGCTTTTAGAAAATATATTTGATTTATGATTCCTATTTGTGTTTGACATGATTTATGATTCCTCATTAGCAGATATGTTTCAAAATTTCATTAAGGATAATATGCATCCTAGAACTATTTGACTGACAAGGATTGGATTCATCCATCTTGAAGAGCTCTCCCTTCTACACCTCAAATTCCAGCCACCTAATCCATCGTTGTTTGTCAAACTTAACTAACAGGCTTTCTTTGAGAAGAGCTAATCGTCAAAAAAGGACTTTTATAGCTATGGTCGAGTACTTGTGATGTATGCTTTCTTGACACATTTGATTGTGTTCATCTCATTTTCTGTTTGTTATTGAATTTTATTCCATGGCAATATCCAACAAGACAATTTACTCTTTTATGAGATTATATAACATGTCTAACAATGGTTTAGAATACAAAGTGGGGTAAAAATCTCAAATGGATAGTTTTTCTACAAACTTAAAAAACCAAAAAAAAAAAAAACTAATCTTCCCTTTGTGTACAACGGTCTATTTTGATTTTGACCTTCAATTTGGATTATTTTACTTTGCATTGACATAGATTCAATCTTAACTTGGACATGAAGTATATTAAAACAAACTGGGACTGCATGAGTTTTGTTGACTTAAAAAGGAATCTAAAATAGAAGTTTCCCTACTGAGTAGTATTCGGAGGCAATTCTTGTGGAATATCAAAACATAGGAACTTCAGGGTAGTTCATAATGTAATTAAGGGAACTTCATAGAAGACAAAGGCATTTGGAATTCACCGCTATTGAAAAATAAATTAACTAGGGCACTTGGTATTCACTGCTATTGAAAAATAAATTATGTGGTATAATGAATATAAGCTTAAGGAGTATTTGTTGATATCTACCTATCAAAAAAGGAAGAAAAGAGAACTGATTGATATTTGCATTTGGGTTTCTCTCCTTGAGGCTGGGTTGGTAGACAAGGTACAAACCTACTTTATGGTTTTATTCACATGAAGTGGCTTCCCTTGACTCAAACCTGTTCTTAAGCTTGACATCCTGAGCTTTTACCATGAAATAGCCATTTGTTTCTTTATTGTTAATCAGTGTAAAAGAAAACACTGACCACCATTAAGTACTCATTTGATAAACATTGTTCCAGAATACTTGTTCTTTATATTGTGGTATGCAAAATTTTTTGTCCTGAAGATGAAGTTGCTACATGCATGACCTCTATTTTGCTTGTAGAGTTGTATCTCCCAACACTTTCCAGTTTGTCAATTTATTAAACCATTCATTTGCTGAGGCTAATCTAAAAGCTGATTTAAGATCCAGAATAATGCTAACTTATGTAGAAGTCAAACAATTGGTGTGTGCAACAATCTTTTCATTAAGTTTGTTTACAATGGTCATGTGAGTATCTATATGTAGACTTAGTTTCAGCACTTCTAATAAAACATAAATTCTTCCTGATATGGACTGACTAAATTAAGGCCCTAAAATTTCATTTCATCGTGTAATATTTTTCAGCCGATCTTTCAAAGGTATCCACGGCCTGAGACGGAGTACCAGTCCTTCTCTCTTATATATAACGACAGGTCACTAGATTTGGTAAGCATCTCATTTGACATATCCATTTCCTTCTTAATTTTCAGTTGCTGCAACGATCTTCCTAAAATACCAATCCTCTCCTGCTATTTTAGAGTTGTTTCCAAATAGATATACATTTTACTCTATTTGTAATTTGGTAAATGACTTTCATTCTAGATTTGTAAAGATAAAGATGAAGCTGAGCAATGGTTTATTGGTTTAAAAGCATTAATTTCGCATGGCCATCAACAGAAGTGGAGAATAGAATCAAGGAGTGATGGTATTCCATCTGAAGCTAATAGTCCCCGAACATACACTCGAAGAAGTTCTCCTTTGAACTCTCCATTTGGCAGTGGTGATAGCTTGTAGAAGGTATGATTTCTAGTTTTGCACACATGCAGAAAGTTCACCTTGAAACACATATAGGCACCTTTATGTAAAAACAAATGCACATGGACACAGTTCTCCTTAAGAATGCTTAAACTGGTCTACATTTTCCTATAAGTTTTACTTACTATTTTTCTTTTTGGTTTCATTGGTTAAAGCCATATGTTATTAAAGCTTGTGATTTCATTCAATTCAATTGAAAGATTGCTGGCTGTTGCTTTACACTTGCTCATCATGTTAAAATTAAAGAAAATCAGAGAAGAACTTAAATGTATTTGCAATCTGATGCAATTGCTCTGTTGGACTGAACTGTGGCTGCAACTGCTGCAGCTATTCTGTTGTTCTGAGCTGTGGCCATGGTTGTGGCCTTGGCTGCAGCTCTACCTTGACTTGTAATGCTTTAGCCAACTACCCATGTTGTGGATATGGCTGCAACCATGTAGCCCTTGTGTCCTTCAATTGTCTTGCTGATCTGACCTCCTAAACCTGGTGGTAGTTACATAAATATGGTTGACATTCAGATTTGGCATACCTTATCCTACCCTCAGAACCCATTTTTATTTAGCATTCAAGTTTGTATTTTGTTAGAATTCAAGTAATAACAATTTTATCATAATTAGTAAAAATTACCAAGAAAAGGGTTAATCACATCCATTGATTTCTTGATGAATAAAAACTATGGAAAAACAATAACTTCACAAAGAGGGTAAAAAAGAGAGAGATTGAAATGGAAAAAGATAAGTAGATGTTGAGCTTAAAAATCACACACAACACCTTTTTCATTATTAATTATACAGTTCTTTTACGTACACAAAATTGGATCGGAGAAATTAACAAGGAGATTGGGATTTGCTTAATCTCTGTTATAAGCCAAATGAAAAGTGACTTTCATTATTGGTCTTGTGGTGTTGCTCATGTTGTACTAAGAATTGGAAAGAGAGCTGAAAATCATTCAAAATAAGAAAACCAAGAAAAGAAAACAAGAAACTAAGAAAGAATTTAATACAAAGAGAAAGTTAAGTGAAGTGAGTACCCTCATTTATAATCTTTGTTGTACAGGTTTATAATCTTTACCTGTCATTCAATTCTGAGTTGGGAGTGTCTAAGGGTTGAGTTTTGTGAGACCACACCCTTATTTATAATCTTTATGGGCCTTTAATGCATGTTGCTGGTCTGTTGCAATCAAGGTCTTAAAAATGGTTGGAAGATTCTGCCTATTTAATAATGATAACAAGGTGATTATTGTAATTTGAATAGGAAAATGACAGGTTGGTATGTTATATTAGTGATTTTGAATGACTTGTTCAAGTCTACTTTTTTTCATCTTATCTGTAGAAAATCTGCTTATAAACATGGAAGATGCTTTTATGCTGTTTAGCTATTTAGCTATAGTGGAGATCATTCTTGTAAGGGATTTAATTAGTTAGGAATTTCTTCAGTCTATCAATCAATGTTGGAAATATTACCTTTGACAATGTCGGAGCCATGTTTAAGAGAGTGGTGTCAATTGATGACACTAGATAAATTTATTATTATTATTTTTTAACCCATGCAGAAATATGCTAAAGTGGTGTCTAAATTTTTTGTTTTTCAGGTGATTTGACGAGTTTGAATTACTTTTGTTTATAGGGAATGTATAAAATTACAATGCATCATATGAAAGCTGATTTTGTTGTAGAAATAAAAAATCTAATACAATGACATTGATGATAACTAGTTGAATGAAATTCTTAGTTACGCCATTGAATTTGTTTAGGGTATGGACGATATATACAATAGATGACAGAAGAACCCTAATACCAATGATGGATAAGTAAACCATTTCATCAAACCATTTCATCGAACTCTGATTTTTATTAGTTAAAATAGTAAAATTTATTATTTTATTTTATTTTTTAAATAATGGTTTGCTTTGGAGCATTATTTCAACACCATCGAAACAACCCCTCCCAAAAGGGTCCGCAATAGATCAGTAAAGTGCAAGGACTAGGCTTAGAGCTTTAGGTGGTCTCGTGAAGTCCCTATCCTTATCTTAGAAGCAACGGGAGTGGGTTTGACAATTTTTTATTCTAATCAATACTTAAACAAACAGGTCTTAATCAAAAGTGGGAGCTGTGAAAGGGATTTTTGAAGGGGATGAAGAAGAAGTCACACACCTTTGCTTTGCAGCTCTTTCTTTCTTGTGTTACATTTTGATATTCCCTCAATTGTTTTCCATCTATGTTTATTTGGCCTATGATTTATTGCCCGACAATCCAAATGGTTCCTCCTCTAGATCTTTGTGATTTTTTTTATAATTTAAATCCATAAAACAATTTCACACCATGATGTTGTTCTGTTTCAACTTTTGGTCCAATCTCTAAATCTTTTAGTTTTTTTGTTTGATGCATTATTTTTAGATAAGATCATCTGATGTAAATAGCTACTAGACTTGGTGGTGGCATATTGGGGCTTGAATCTTTGAATATTGCCATCATGGATATAAGCTGCAGATATCTTTTTTTCTTTTCTTTTTTAATTTGTTAGTAAAACTTGATCCATCACATAAAAAAAGAGTTGGGTGAGCAAAAAGAAAGAGTGCCTGAATTTCATTTTGTTTTCTCTAAGATTTCCTATACATATATTCCTGATATCTTGCTGCTTCACCACTTCGAAAATCAATATGGTGGTCTCAACTACCTCTTCTCATTAAACTACTTTACAAAACACTCTCTACCTTCAACTCTAAATACCTATAATCATCTCTGGTCATCCCTTGTTTGGGCTGCTATTACTATGCTGTTTTGTTTTGGTATGGATGTCGAACAGATGCTTGATGATATGTTGATATGTTGTGTTGGTGAACAAATGTTTGGATTAGGTAGTCTTAGGATGTTTTGTGGCTAGCTGATATGTCACGCCCCAAATTTTAATTACTCGAAATCTTTACCAAAGCCTGTAATTTAGGTCTATTTTTTTTTTTTACAAACATCCATTACCCTTGAGTAATAGAAATACAATGATACATGTTCTCTCTCATTCTCAATGAATACTACAATGATAACATTACATGTCAATCTCTTACTGAGAAGCTACAAATAAATAAAATACAAATACAAGATCCATTATATCTACAACGGAATTACATACAAAAGACACATGGACTTCTTATTTCTTCAATCACAGAATCCACACTTTCTTCCTGTAAAAAGATAAAAACAACAGGGGTGAGCACGAATGCCCAGTAGAAATCTCATAGTTACAAATCAATAACTAACACATAGATAGAAATGATCATGCATGCAGGGTGATACCATATAGTAGGTGACATTTTCTAATTTCAAAATACCATACATAGAGTATCTTTTTTTTCAAAATTCATGTGAATATTTATGGAAAACCTTTAACCATCAAAACTCTTCCTTTTGATTAGAAAACCATAAATCCGTTTTAAAACATTTATGTTCAAGGAACCACATCATTTTAATTCATTAACTCATTCCAAAATATTTCTCATTTAATTTCCCATATTTAACATTCCTCTTTGTATCAATATACACATCAATTTACAATTTCACAGATTCATCACAAGTCACAAATAACATCATCAACTTAACACATATATCAACACAATCCACCTTTTGCTGACTTACTACGGTGAGATAGTGAGCACCCAATCCATAACACTTTTGACCTTTCGCCGGCTACTATATGGCGGGAAGTGAACTCCCAAAAAAACCTTTTTCTCAAAAGCCATTTTCTTCCAAAAACCTTATTTTTCCAAAACCATTTTTCAACTTTTGAAAATCATCCCCCACATTTGTCGGCTACTATACGGCGGGATGTGGGCACCCAAAACATTATCGAAAACCATCCGTTTTTCCACTTTTGCCAGCTACAATACGGCAGGACTGTGTGGACACCCAAAAAACATTTTCCACTTTCGCCGGCTACTATACGGCGGGACTGTGTGGACACCCAAAAATACTTTCCCACATTCATCCAGCGATAAGCCTAGACAGGGCAATTGGGCACCTTTAATCCAAAATCACCCCCACATTTGTCGGCTACTATACGGCGGGACGTGGGCCCCCAAAAACCTTTTTCTCAATTTTTAAAACTATTTTTTCAACTCTCCGCGCGGGGTACCAACACAACACTACCCAACACAACTCAACCCAAACTCCACACACCCAACACAGCACAACTCAAACTCAACACAACACAACCCAACACAACACAACTCAAACTCCACACACTGAATACAAAACAACTCAAACTCAACACAATTCATATGATTCAAACACAATTCATCATAGTTTAACCCCATTCAATTCAACATTATTCAACACAACTTAATTCAACATAAGTCAACACAACTTAATTTAACAATACTATTTACAATTCAACATAATTCAAGATAAGTTCTTTAATCCCATTTCAACATTCCATAACCAAGTTTATGTCATCCATATCATTAACACATCTTTTCCCCCAAAACATTTCATATTATAACATGATTTATAATGCCCATAACAAAGGTTCATTCGCTAATTTTTTTAACATAATTTTCAAACACTTCCAAAATCCAATTAAATTTGTATATATATAATTTAATACCTCAATTTCATGATTCTACTTTCAATTTGGGCAAAATCATTAATTATCATAATGAATCAACTTAGGATTTTCAAGAAAAATTAAGATTTTCAACAAAAAATCAAACTTCTTAAACTAATACTTTTAATTCCAATTTCCCTTTTGATTATACACCTAAGGTTCATAATCCACTATATTAACCCATCAATTGAACCCCCAACATTTCCAAACCCTAAACCCCCAAATCTCAAGATGTACATTCTATGCTTAAAAATGTAGGTTTTGTATATATATATATAATCAAAATACCACAAATCTATCTATTTATGGAAGTATTGAAGAAGAACTAGGACCCCTACCTCAAGAATCAAGCAAGAAAAGCAAGCTTTGAGAAGAATCCTTCGCGAATCCGAATTCCAATCGGTTAAAAATGTTGAGCTTCAAGCCTTCTTCACTTTTTGGTGGAAGATCTTGATCAATCCTAAGGGAAATTGAAGGCATTTGAGGTCAAAGACCTCGGGTTTTCGGACCTAGGTGAGAGGGAAGAAGAGAGGAGATGAAAAGTGTGAAGAATGATCTAGAAATGTGCCTTTAAACTTGCTGAATTCGCGCAGTCCGCTCGAGCGTCTCTTTTCCCGCTCGAGCGTACCTACTTCTAGCACCGATTCCAAAACTTCAAACAGGTATAACTCTCTCATCTGGACTCTGTTTTAGGTCATTCTTGTGTCCAAATTCAAGCCCCAGAAATAAGCTTTCCAATGGTTCTAGTCTTACATCCAAATTCAAAGTGTGGAAAAAGAAAAGGGCAAAAGAGTGACGGCTGATCGTAGGCAAATTATTCAAATTAAAGTTTCCGGTCAAATCTTACTTTACCATCATGTTACCACCTCAATCAATACCCCAAAATAAAATAAAGAGGTTCCAAATACACTAATAAAAATGTCAAGGGCAATCTCACTTTCCAGGCTCGAGCGCGCACAGACCAACAAAGCCGTCCGCTCGAGCGACCACTCCCACGCTCGAGCGGAGATTCACAACTCTCAGAATTTTAGGCCGTCTGCAAAAATGTTGGAAACCTCTCAAGTCCGCTCGAGCGTCAACTCCCCCGCTCGAGCGGAGGGAAAAATTCCGGATTGTTACATGATAATTAATAAAGGTCCATAAAGATATTAATTTATTTTTTTATCTATGGTCTTGCTCTCTGATAATTGGGTCTCTATAATTTCAATTCAATCAATTTTGACTGTAATTCTTGAAGAGAATTGACAAATATAAACTTCTTTAGATTTGCCAGTTTCATAAAGAAGTAACATCTACGTGCATAAGTAGGTACCAAGGGCATGTGGTGTGCAGACTAGTGTATCTATATGTATATAATGTATGTAATAGATGTGTGTGTATGCGGGCATGAGATTACTACAATTAGGAATTAGCCTGAGGGTCAATGAAATTAAGCTTAAGGTTATAATTGGAGTTTAAAGTACATAGGGCATAGCAGGCATCGTGGCTAGTGAAGGGTTAAAGGTAGACTAACCACATAACATTGTGTGTGTGTGTGTGTGCGCGCGCACGCGCGCGCGTGCGTGTAGAATGAGCTCATGTTATACTTGTAAAGAAGTCAAAAGATGATGTAGAGGAGGCGGCCACAATCAGTGTCCCTAACATAATGGCGGGCAAATTTGAGGTAGCTGTTATATAGTTATTCCTTCAAAGGTTCGGATAGAATGAAAAGCAATTTTTTGGTGAAGAATAAGACGTATAAGGAGATAGCAGTTCCCTCCTTTTTGTATTATAGTTGTACACTTCTTCTATAGCAGATGGAGTACCTGAAACTATGTTTTTTATTATTATATTGATCACTGCTTACAAGAATTAAGTTTATAACCACAAATTTATTTGAAGTGAGCAGCTCATTTCATCTTTTAATATAGTAATACGTCGAAAACGAAAACTGTGTTTGAAATAATCACTGGTTACTAGCATTAGTGTTGTGTTTTTCTTTTCTCATTTTAAATCTTCAGATTTATTCATTGAATGTTGTTTTTTTACCTGAGAAATGGTTTTGTGTTGCAGATGGAGTTTGTGTCCAAAGTATAGAGCATCCTGGTTGTGTTTGGGATGTCAAATTCTTGGAAAATGGTGATATTGTGGCTGCATGTTCTGATGGAGTTGTGCATATTTGGACAATACATCAGGATAAGGTTGCTAACTCGTCCAAGCTTGAATCCTTTGCTTCTCAAATTTCTTATTACAAGTGTAGCAGGTAGAACATTGATCAATTGCTTATATAAAGAGCGTCAAACTAATTATCTGTTGTAACATAGGCTATATGCATGTTGCCATTAAACGCTTATTGAAAACTAAATCAACATCCTTTGGTAGTAGTTTCCTTATATTTCAGGTATTCTTTATTTTTTCTTTCTTTCAAATTCATTTTTTTAATACCTGGATGTTCATTGTGTTATGGTTTTTGAGTTACTCTATAGTCTAAGTGATGTGGTATATAGCGTTTTTATTGCTAGTAAACCACGAAAACAGTTCGCTGGCAGAGCCTCTATAACTTGTAAGCTTTGCCTAATATATATGTTGTATCCTGTTGTATGTACTAGGAAGAGGGTTGGAGGATTGAAATTGGAAGAATTACCAGGGCTAGACGCTTTATAGGTTCCAGGTTCGATCCTACTTATGTGCATAGTAAGAAACATTTCATTAATTTTATGACAGTTCTGTGAATGTTTGATAGATGATGCCACAGTAGTTGGGTGGACATATATTTTGTGTTAAGGAAGACTAGTCTCTTTGATTTGAACTGTATTTGTAAATTTTGTATCAAATTTTCGTTGTATTTTTATTGATTTGTTATTACTCGTATGTCAAGAGAAAATAGTTGATGAAACATAGAAAATATAATTTGACAGATGCTAACTGTTCCCATAATTTGAGGATGTTTGGTGGTCAAAGAGGTTGTAGAAAAATTGTTTTACATATAAATAATAATAAATTTTGATGGTCTGTTGATCAGGAACAAGAGATGGCCAGACAAAGGTTGTAAGAGAAGGGGACAATGGTGTAGCATATTCATGGAATATGAAGGAGCAGCAGTGGGATAAGGTATTTCCTTTATTTTATTATCTTTTCAACCCTTCGTCTCATGGTTAATTTTTGTACGCCTTCTCCACCAATTGTTTAAATATTTTTGTACATTGTTGTATTACTATTTTTTAATATTTGGGCTTTGAAATAATCTTTTGCTGCTCTATAAAGGTCACATGTAGTGTTTTGGTGGGACATTTTTTACACTCGGTTTAGATGAAAATGACCAGATTGTGATGTGATGAATGAGGTTTTGATATATCGTAATGGATGGGTATTAAGGCTGAAGTTATTGTTTTTAAACCTGCCTGATTTATTACTGGTTTTTTTAATCTCCTTTTGTAGTATTTATAACCTTTTTTCCCGCCTTGGGTTTGTGGTATTATACTTATTTGACCATGTAATTAGCAGGAAAATTTGAGCCTGCTGATGCATTATGTGCAATATAATGAGTGGCTTCTAGTAGCAACTAATGTAGTTGCCATTGGTCCTTCTCCATTGAATGGCTAATTTTTGATCCATCGCCTTTGATTTGTGTGTGTAATAAGGATGATGTGCCATGTTTGGCAATATTAGTAACAAGTTGTTCATGCCTAGGGCTGTAAAATGAATCAACCTAGCTTTCATTTGGCTTGGTGTAGACAAGGATCATATCGTTGATGAGGGAAGGGGTATAATATGCCAGGTGATGGGGGAGTTATGGGAAACAAACTGGTGAGGTGTGATAACAATGATTAAGAAATTTGGATAGAAATTGAAAGAAAAACAGTTCATTTGAAATGAAATGGAATATTTTAAATTAGATGTTAATCATTTTGTGAAGAATGAGTTGATTACTCTGTATGAACCAATGTTTGTATTACCTTTGTTACATTGTCTGACTTGGGTTCCTTATCATAAATGTTATATATTGTAGAATAAGGTTCAAGAGCTTCACAAGCCTTCTACAGAAGAAGGGCCAACGTCTATCAAAGATGATGCAATTGTTCATTCGTTTGGTCTAGAATGGCGTGGTAGGGTAAGAGGGCTTGGATTTGTGCTTGAACATGCTATTGGAAGCACTGTGGCTTGGCCAACTCATTTCATTAGCTTTGACTTTGAGTAGAACTAACATCTATAGATAGTTTTTGAGGATTTTGATGAATAGATTTCTATAATTTTTGAATAATTTTGGGTAATGTTGACAAACTTATATATGTATAGTTTTGGATGGTTTATAACTTTTTGGATAATTTAGAACTTGAGAATAGTCCTTTTGGATGTTTAGAATGTATATATTAACAATTTTTGAATGTTTATAATTTATAGATATAATTTATTTTTCATGGTTGAAATAATATTTTGATGGTTAATTAATATTTTGTGAAGTTTATTTGTAATATTAGATTGTATAAAACAAGTCAAATATAGAATCTGTTGAATTAAAAAAAAAATGCACATTCTATGGCACGCAAATGAGGTCATTATATGAAATATTCTACAGCATTTTACGTACGCCGTGGTATGTTATACTTATCTACGGCAGGCTGAGCACTATATATTTTATGGCATGCAATCAGCGTTGTTGTTTGTCTCACCAATTAACGGCGTGCAAAAGTAATCATGGAAAAAGTAACGACGCACAAAATCTGTCATTAAATAGTTTTTAATGGCGTAATATAGCATTTCATAGAAAAAGTAACAACAATGCACAAAATCTGTCATTAAATAGTTTTTAACGGCATACGAAGCATGTTGAAAGTGAATGACTTTCCATGACTGGTCATAAAATGATGTGCGCCTGCACGTTGTAGAACACGCCGTAAAAACCTTTTTTTGTTTTAGTCTTGATCTATGGATGTTGTCCTATACACCAACCATTGACAAAGAAGTCTTTTGATGTCTTTGTTATTGTAATTTTTATGATAACTAGAATGCCGAGTTTGGCATGAGGGAATTTTCTATTTGCTCTTGGTTTAGTTTGGTACTTTCAATTCTTTCTCTTTGAGTGATATTTGTCTCTTAGGAACTTTATTTGTTATGTATTTGTATGACATTTGAGTTTTCATTCCTAAAAATTATGCCTAATGGTTCTTAGATATGACAATGAATAGTTGTGCTAATATTTGTATGAACATTGAATTATAAGCATGTATAAATAAAATGACATAGGATGGAACCCTCAAGTACTGATCTAATTAGATATTACTCCTGTGAAAGGATAGTTGTTATCAAATCATTAACTGTTTTGGTATTAACAAGTGAAAACTACATCAGAAATAATTTATGTTTCCTAGATCACAGGCAACACTAATTAACCTACTCAAAGATGGTAAAAAAATAAATAAATAAAATAATAAAAAAATAAACATTCTTGAATTGCACATCCAATATTATATTCAAGTGAAATTTATCAATAATGAATAAATTTTGTGATTGACAACTCCTTTCAGTGAAAAAGAATGGCAACTAAGCAAGAAAATTTGAACTAGCTCCTCTCTCTCTCTCTCTCATCAAAATAAGAAATGAGAAACTTTGATAACTTGTCTTTAATTACTTATGTAGCTTTTCAGTTGATAGAAAATGATGTGGTTGTTGTAATTGGCCCTCAGTCCTCTGGAATAGCACAAGTTATTTCTCATGTTGTCAATGAACTTCATGTGCCGCCCATGTCATTTGCGACGACAGACCCAACACTTTCCGCATTGCAGTTCCCATATTTCCTCCGCACTACACACAATGACTATTTCTAGATGTATGCACACTACAAGAAAATACACTTTTGGCGACTAAATTTTTAGTCGCCAAAAGTAAGGTTTTTAGTCGCCGAAATACTTTCCCAACTAAAAATGTTGGTCGCTGGCTTTGTCACGAGTAGATTGTCAGCGAAGGTATTGGTGACTAAAAAAAATTTAGTCGCCAAAAGTCCTACAAAATGGCAACTAATGTTCTAGTAAGCAAAAGTAAAAGCTATTAGCGACAAAATAGGTTTAGTCGCTGATGAGGAAAATTGGCAACTAATATATTAGTCGCCCAAAGGATACTATTTTAATTTAACTCACATCTTCAGCAATTAAATCTTTTGTCGCGAAAACTTCAAATATCTATAGCGACCAAATTGTTAGTCGCCAATAGTGCTGTTTTAGCTACTAAATGTTTAGTCGCGGAAAGGTCGATTCTTATTTAGCTACTACACAGGTTAGTCGCCCAAAGTCTTTTTTTTTTGCTACAAAATGTTTTGTCGCCTATTATATAATTATTATGTTTTGGCGATTAAATATTTAGTCTCCAAAAGTGTTTTTCTTTTTTAGCTACTAAATAATTAGTTGCCAAAACTATTTTCAATTCCTTTTGGCTATTAAATATTTAGTCGCCAAAAGATTTATTTCTTTTTGGCTATCAATTGTTTTGTTGCCAAAAACATCATTTTATGTTTTTGTTTTGTTTTTTCATTTTAATAAAAAATTTCACAACCTGTATGTATCCATCGCAACCTGTAATAGGTATACAAACAAATCAATATATATATTATCACCTATTCCTTAACACATATTTCACTTACAACCATCAAACGAAAAAGAACACCTCTTAATGTAAACTTATATGCAAACCGACTATATATATTCCAATTACAAATAATAACGTCATACATAACAAATACATTACCAAAACAATGTCCTCTATACACAAAATATTTTTACTATACTATGCATTGTAATGACCATTTGGCATGGTATAAATTACCATGGTAATACGCACCACGACATATACCACCAGAGCAATTAATACAAGTTCCAAAAGTATTATATACCCCACCAAAAATTATATGTACGATTCATCCAAATTCCACACAAAAAGTAGAGGACAACAAAAAACTTCCCAGATGTTCAAAACTGTGAATTATCCTCCGTACAAAAAAATGGAAGATCCACATGTCAATGCCAAAATCCATCTACACAACAAAAATTACACCCATTAGTTCTATTGTAAACAAAAAGTTATAGCCATCTACAAAACACAAATTGCAAGGATGTCAATTGTAATTGAAATTATATTTAAATATAGTTTGAATTTAGGAAGTAATGGTTAAAAAATTTTAACTGCTGAAACTAGGACACATAAAATGAATTTTCAAAAATGGGGAGTTGGAAACATAAAATGAGATGGAGAGAGTATTATAAAGTTTTAATTATCAGTTTACGACACTTCTCATTTTAGCTTTTTCCATCATATGTGCACGCTCCTTTCACACTCCAACCCCAACATGGTGCTCACTTGGTCTTACAGAAAATCTGGGATCTAAATCTCCACAATGACAATATGTGAAAATGTGTAAAGGTATGTACTGTGTACAATATTATACTAGAATAAAACTTAATATACTTCTAAGCACTTGGAAACTCAATGCAAAGGTATGTACTATGTAACATTTACGTTGGCTTATAGAACAAAGTCTACTTAAATGTTTTGGTATTGTCAAAATCTTGGCAATCATGATCGAATGAGACTTTATTTCATACCAAAGCGCATATGATGTTCGCGATCAAGATTAGTTCGATTATGGACATGAGTAATTTACACCCCTAAACATCCAATGCGGCGGGTGCCATAAGTATGATTTCTAAGTTGGCAACAACTAGAACCACTAACCACTAACCATCTACGAAGAAAAATAGTGTGCTCTAAATTCAACTCTAATTTGGTGAGGTCCACATTTAAAATGAATATGAATCACATTATTTTTTCTTTTTCTTTTTTGAATTCTTGATTTATGACATTATTGTAACATTTAATATGCTTCTAGGCTTTTGGAATTCAATACAAAGCTATATGTATAACATTTATATTGAATGGACTTACATAGAATAGAACATATAGACAGAAGTTTAGTTAAAATCATTGGTACGGTTTCTCACAATCAAACGATACTCAATGCATAGATATATTATTTGAGAGTTTGCATTCATACCTCAAAAAAGTAATCTGACCAAAGCACATAGTTTAGCTACACCATTTAAATACTCATTTACTCCATAAATTAATAAGTACTTAACAAACAAAATTGAGTGCTACTTTTATCATTTTTTTTCAATTAATCCACAATTTTAGTTATTCCACTGTTAGACTTAGGAAAGTCTCAAATAGGTTACAATTCAAATGGGTTCGGTTGAGTTGAGAGTTTATTCAAGTTTAGTCTAAAGTGTAAAGAAATTTCCCAACTCAGGCATGAGTTCCAAGTCAAGTTTAGTCTAAAGTGTAAACATATATATATTTTATTCATAAAACTACATATAGAGACATGCTTATGGAACATATATATTTATAAGCTTTAATATATATTTATAAGCTTTATGGCATTTTTCATGCCAACTCCCAACGTATGTGTGCTAATTACGTCCCATCTGACCCCACAGGTCCTATTTGACATAAGGAAGCTACTCGTGGCATCCATAGAGTGCTTTAGGGGCTGCTTTGAATTTCTGGCCTCGAAAGGCCTTTTTCGGCTAAGTTTATGTCATTTTTCATGCCAACTCCCAACGTACGCGTGCTAATTACACCCCGTTTGTCCCTGCAGCTCCTATTTCACATGAGGAAGCTACCCATGCCATCCATAGAGTGGTTCGGGGGCTTATTTGAATTTTCGGCCGTCAAAGGCCTTTTTTTAGCTAAATTTATGGTGTTTTTCACGCCAACTCCCAACGTATGGGTGCTAATTACGTCCCATCTAACCTCACAGGTCCTATTTGACATGAGGAAGCTACCCGTGCCATCTATAGAGTGGTTCGGGGGCTGTTTCCAGTTTTTGGCCCCGAAAGGCCTTTTTCGACTAAGTTTATGGTGTTTTTCACGCCAACTCCCAATGTACGCATGCTAATTATGTACATGGTGATCCAAGATATTCATCAGAACAAAAAAAGGGACATCAAAAGTAGAAGAAACAATGTAAGTCTCATGCGTGAGACGTTCGGGCTGACTCCATAAAAACTTAACTCATCTCATGTCTTTCACTGGGAATGGGTTTGGACATCTCTTTGCTCACCTACACACACATAAATGACAATGAGTGATAGCCCAGTGAATAATATCAAAATAAAGGAGTACATAACTAAAATTCATAGCAGTCATATCATACGGCCTTAGGCCCATTCATGATTCGATCTA
This sequence comes from Camellia oleifera, assembly GCA_022316695.1. Classification (NCBI taxonomy): domain Eukaryota; kingdom Viridiplantae; phylum Streptophyta; class Magnoliopsida; order Ericales; family Theaceae; genus Camellia; species Camellia oleifera. The sequence goes on along the minus strand of CM039306.1, from coordinate 109,336,353 downwards.
ATATATCAAACAGCCTCAGGCCCAAACATATCAAACGGCCTCAGGCCTATTTCATTCTTATCAAACGGCCTTTGGCTCATTTATTCATATCAAACAGCCTTTGGCCCAATCGTTCATGTCAAATGGCCATTAGCCAATCATTCATGTCAAACGGCCTTTGGTCCAATCGTTCATGTCAAACGGCCTTTGGTCCAATCGTTCATGTCAAATGGCCTTTCGCCCAATTATTCATGTCAAACGGTTTTTGGCCCAATTATTCATGTCAAATGGCCTTTGGCCCAATCGTTCATGGCAAACGGCCTTTGGCCCAATCATTCATGTCAAATGGCCTTTGGCCTAATCGTTCATGTCAAACGGCCTTTGGCCTAATCGTTCATGTCAAACGGCCTTTGGGCCAATCATTCATTTCTATACTCGTATCCATGTGTGTATGTCAAGCTCATGATTGTAATCACATTCGTATTCAATTAGTCTTGTGTAAAAGACTGTCATTCAGACTACTCATCCATAATTCAAATGACAAACCCATAAGGCTCACATAGAAGTAACGTTGTGAAAAATAACGTATTTGAACATATCTTTATTAAGACATCACTCACAATGATCTGCCGGATGATTTGCTCTTGTGCTTGACCATACACATTATATAAACATAATGGGTCATAAGCGATTCAATCTGTTCTTAATTTATATATCCTTCTTAGGCTTCTTCTTTATCTTTTTAACACATTTATAATGCTCAATGCATGCCTAAGAGTGCTTAGAAGTGGAAGAGAACGGAAAACAAATCATAAAACACACTTTTAAAATTTTTGAAACAGGGCTCTCCGCTCGAGCACAGCTTTTACCCCTCGAGTGGAGCCTCTTGGGTCTGCAAAAGTGCTGGTTACCTCATTTTTGCGCTCGAGCGTGACTTCGAATGCTCGAGCTAAAAGTCAAAAGATGAGTCTGGGCGCTTGAGCCGAACTCCTCATGCTCGAGCGGGCATCAATGTCTGCAAACTTCTGGGAGCTAACATTTCACGCTTGAGCAGCAGATTCCCAGCTCAAGCAGATATGCCAATTCTGGAATTTCCAGAATTGCATTTGAAGCTCAAACTTAGTATTCAAAGGCCCAAAGCTCGTGTTTTTTGTACAAAAACATGGAAGGTCAATGCATGGCATGAGAATATGAATTATTTGAGACCAATTGACCAAAACCATGATCTAATTCTCAAATGATTTAACATTTTCTTGGTATGGATAAAGCTCATTGTAGACACCCCATTTTGACTGGCCCTAAGACTTGGGCGCTTTCTTTTGATTACCCGATGATGACAATTAGAATGTGTTTCTCGCAGAATTCTCAGTAAAAGAAATGGAATTTGAACTTTAATTCCAACCCTCACCATTATGGCCAAATTATTTTAAAATATTAAATATTTCATTAATTTAGTATTTTTGTAATTTTTCATAATTTTATGTGTTTGTTCATATTTTTGGTGTATTTTATATAAAAGAAAATAATAAAACAAAGTATATTATGTGTTTAAAATTATTATATTATATATTTCGTATTTTATATAAAATTATATTAGTATATTATATGTTTAATATTTTGATATAAATTATATATTTTAGATATTTTATATATTATATATATATATATATATTATATTATATATATTATAAAATAAAAATAATAAAAACGAAATTGTCGGCACCGCCCGACAACTTCACAACTTTGCACTGAACATATATATATAATATTATATTTATATTATTACTATATTATATTATATTATTATTATAATACTATAATTTGCCTATATAAGGCAAGGCACCAGAATGAATTGTAGGGGGGGCAATTCTGTGGAAGGATTTCAAAGAGGAGAATTTCTAAGGAATTCTGAAGAGAGCATTTTGTGAGAAGAATTTTGAGGGAGAGAAAGAGTCTGAAGAGAGATATTTTTATTTCATCAATACACCATTCAAAAACCAACCACTAAAGTTATATTTTCAAATTTTGGATTGAGAATTGAGAACACATTCCACAGACTTGAGAGTAATCAAAAAGAAAGTTTGTGACTCAGAAAATTCATCAGTTCCCCAAAAGGTGAGTTTTCGCAAATTTTCATTTAATTTAAAAATGTGATATAATTTGTTTAAATACTTTATTTACTTCGTTTTATAATTTTTTTTATCGCTTTAATGGGATGGCTGCACCACTGCACCACCTACATATCTGCTGTAATTTCAATATTGTATATAAATTGTTGTAATTTATTACTTTAAATAAATATCCCGGCGGTGAATAGTAACCTCCGGTGGTGAATAGCACCTCCGGCGGTCGGCGGTGAATAGTACCTAATTATAACTTTTTTTTTATCGCTTTAATGGGATGGCTGCAACACTGCACCACCTACATATCTGCTGTAATTTACATATTGTATATAAATTGTTGTAATTTATTACTTTAAATAAATATCCCGGCGGTGAATAATACCTCCGGCGGTGAATAGCACCTCCGGCGGTGAATAGTACCTAATTATAACTTTTTTTATCGCTTTAATGGGATGGCTGCACCACTGCACCACCTACATATCTGCTGTAATTTCAATATTGTATATAAATTGTTGTAATTTATTACTTTAAATAAATATCCCGGCGGTGAATAGTAACCTCCGGCGGTGAATAGCACCTCCGGCGGTGAATAGTACCTAATTATACCTTTTTTTCCTCGCTTTAATGGGATGGCTACACCACTGCACCACCTACATATCTGCTGTAATTTAAATATTGTATATAAATTGTTGTAATTTATTACTTTAAATAAATATCCCGGCGGTGAATAGTAACCTCCGGCGGTGAATAGCACCTCCGGCGGTGAATAGTAACCCCGGCGGTGAATAGTACCTAATTTGTTTAAATACTTTATTTACCTCGTTTTATAACTTTTTTTTATCGCTTTAATAGGATGGCTGCACCACTGCACCACCCATATATCTGCTGTAATTTAAATATTGTATATAAATTGTTGTAATTTCTTACTTTAAATAATCTATCCCGGTGGTGAATAGTAACCTCCGGCGGTGAATAGTACCTCCGACGGTGAATAGTAACCCCGACAATGAATAGTACCTCCGGCGGTGAATAGTAACCCCGGCTATTTAATTTTGTTCGCTTTATTATATGCTATTTAGGGGGCTGTTTAATTTATTTCAACGATTTATGTTTTAAATATCAAGTTTGTTTGTACTAACCAATTAATCAATTTCGCATAATCATCTCAGCAACCTCACTCCATTCTTTGCTTATTTCGATTAAAAAGTTATGAAAAATTAAAATTGTGATTCAAGTTTAAGAAATGAACTCTTCCATGCTTAATGGTTTAATCTCTTAGGAGGTTCATTACCAAATGTATAAAACGCTCTATGCTTAATGGTTTAATCTCTTTGGAGATTCATTACCAACGGCATAAAACGTTTTATGCTTAAGAGATTCATTACCAAAAGTATACAACGTTCTATGCTTACTGATTTAATCTCTTAGGGGATTTACCACCAAAAGCATAAAACGTTCTATACTTAACGGTTTAAATTCTTTGGAGGTTCACCACCCCAAATGTATACATGTTCTTATACTAAAGCACAATCTTTCATTTTTCATTTCTCTTTATTCATCAGTGTGTTGACTTTTAAGGGACTAATTGACCCTTGGAAATCACCAAGGAAAGTGTCATTATCACTTATCATCAAGTTTGGATTTCAAGTCCTTATCGCTCAAGTTTGGGTTTTTCTAAGTCATTATTACTCTTTTGAGTTTGACTAGTCCTTGTTGCACATCTTGAGTTTGATTTGAAATCCCTAACTTGTAAATAAGTTTGACTCTTCCTTTGTGATTTCCTCTGAAGAAAATAAGGTTTATTCGGGTTAAGTCGACATTGATTTTCCTTTATTGCATTTCAAACTTAGTGGATGTAAATATCACTTTTGCACAAACAGGAGAAAAGATAAAGAAATGGACAGGTAATAAAAAAGGCTAATAAAATTGGTTAAAATTGGATTACAACCGACATAAAGAACCAATATGATTAATTGAATTCGGTCGGACGTTATACTGAATTTATTATGTCAAGGCTTGCCTTACATCAATTATTGTAATAAATTAGACAGCCCCTTTCATTTATTATTCATTCGGTTTTGTAATAATTATTTATTCGGACACTCGGACATTCGAACCCTCCTTCGTGAGGAGAAATATGTAATAAGTTGTATGTCTTCCAACCCCCATTCTTTCTCCCTTTTATTTCACTGCTTATGATGGTTAGATTAAGGACATCATGTTTAATTTAGCATACTCATGTTTGCATCCACTTGTATTGCATGCATAAAAGTTCGGCTCATCATATTATTGCAAATGTCAAATTCAAACTCTTTACTTGAATATATGCGCTATTACATGCCTTGAATTGACTCACATGCCATGTTAGTAGCCGAGCTTAGTAATTGCATATTATATGTGTTGCATTAGTCATAATACATAGTTAGGATCATGCATTTTTCCCTAACTAGTTCTCTTTTTTGGCTCGGAGTACGAGGTGAGTTTTTATGATTTAGCATATTACATAAGTGTGATTGCTGTGCATACTACCATGAGGCTAATTGCTTAAGTGATAAACTGTTTGAATGCCTGTGGATGAAGGCTATTCACTGACATTGGAATACTTTGATTAATGTATATATATGAGATCACTTTTTCAAGTGATACATATTCAAAACACTTTTTCAAAACAAACATAAAATCAAACGTTCCAACTGTTCGTGAAATTAGTCTATACTTGTATGTTAGAGATAAAATAAGAGCATATATTGTACATAAAAATCACATCATGATTAGTAGAGGCCGATCTTTGATCGGGTGAGTGGGGTGTTCAATTATTGACCTTCCCCTCTCATACCTAAGTTCCCGAACCAAGACACTTTGGTAACGACGGACTAATGGCCTTTGGCACGAGTCATGGGTTTCCTAAATTTCTCAAAATAAATATTTAGGTGGCGACTCTGAAATCTGGCAAAGCAGTCCATTTTTGGCATTTGATTCAAACATCGATTTTTCCAAAAACAATTGTCGGATTTGACTCTTTTTATGTTTCCACTGTTTCACATTGCACTTGTGAAATCAGATTCAGAACCAACACCCAAGTAGAGTCCGAACTGTAAGGGCTATTTCATTCTTCCGAAAGGGGGCGCGAAAAGCCGAGCTACACTCATGCATTTAAACTTCATACAAACTTCATATCTTCATGAATCATTTATACATGTCAATTATTGACTCCAATCTCCCTTCAAATAGCACAAATGATGCTCAAAATTATGGAGTTGATTAAAATTATGCATGCATGTATGATTTGGTGTCATATTCTTCATGTTTCAATAATCAACTTCTAATTACAACATAAATCCTTAGAATTGAGTTTCATGTCATGATAACTCTCACATGCATGTAGTAAAGGACTTTCAAATTAACATGAACTACATGTTTCATGCTCAAATATGCAAATTCATGGCAATTTCTTACATGCATGTGTACATTGACTTCAAATTCATCAAATTCAACTTAATTCTTGTTCTTGGTCATATAACAAGCTAGAATTCATGCAAGAATGAACTTAAACTCATGAAATTGAGTTCATTTACTAACCTAGGAGTCCAAATCTTTCAAATTCTAGCTAGCTCTTTGAATTAACCTCCTCAATTTCAAGCTCTTAGTTCAAATCCCTAATTTTGTGCTCCCCCTCTCTCTCTACAACCGTGCACTCTCTCTCTCTCTCTCTAGAGTGTATGACCAGATTTTGAGCTCAAAAAGAGAGAGTTAAGTGTCTTTGGCCCCCTTTATATACACACCCTTAATCAAATTTCATTAACATTAGTTAATTGTGCTTAATTAAATCAATTTAATCTAATTTATTCGGTCCGAATAAATTTTTAATCAAACTTCACCGTAGCCCCTAAAAATTGCGCTAATCGCAATGGCGTAGTCAATTTCGGTTTCTGTGGCCGATAAGGCCTTCAATTTTTAGTTCACAACAGTAAATTGAATAAATTTTCCTACGGTGAACAAATATAAGGCCAAATCCACATATAATCATGCAATTAACACCCAAATTCAAATTAATCACATAATCACAACATAATCATGATTAATTACTAAACACAAGACATGGTCATCACAATCTTCCCTCCTTTAGGGAGTTTGGTCCTCCAAACTTATTTTACCTCCGTTTGGAAACAAGTGTGGGTAGCGTAGTCGCATCTCATCCTCTTTTTCCCATGTAGCGTCTGTCCCGTAGTGTTCCTTCCACTCTACCTTTACCATTGGGATGGACTTATTTCTCAACTGCTTCACTTGCCGATCAATGATTCGTTCTGGTCATTCTTTGTATTCCACATTTTCATCGAGAGCTATCCGATGGTAATCAATCACATGAAACGGATCTCGAAGATAACCTTTCAACATCAATACATGAAACACATTATGCATTTGTTTGAATCCCGATAGTAAAGCAATCCTATAAGCAACTGGACCAAGTCTTTGCAGAATTTGAAATGGCCCAATGTAACGGGGTGACAATTTACCCTTCTTACCAAGTCTCAACTACCCTTTTATCGGAATCACCTGAACAGACACAAGAGGCCTTCTTCGAACGTCTACATAGTTCTTCTGTCGGCTCTGAGCTGTCTTGAGCCTTTGTTGAATAATTTTAATCTTCTCAGAAGTGTCTTGCACAATTTCAGGCCCAAGTAAGGCTTTATCTCCGACCTCTGTCTAACAAATTGGTGACCTACACTTTCTACCATACAAGGCTTCGTAGGGTGCCATACCGATGCTGGAGGGGAAACTGTTATTTTATGCAAACTTTACTAGTGGCAAACAATCTTCCCAACTCCTTTGAAAATCCAAAGCACACATTCTTAGCATATCTTCCAAGGTCTGTATTGTCCGTTCTGGTTGCCTGTCTATCTGTGGGTGGAATGCGATACTAAACCTCAATTCTGCTCCCATAGCTCTTTGCAAACTTTTCCACAATCTAGATACAAATTTCGGATCTCTATCCGAGACAATGGTCACCTGAACCCCATGTAGGCGAACAATCTCATTAACATATATAGTAGCCAGTCTATAAGCATCAAATGTAGTTTTAACAGGAAAAAAATATATAGATTTAGTAAGTCTATCAACTACAACCCAAATAGAGTCCATACCTCGAGGAGTTTGAGGTAGACCAACAACGAAATCCATGGTTACATGCTCCCATTTCCATTCCAGAATAGGGAGAGGTTGAAGTAGACCACCTGGCTTTTGGTGTTCAACTTTAACTTGCTGACACTAAAGGCACTTGGACACATGCTCTGTAATTTCTTTCTTCATTTTGGGCCACCAATAGCTTTACCTCAAGTCCTGATACATTTTGTTGTTACCCGGATGCCTAGCAAACATTGATTTGTAGGCTTCATCTAAGATTCCCTTCTTTAGTTCAGAAATGTTTAGAACACACAGTCGATTCTGAAATTTCAACACTTCACCATCAATGCTGAATTCTGATTTTGGGTTTGCCTCAAACTCATCAATTATCTTCTTGAGGAACTCATCCTCTTTTTGCCTTTGCTTGATTTCAGTAATTGTTGTTGGTTTAGCTGAAATGGCGGCCATCAACCCAGCTTGTTCTTGTAACACAATTTCAATCCCTGTTCTCTCGAGATCTAGCAAGATTCCTTTATGTTAAGTAAGCAAGCAAGCTAAATTCCCCTTCGATTTTTTGCTCAAGGCATCAGCAACCGTATTGGCTTTCCCGGGGTGATACTAGATCTGAATATCATAGTCTTTTATTAGTTCAAGCCATCTCCTTTGTCGCATATTCAGCTCCTTTTGCATAAAGAAATACTTCAAACTTTTGTGATCAGTGTAGACTTCGCATTTCGGCCCATACAGCCAAAATTTTAAAGCAAATACAAATGCGGCCAATTCTAGGTCGTGTGTTGGGTAATTCTACTCATGTGGCCTCAACTGCCAAGAGGCGTAGGCGATCACCCTTCCATTCTGCATTAATACACAACCCAAACCTTTATAAGATGCATCACTGAAAATCATAAAATTTTCCGTACCTATAGGCAATGTTAATACTGGTGCAGTGGTCAGTCTCGTTTTCAGTTCATGAAAGGCAGATTCTCTTTCGTCATTCCATTCAAATGGTTGCCCCTTGCGCGTTAGTTGAGTAAGTGGTACAACTATTTTCGAAAAATCCTTCACAAATCTTCTATAGTACCCGGCTAAACCCATGAAACTATGAACTTCTGTTACATTCGTTGGAGTGGGCCAATTCATAATTGCCTCTATCTTCTATAGGTCTACTGAAATCCCTTCCTTGTTGATAACATGCCCTAAGAAAATGACTTCATCCAACCAAAATTCACATTTCTTTAGTTTGGTAAATAGTTTTTCAAACCTAAGAATCAAAATATCCAGGGTCTGGTGGTAAATCTTCATCTTTTCTTCTTTGACCTTCTAGTCTCCATTCGCTTGAGAAACAACTAGATTCGGGGTCCCAATAACATCCAATCTTTTTGCCCCTAGTTTTAGGGCATCTTCTAAACCAGCAATACACGCTTCATACTCTGCTTTATTGTTGGAGACCTTGAACTGGAGTTTGAAGGCTAAAGGTATATGGGAATTGTCTGGTGCTATCAACAACACACCTATCTCATAACCATATTGATTAGACGCTCCATCAAAGTATATTGTCCAAGTCTCTTCCTCGACTTGAAGAATGGCTTCATCTGGGAACAGGTATTCAACTGCCTCATCCTCTTTTACCGGGTGATCTGCCAGGAACTCCGCTACAGCTCTTCCCTTGACCGACTTGCGGGTGACATACTTTAGATCAAATTCGGAGAGGAAAAGCAACCAACGGGCTAGCCTACCCGTAAGCACTAGTTTCTCAAAGAGATATTTGATGGGATCTAATCTTGAAACCAGAATTATGGAGTGAGCAAACAAGTAGTGCCTCAACTTCTTAGTAGCCCATACCAAGGCTAGGCAAGCCTTCTCCAACGGAGTGTAGCGGGTCTCGTATTCTAGCTTTTCTTGCTCAAGTAATAGATAGCTTTCTCCACCCTATCCTTAGATTCCTGAGCAAGCATGCATCCCATTGTAGTGTCCGTTACTGGCAGATACAGAATCAAAGGCTTCCCCAGCTCTGGCGGCGATAACACTGGCAGATTCTGAAGATACTGCTTGATCTGCTCAAATGCGAATTGACATCGATCATCCTATCGGAATTTCTTTCCTTTCTTCAGGAGACCAAAAAGTGATTCAGAAGTCAAGGTTAATTTGGAAATAAACCGTATTATGAATTGCACTTTACCCAGAAAGCCTCGCACCTCCTTTTCAGTCCTTGGTGGTGGCATTTCTAGTGTGGCTTTGATTTTGTAAGGATCTACCTCGATGCCCCTCTGTGTGATCAAGAAGCCCAGCATTTCAACTGTTGTTACGCCGAAAGTACATTTCTACGGATTCAACCTCAGTTTGTTTTCTCTGATCCGTTGAAAGAATTTCTTCAAGGTGGTGTAGTGGCCCTCTCTTTTCTTGGACTTGACAATCATGTCGTCCACGTATACCTCGACCTCCTTGTGGATCATATCATGCAGAATAGTGGTTGCAGCCCGTTGATAGGTAGCCCCAGCATTCTTCAGTCCAAACGGCATCACTCGATAGCAGTAGGTACCCCATGGTGTATTAAATGCAGTTTTCTCTATGTCCTCGGGCGCCATTAGAATCTGGTTGTACCCAGAAAATCCATCCATGAAGGAGAGCAATGCATGGCTGCATTAAAGTCCACTAATTCATCGATGTGCGATAGAGGGAAGTCGTCCTTCAGACTAGCCCTGTTCAGGTCCCGAAAGTCTACACACACCCAGATTCTACCATTCTTTTTCGACACTAGGATGATGTTGGCCAACCAAGTCGGATACTCAGATACTAGCAAGAACCCTGCATCAATCTACTTGGTGACCTCTTCCTTGATTTTGAATGCCCAATCTGGGCGTATTTTGTGCAAATTCTGTTTGACAGGTCGGGCCTCGAGGTCAAGAGGGATCCGATACTGTATAATCTCAGGATCAATTCCAGGCATGTCTTTATAGGATCACGTGAAAATATCTTTAAAATCTTTTAATAAAGTGACTAAGCGCTTGTGCTCCTCCGAAGACAACATGGACCTGATCTGGACTAGACGCGGATCCTTCTCAGTACCCACATTAATAGCAATGATTTCATCAGGAAGGGGTTTTGCAAACCTTTTTTTCTCTCAATTAATCAAGTTTTTCAAAACCAGAGGAATTCTTTCCTCTTCGTTTTCATTAAAATTCTAAAAATCTTGGTCAATGCAATAAACAAACTGAGAAATACTCAGAATCAGCAGCGACATTCTTATTTATAAAGTCTAGCTCTTCTAGCTCTTCGGTTACAACTGACTCAAAAGCGAAAGAAAAAGACAACCTGGACAAGACCTTGGCATTCGGTTATCACCTCTAGGAATACCAGACTCTGACTTAGAAGAACTGGAATCTGATTCCGACTCCACAAACTCTGTGGAATCAGATTCTGGTTCATTGCCCGATTCAGAACTAGACAGGTAGCCCTCCTCCAACTACCAAATGAGGGATGGTGCTTCAGATGCATCCAAAATGCTGTTAGATGGGTTCACACCCGACTGATCCCCGATCATGGAGATGGTAAGGTTATCCCCTAAGCTCTCTGTGTCGGCCAGAGGATCTGAAAAGAGACATGCCAGTGCTACTCCTACTTCAAGCTCACTGTTGTCCAAGTCACTTTCTGTGCTCTTTTTAGCTTTAGCAGTTGGTTCAACCTTTTTCTCAACGTCATTGTCTTGCAGCTGTAAGTCAAAGAAAATCTCAAAATTGAGAATGCGCTACTTCTCAGAATTCATCTAAGGCTTAAGAAAGTCGCCAAATGGGAAATCTTCTCCCTCATGAACAAAGTAGCCATTCAGCATTCCCCAGATTAGCCTATGAACAAGCTCGTAATATTTCCCGGCCTGCTTGGCTCTGGCTCTGCCTATCATCTCTTTTCCTTTCCTAATCCAGTCCTCTTTAGTGGGTATGTATCCCAAACCAAAGGCATGCGGATTATGCGGCACATCGGCCAATGTTGTGACACCCTTCCGGCCACTTCTTCCCAAGCCCATTCCAAGCATATGTTGTAGTTTGTTCATGAAATAGATTGATTGGGTGCTAACATACATGCCCTCATCTGCTGCCAAGATGTTCTGCACTACTCGAGCCTCAGCCAAGATGAACACTGAAAGGAAAATATCTTCTTCACCGTGAACGATTTCCAGCACAGGTGTAGTTACCTCTAGCGGAGGATAGATGGATGAATTCCCAAATACAGTCACCACTCCCTTCCCGTAAGGGTACTTCAGTATTTGGTGGAGGGTATAAGAGACTGCTTTCACCTGATGCAACCAAGGTCTCCCAAGTAGTAAATTGAAGGTGGCCGGGATATCCAAGACATGGAACTCAATATTCTGCTGAGTTGGACCGACTTGAACTCTAATCTGTACTATGCCTATGACCTCCTGGCTTGTATTATCATATGCCCTAATCACCTGGGCAGTAGGCACGAAATTTGCTAGTTTTAGGCCTATAGCATAAGCTGTGCAAGAAGGACAGACGTTGATAGCTGACCCGGTGTCGACCAATACCACTAGTACCCACTTTTCTCTGCACTCAACTAATACGTACAGGGGTTTGCTGTGTGCTGAGCTTTCCGGACGGCAGTTCTTTGTCTGAGAAGGTTAAAGTTGGCACAGCGCTTCCTGGGAAGACAAATCTCATAAGTTATTCAGGAGTAGTGTCAATGGACAGCTTGGCCTTGTCCATCGTTGATAGTACAGCCTAGTTGTGCACTCGAGAAGCCATAGGCAGACCCCAGGTTGAAATAACAACTTGGATTTTCTTCAGTTGTTCAGCATTGCCTCTTCTTCTAACTATTTTTCTTTCTACTTCTCAACCTCCCTATATTTTCCAAATACCTCAGCCTGGTCTAAGTGCGGTGGTTTGAAATACCACCTACTTCTCGTCGTGTAGTCGATTTTTTCCACGTACCAGGTGTTATCTGGAAGGTCCTCACCCCAATCTTCATCGATGTGAGCCAAATCTAGGTCGTCGTTATCCCACCAAACTCTTTTGGCAGCCGACAAGCAGATGTTCGGCTCCGTTCGGATTACTTTCTGGTCACAAGTCTCCGCCACAGGGTGTTGAGCTACTACCACTTCTTGGTTGTCTTCGCCTTTTTCTCTTGCAAATTGCTTCAGCGCAGCCTCCTATTTTGTGTCCATGGTATTCACGATGCCCAGTTCCTTAGCTGATTATTCTACACCGATGTTCTCTGGTAGTTTTTCCTTTTCATTGGCCATTCTGGCCACTATAACAATTCATAATTTATGTTCCTCTGACTTCAGTTCAGTTCTTTCCTCTTTGTCTAGCTCGTCACTGAGCCACCCAAAGTTGTTTGTTAACCCATTCAAATCAAACCAATCAATCTGCACGTCTCCTTGATCTTGTTCGTCAAAGAACTGCAGATTGTGTATGTCCTTCTCTAACTCCGCTAGATCATCCAGACCTTGGCTCGAGCCATCTTTCCTAACCACACTGATTTTCATCTCAGCTGGCAATACCACTTCCGGCTTAGCTTGATTGGTCGTCACAATATAACAGCATGGGTCATACACCTCCTTCGGCAAGTCCAAAGAGCTCTTAGGCAATGGACTGACATTTTTCGCCAAGGCCAACCTTTCTCCTTCTGTCACTATCACCACCACAGGTTCAAGTTGAGGTGTGGACGTGCCCATCATGCACAAGTATGTGCTTTCAGGGATGAACAACGTCAGTTTGGGTAGGTGGAAATGGGTAATATATACGCTGGGGTCATAGGAGATGGCCAGTGTATGGATTAGGTTTAGATTATGAGGTAGGGGAACTTGATTGTGGGGTGGGAGAGGGTTTATAGTGACGTTTGGTTTTTTGGGAGGTGCAATCACCATGTTATCGGTGAGATCTTGAATCTCATGATGCAACTTGAAGCATTGGTCGGTGTCGTGACCGTGCTACTGGTGAAGCGCACAGTACTTGGTTGGGTTGTGTTTAGGTGGGAGAGGATTAGGTAGTGGGTGAGGTTCTAGTGGTCTGAGGTGCCCCTTTTTGATCAGCACCTTTATGGCTTAGGATAAAGGCATGTAGAGTGGGGTAAAGGTCCTCTGGGATCGGGCCGGGTTGGTTGAGGTTTGTGGAGCTGTATTGGAAAAAGAGTTCGCGGTCTTGGGTGTGGTGGTGACTGCGTTCACATCCAAAGGCCGCGCAGCTATGCTACCACTAGTGGTTACGTTGGAACTGCGCACAAAAGGCCTCTTCACCTGCTCTTTCTCATCAGTGATCAGCCCCTGTTTCATTACGTCTTCAATCTGAACCCCTATCTCGTGAAGCTTAGTGAACGTGAAGACGATCATTTTCTGCAATAACTTCCCATGCAAATTGCGAACCACCGTCCGTATCTAGTCTTTCTTTGACGGCCTAGTAGTCATCATCGATGCCTTGGCCCTCCACCTTGTCACAAAGTCTGAGAAGCCTTTTTTTTGGCTCCTGACGCGTTGCCTTAAGATCACGAGTTGTGACCTCAATTCGCGTATTATATGTGTCATGACCCAAACCCGCCCCCGTGGGTTAAGGCCATAACCGGCCAGTAATCATAAGATTACCTACGGTCTCAAACCAAAACAACGTATCTTAACAGAGTTAATGGGGGCCAAACGGAAGCAATTTAAAACTTTATCCTTAAAGCTGTGCTTATATGGCACATTAAAACAAACCATACACATATACATTAATAACTCACAATAGATACACAGTACCATAAAGTTCTGTACAGACAGGATCGTCCAAAACTAAGTCAACCCATGGAACTATATTCAAACATATACAAGACTTCGCCAACATGACAAAATATAAATACATAACAAAAGGGGGCGAAGATGGGTCTCGTGCGTGAGACACGAGGGCTGACTTTCCAAAACCTACGTTGATCCACTTAGACTTTACTGGGGCTAGGTCTGGACCTCTCTTGGCTCACCTACAAACACATGAATGAGCATGAGCGAAAGCCCAGTGAATAATATCAAGTAAGGGAAATGCATTGAAACATTATATAACAGACGGCCTTAGGCCCAATTCATTCACATCAACTGGCCTTTGGCCTTTTCAAACTTTCATATCAGATTGGCTCTTAGGCCTGTATATCAGACTGGCTCTTAGGCCTTTATATCAGACTAGCTCTTAGGCCTGTATATCAAACTGGCTCTTAGGCCCTTCAAACTTTTCAGATCAAACTGGCTCATAGGCCTTTCAAACTTTCATATCTAACTGGTACCTAGGCCTTTCAGACTTTCATATCAAACTGGCACATAGGCCTTTCAGACTTTCATATCAAACTGGCACATAGGCCTTTCAAACGTTCAAATCAAACTATGTCCACCATTCAAATTAATGAACTTTACAAGACTTACATAGAAGTAGCAATTGGACAATAGCATATGTCAGATATTACTCACAGTGATCGGTTGACTGGTTCACCCTGGAACTCGACCCTACACATGCCATGAACATAAAAGGGTCACTAACAATTTAATCCGTTCAAAATTCACATTTTCCTCTTTAGGCTTCATTCTTATCTCTTTAACTCATTTACAATGCTTAATGCATGCCTAAGAGTGTTTGCAAGTGAAAGAGAACGGAAAACAGAACACATAATGCATTTTCAAAATTTCAGAAAACAGGGTCCCCGCTTCCCTGCTCGAGCGGACCCTTAAGTAGGAATGGCAACGGGGCGGGGCGGGGCCGGGGATCGCACTCCCCGTCCCCGATCCCCGATGGTCGAATTTTCCCCGGTCCCGGCCCCGATCTCCGACGGGGATCCTATCACTGCCCCCACCCCCGTCCCCAACGGAGATCGGGTTTCCCCGACCCCGAGCATTTCCCGGCTAAAAAAAAAAAAAAAAAAAATTCAGATGCCTCACACACACAGATCTGAAACAAAATTATCATCAACAAATACATATCACAAAATTATCATCAACAAATATAGATTTAAACTTAAAAAAAAAAAAAAAAAAAATTAACACAAACAGATCCCACACACAGATCAGATAGATCACACACACACACAGAGAGACAGATCTAACACAGACAGATCTGAGCGACGCCGTCGGTGGGTTCGATGGTGGTGACAGATCGAGATCGAGAGTGGCTGGCTGTGGGTTCGGTGGTGGTGGCAGTCTGCGGTGCGGTGGTGGTGATGTCGCCGTCAGTGAGAGAGAGGGGGAGTCGGGGCCAACGGTGGTACTGACGTCGCCGTCGGTGACCGCGAGGCTCTCGATCAAACACTGATAGAGAGAGAGATCGGGGATTGATTTTATATATAAACATAAAAACAGAGTCGATGAATGAATGAGGGATGAGAGAGATGAGAGAAGTCGGTGATGGAGGGAGAGAGAAAGATGAGAGACCGAGGTGATAGAGAGAGATCAAAGTCGATGAATGAGGGATAGAGAAGTGAGCTACGTCACTGAGGAGAGAGAGCTCAGATAGACATTAAATTAGATATAATATAATATAGTAGATATCTATATATATAGACTAGTAGATTTTATTAGTAGATATCTATATATATAGACTAATAGATATATTATTAAATATAATATAAATATAATATATTATATGTTTAGTGCATTCCAGCTGCACTGCACACTCCTAAACATATATATATATATACACGGGGACCAGTCGCGGATTTCGGGGAAAATTCGGGGACGGGGGCGGGGCCGGGGATCGGGCCGGGCCAGGGATCAAATACTGATCACCGTCCCCGGCCCGTGATAGATCGGGGATTGGTTTTCAAATACCATCACCTCCCCGTCGGGGGTATTTTTCGGGGAAAAACCGCTTAAATCGGGGTCGGGATCAGGGATCCTCGTCGGGCCGGTTTCAAATTGCCATCCCTACCCTTAAGGCCTGCAAAAGTACTGGTTATGTGAAAATTACGCTCGATCGCGCATTCTGGCGCTCGAGCGGAAGGCCTCTCTACATGGCTCCCCGCTCGAGCGTGAACTCCCCCACTCGAGCAGACACCATGTCTGCAAAAACTTTTAAAAGCACGAAATTCACGCTCGAGCGGCGGTTCCCCCGCTCGAGCGGACATTGAATTTCTGGAAAATCCAGAACATGTTCTTGAGCTTCATCTTGATGTTCAAAGGTCTCAATTCATGATTTTTGGCTCAAACTTCATATATTTATGTACTAACATGGTACAAACACCAAAACATATCATCACAGAGCTCAATTTCAAGAATTAAACACATGCATGACTCAAATTACACCAAACTCATCACCAATACATTAAATTCAAATATTCAAAACTCACACTTTCATGATTTGCACATGCATGTAGGAGATACACATTATTCTCAACTCATTTGGTGAAGAGGTGACCAAATACATAGATTTCAACCAAAACTCAACATGGATTATACATTTATGCTCAAACATGGAAATTCATAGTAATTACCTACATGCATGTGTCTATTGACTTCACCTTCAACAAAACCAACTCATTTCTTGACAATTCTTACTCTTGATTACCCAACTAGCTTGAATACACAAAATTACAAAATAGAATCCAAGAAATACTCACCTAGGAGCTTCAATTCTCACAATCTATAGCAATTTCTTGAGTAATCTTCAAGGTTTCCAAGCTCTAAGCTAAAATTACACAATTCTCTCCCCTTCTCTCTCTATAGCCGACTCTCCTTCTGTGAAGCCCCTGAAAAATGTATTCTCTTTAAAAACCCTAATGTTTGAATTATTTCCTCAAAGCCCCTCAGTTCCTTGAATTATTTCGAATCTTGTCGGTTAGCATTTTTTTATTTATTTTTATCGAAACAAGAATATTCTAGCCGAATTAGGTTCCTTAGCCTAATTAAATTTAAAGTAAGGTTCCAATACATGAATTTAATTCCGTACCTCGAGAAGTCCGAGGTAGGCCCACCACGAAATCCATAGTCACATGTTCCCACTTCCATTCAGGAATAGGGAGAGGTTGAAGTAGACCGCTTGGTTTCTAGTGTTTAGCCTTAACTTGCTAACACTGAAGACACTTGGACACATATTCTGCAATCTCTTTCTTCATCTTAGGCCACCAATAAGTTTGTTTCAAATCCTGATACATTTTGTTGTTACCCGGATGCATAGCAAATGCGGATCTGTGGGCTTCATCTAAAACCCTCTTTTTTAGCTCCGGAATGTCTGGGACACACATTCTGTTCCGAAATCTCAACACTTCATTCTCAATGCTAAACTCTGCTTTCGGACTTGTCTCAAATTCAACAATCATTTTCTTAAGGAATTCATCCTCCTTCTATTTCTGTTTGATTTCTTCAACAATCGCCGACTCGGTTGTGATAGTGGCTATCAATCCGCCTTGTTCGCACATTACCACTTCGATTTCAGATTTCTCAAAATCCTACAAAATCTCTCTCTGTTCAGTAAGTAACCAAGACACACTTCCTGTTGATTTTCTGCTCAAGGCATCAGCAACTATATTGGCTTTCCCGAGGTGGTACTGAATCTCAAGATCATAGTCTTTTATCAATTCCAGCCATCTCCTCTGCCGCATATTCAACTCCTTCTACGTTAAGAAGTATTTCAGACTTTTGTGATCCGTGTAGACTTCACACTTTGCTCCATATAGATAATGGCGCCAGATTTTCAAAGCAAAAACAACTGCGGCCAATTCTAGGTCGTGTGTTGGATAGTTTTTCTCCTGCAGTCTCAACTGTCAAGAGGCGTAAGCAATAACCTTTCCGTTCTGCATTAACACACAACCCAAACCTTTATAAGATGCATCACTGAAAATCACAAAATTTCATGTACCTGAAGGTAGTGTCAAAATCGGTGCAATGGTTAGTCTTGTTTTCAATTCATGAAAGGCTGATTCTCTTTCATTGTTCCACTCAAAAGGTTGTCCCTTGCGTGTCAGTTGGGTAAGAGGCACAGCTATTTTTGAAAAATCCTTCACAAACCTCCGGTAGTACCCAGCTAAACCCATAAAGCTGCGAACTTCTGTTACATTGGTCGGTGTAGGCCAATTCACAATTGCCTCTATTTTTTGTGGGTCCACTGAAATCCCTTCCCTGTGGATCACATGTCCTAAGAAAACAACTTCATCCGACCAAAACTCACATTTCTTTAGGTTAGCAAACGATTCCTTTCCCTAAGTATTTGCAGGACAGTTCTCAAATGTTGTTCATGTTCAAATCTATCTTTAGAGTATATCAAAATGTCATCAATGAAAACTACAACAAACTCATCAAGGTAGGTTTTAAAGATTCAGTTCATTAGGTCCATAAATGCTGCCGGAGCATTAGTCACTCCAAATGGCATAACAAGAAACTCAAAATGACCAACGCTGTTTTCTCAACATCCTTTGCCTTAACCTTCAGCTAATGATACTCGGATCTCAAGTCAATCTTGGAAAACACCTGTGATCCCTGCAATTGGTCAAATAAATCATCAATACGAGGTAGGGGGTACTTGTTCTTTATTGTTACCTTATTCAGTTCCGGTAGTTGATGCACAAATGCAAAGTTCCACCCTTCTTTTTCACAAATAATACTAGTGCACCCCAAGGCGAAGTGCTAGGTCGGATAAACCCCTTGTCAAGCAGGTCTTGCAACTGTTCTTTCAATTCTTTCATTTCAATGGTAGCCATTCTGTAGGGAGCTTTGGAAATAGGTTGGGTGCCTGGCACAGTCTCAATTGTAAACTCTATCTCCCTGTCTACCAATTCCCCTGGCAACTCATTTGGAAACACATCCGGAAATTCTCTAACAATAGGGATATCATTCAATTCAACATTCACAGATTGTTCAGTCAACACATAGCACAAATAACCCTGGCACCCTTTCCTGATTAGTTTACATGCTTTCATTGCAGATATCAAATAAGGTGGAGGCACTACCCCATTTCCCACAAACACAATTTCTTTCTGTTCTGGTGGTTTAAACACAACCCGTTTTGTCACACAATCAATGGTGGCACAATACTTGGTCAACCAATCCATGCCCAAAATTACATCAAAATACCTAAAGTTCAAGGGCAACAAATCTACATATAGGGTAGTGTCCTCAACACGCATTTCACAAAACCGGTATATAGATTCACACAATACAGACTCCCCAGATGGAGCAGACACACATAGCAGATATGGCCATAATTCTAAGGGTCTATTCAATCTGAGATAACTGCATTGGCATTCCGTGTATCGCCCGGAACAAGCGCAAAAACTCTCCCGTGTCTCACGGTGTCACGACCGTCGAACCCGCCCCTATGGGTTAAGGCCATAACCGGCTAGTAATCATGAGATTACCTACGGCCTCAAACCGAATAAGACAAAACTCATCAGAGTAAAAGGGGCCAAACAGAAGCAAATTAAAAACTTTGTCCATAGAGCCGTGTTTATATGCACATCAAAACATTCCAGACATACATATGTTAATAACTCACAACAGAAAACATAGCAACATAATTTCTTGTACAGACAAGATCATTCAAAATTGAGTCAACCAAACAAAACTATATATAGACATACTCAAAACTTCGCCGACATGACAACTTAGAACAGAACGACATAAAGGCGAAGGCAAGTCTCGTGCGTGAGACGCAAGGCTGACTCTCCCAAAACTTTTGTTGTTCCACACAGACTTCACTGAGGCTGGGTTTGGACTTCCCTTAGCTCGCCTACAAACACATGAATGAGCGTGAGCGAAAGCCCAGTGAATAATATCAAATAAAGAATATATTTTGGAACAATGTATATCAAACGGCCTTGGGCCCAATTTGCATTTCTAACTAATACATACATACATAGACATATGTAAATTAAGTAACTGTGGTTCCAGACACATCATACGGCCTCGGGCCCAATTCATTCATGTCCATCGGCCTTTGGCCCAATTATTCGTTTCCATCGGCCTTGGGCCCAATTATTCATTTCCATCGGCCTTTGGCCCAATTATTCATTTCCATCGGCCTTTGGCCCAATTATTCATTTCCATCGGCCTTCGGCCCAATCGTTCATTTCCATCGGCCTTTGGCCCAATCATTCATTTCCATCGGCCTTCGGCCAAATTATTCATTTCCATCGGCCTTTGGCCCAAATACACTTTCGTGTCAAAACGGCTCTTAGGCCCACATTTATATCAAACGGCCTTCGGCCCACATTTTATCAATCGGCCTTCAGCCCATATTTATATCAATCTGGCTCATAGGCCTTCCATTTCAAACTGGCACATAGGCTTTTCATATCAAACTGGCACATAGGCCTTTCATGTCAAGCTGTCCACCATTCAAATTAATGAACTTTACAAAACTTACATAAGAGTAAGCAAATGGGACAATATCATAATTTAGATATTACTCATAGTGGTCGGCATGTGGATTTGCCCTGAAGCTTGACCCTACATATCACATAACACATATGGGTCACAAATAGTTCAATCCTTTCTTTAATTCACATATTCCTCTTTAGGCTTTATTCTTATCTCTTTAATTCAATCACAATGCTCAATGCATGCCTAAGAGTGTTTAGAAGTGAAAGAGAACGAAAAACAGAACACAGAATGCATTAACAGAATTTCGGCAAAACAGGGTCCCCTCTCGAGCAGACCCTTAGGTCTGCAAAAGTACTGGTTGCCCTCAATTCCCGCTCGAGCGCAAACTCGGCCGCTCGAGCGGACTTCCTGCCTACATAGCTCCCCGCTTGAGCGTCAACTTCCCCGCTCAAGCGGGAACCAGGTCTGCAGAAAATGCTGGGAGCTCGATTTCTCCGCTCGAGCGGCACTTCCCCCGCTCGAGCGGGAGTCAAAATTTTGGAAATTCCAGGTTGTGTTCTTGAGCTCCAATTCGATTTTCCAGCTACCTTACTTGCATGCAATGGTCCAAATCTCAAATATAATCATATTAACATGGCACCAATGCAAGATTATAACATTATGAGGCTTAATTTCACAAATAAAGCACATGCATGCCCCAATCTCCCATCAAACTCATTTACAATATACAAATTCATGCATTCAAGCTCCCATTCATATAATTTGTACATGCATGTGATGAATTAGCCACAATCTCAACTTAGATAACATAAATGGTGATCAAAACATAAGCTCCAATTTAAATTGCACATGGATTATACATCTTCATGCTCAAACATGCAAATTCAAGGTACTTCCTTACATGCATGCACATATTAAGCTTCAATTCAACAAAACCAACCCAATTCCATTTCAATCTTACTCTTGATCACCAAATACACTTGAATCTACACATTTACAACAAAAATCCATGAGTTCACTTACCTAGGAGCTTTAATCTTCTAAGCTCTAGTAAATTCTTGAGCCAATTCTCCAAAATTTCCAAGCTTTGAGCCAAACCCTCAATCTCCTTCTCTCTCTTCTTCCAACCGACCCTCCCCTCTCTTTTCTGAGTTTATCATCAATCAAAATGAGGCTAAGGAGAGAGAGATTGAGTGTTTAAAGCCTTGACAACAAAACCCACTAAGGCCAATATTATAATAATAAAGTAGTTGGGTTCTAATTCATCAATTTAATCGATTTAATTTGGCCCAAATCAATTTTCAATTAAATTTCACCGTAGGCTCTAAAAATTATGCCGACCACAATGGCGTAACCAATTTCGGGTTCTATGGCCGATAAGGCCTTCAATTTATTTTCTAATGCAGATAATCAAACAGCTAGTCCTACGGTGAACAGATAGAAATTCAAAACCACATATTTTCACATAATGGTGTACAAAATCATATCAAAACACATAATCTCATTCATATTAAGGACCAATTAACGCATTACGGAACAGGGGTATTACAGTCTTCCCCCCTTTAGGAAGTTTGGTCCTCCAAACTTAATTTACCTCTAGTCAAGTACAATTCGGAACACTTTTCATTCAACAATTCCAATCCCTTTTTGATAGCCACTTACTTAGCCCCAAAATCAAACAAAATTCAGTTCTCAATCAGTTAGAGACTTACATTTTTCCGCCATACAAGGCTTGTATGGTATTATACCAAACTAGAGCGTAAGCTGTTGTCGTAACAAAGTTTGCCAATGATGGATAGATTTTCCCAACTGCCTCGGAAATCTAAAACATACATTTGGAGCATTCCCTCCAGAATCTAAAAGGTTCCTTCTGACTGTACATCAATTTACGGATGGAAAGTAGCGTCGAATCACAATTCAGTTTCCATTGCCTCTTGAAGGCTTGTCAGAATTCAAACACATTTCAGGATTTATGTCTAAGCAACGAACACTGGGACCCCATACAAACAAGCAACCTTATTAAGGTAAGCAGTGGCCAGTCTACAAGCATCATATGAAAATGTCACAGGGAGGGAACGAGCAACTCAGTGATCCTACATACAAAACTCAAACGGACTTATACCTCGGGTGCTCAAGGTAGCCCCACAACGAAATGCGTAGTTGCATGTTCCCATTTCCATTCCAGAAGGGAGATCAAAGTAGTTCCGCCACTATCTGATATTCGTCGTTGACCCGTTGGCCCCGAAAAATACTTAGACACAAATTCACCAATTGCCCTCTTCGAGGTAGGTCGCCAACTTACTCATTTCAGATGCCAGCTAACTTTAAGTTCGGTCTATTCCTTGTCACAAAAGTTCAATTCATTCCTCAATAATTCCACAATTCATAATCTGATTTGGTATTTAGTCCAGCGACTCATCACAACTATCCAAGGTCAATCAGAAGTCTTCAGGGGTATAAGGTGGATCCAGATACTGATTCCCGAATTAACAAAGGTAACGTCGAGGTAATTACCCACACAATACACATAGTTCAGACATCCCCATAATACTGATCGTAAAGTACAATAACATCGAAGCAGGCAATTTCTGGCATAATACATGTGTCCTCAATTCACTCAACAATTTACAGTTCACAATTCAGTTCAATATTTAATTCCCTGTTCTATCGAGTCTTTCCACATTATCAGATAGTCACCAGAAGCAGAAGGCAACTCATATATTAATCCTCAAGGCCCCAATTACAGAATATGACGACACTGAGCAATTATTCACAAAGCGTACTGAATTCACGCACTTACGGACAATCGGGATTTTTTTTTTTCAAAGCTTCTTGGATGTTAACAACATCCACATAATACCAAAAGATGACATTCCGGACAAAACAAAGGAATAATCGTCTCGGAATCAAAGCACACCCGTTCACGACCGTCGGTGGCCGACCCGAGATCGATTAGACAAACCCACCCGTACAAGACCGTCGGTGGCAAAAGATAACTCAATCAGAGGTGCTACATAGGCTTAACGTCCCCTAGCACGAAAGGACGCTCCCAGAATGTCATCAAAACAAACATAATACCATTCACTATAACCTGATTTCCCCAAAATCTGATAACATTGAAGCAACTACTCTCCCTTACAAAACATATTCTGATCAGTCAAAGACAATGTTCAGTACTGCTTACAATCAAATCAACCTGCCATCATCAGTCCTCCTATCGTCAAACCAACCAGGATGGGACAATACACAAGCATCGTTTCTTAAGACACCCAATCACGGGATTTGTACAATTCGGCTCATTTTCAACACATATGTCCTCGATAGTTGGGGGTTGGTTCTCAACGGTGTTCATAGTTAGGTCAATCTGTCATAGCCCACAAAAGGTCTTTCAAATAGGCTAAGTACTCTAAACAGATTCAAGTTTTGGGTCCATCAGTTTTTCTGCCAAGAATAATCTGGCTATTTATTTATAGGCAATCCTCAATCCCTTTTTACAAAATTAAATCAGGCAGAGGGTCTTATCAAACCAATCCCGACACAGGTCTTGCCAATTTAAATCAAACAAGGGTTCCATCAAATTATATCAAATGAGGGTCCCATCGAAACAGTACCGGGCAAAGGTTCTATCGGATCGAATCAAATAAAATTTTCTCAAGTAGGGTACATTTGGTTCTGTAAGGCATACTTCGTTTGCTTAGGTACATGGTTGATAGTTTCTCGACTGCCCTAAGTTCATCAGTTCTCAAATCGTATACAATACGGTATTGTCTACATAGATTCGGGGGTAGTTGCATATGCATGCAGTCATTCATAGCAGGAGGTACGTATCATAATCAGTATAGCAGTTCCCAAATAAGTCTTATATGCAAGAACATGGTGCACAGTAACACATTAAACAAAGTTCCTCAGGTACACATAGTATAGGATTATTACGCAAAAGTTCCAAATTAGTCACATAATCCAGTCAACTTTCTGCCAATCAAAATACATGGCCTCACAGTCATAGAATTCATCATTTGGGGTGTTCGACTCGGTCACACAATCACAGAGTCATAATTCCAATGGTTTAGTCATTGAAGACGGTGACATAATAAATCACCCTGACCATAGATGGAGATATACATGTGCATGTGCAGAGTCAATCAATATCCCAAAATGTATTTCACAAGTTTCCCAAACGGGGCATATACCTCCAATGAATACAGTCTCGATCATGTGGGTCTAACCAATCTAGATACACATGCAGCAGATATGGAAAAATATGCCAATCTGAATCAGATAATATCCCAAGCGAAGATGTACAAACTTACTAATTCAGAATCAATCAACACATAGGCATTCATTTATAAACAATATAGATACCTGGGATAACAATCACAGCATTCTGAGTGTTTCTTAGGATGAGTGCAATTACTCCATCCTGGGTAGCAATTCCTACTACTGGTATGAATTAAGCCGAGGCAGAGGATTCATTCACATTCCGTTCAATCCGGGGACAGCTCCTTACCGTATGGTCCATTTTACCACATCTATAACGAGCCCCAGAAATCTGATAATAAACTCCTCGGTGTTTCTTACACTGGTGGTGGCAAAGGTTCTTGCCGTAGCGGCAACTGATGCTGTTGTCTCAAGATCTCTGCCAATTCTTGTACTAGTCTTTTCGGACTATCAAGTCGGGCTGTGGAAGAACCTTCCAACCCGGATGCCCTTAACTTGCCCATACTCCACACAAATTCTTATCAAACTTTACCAAATACTGGCATGCCCAATACGAAATTAAACACAAATACACATGGTTACATTCGCACATAGGCACATTGTTATATTCTCATTTCACATATCGTACGCAATTAATCACATACGTAACAGATAATTGCATACTTATCAAATATCGCATGCTGAACATTTACTAAGCATTTCTATGCTCAAATCATGTTCGTATTTCACATAGACATCCGTAGGCAGAATTGAATGCACATAAACACCTTTTCATATTCAAATCATGTGTGGTATCTCCCTTAGCGTAACATATCATGTTGGTCAAGCATATCAAGTTCCATAATGGAACCTCCGATACCAAGTAACATGTCACATACATAGGCCACGGTATTGTTTCCCCCGGGCGAGGGCCTGTACCACGGTATTATTTCCCCCGGGCTAGGGCCTCATGACCATAAGCCACAGTATTATATCCCCTGGGCAAGGGCCTCTGCTAAGGATACCACAGTTTCGTTCAAAGAGAATTTTGGGCAATCATTCATTCATATCATCAGAAAATGTTTAAAGCTAAATATAACCTTACAGAGTTATTATTCACTATCTGATTAAACTTGCATTATACTTTATACAAAAGATTCACAAGTATGCATATACAAAGGAGTACATATATTTAGATAATTGCAATGCAAGTAGTTCACAAACTTATATCACATAATTACTCAAATCGAAACACTTAAGCATATTCTTGATGCTTTCAAGGTTCATATCAAAATAGTTAAGCATATTATCAATGCTTCCAATTTCATGTTAATGCATCCTAGATCTCATCTAGACGCTTATTGCTCTTTTTGGACAAATGTGTGAGTTATTAACTCGTGCTCTGATACCACTCTGTCACGACCGTCGAGCCCGCCCCTATGGGTTAAGTCCATAACCGGCCAGTAATCATGAGATTACCTACGGCCTCAAACCGAATAAGACAAAACTCATCAGAGTAAAAGGGGCCAAACGGAAGCAAATTAAAAACTTTGTCCATAGAGCCGTGCTTATATGCACATCAAAACATTCCAGACATACATATGTTAATAACTCACAACAGAAAGCATAGCAACATAATTTCTTGTACAGACAGGATCATTCAAAACTGAGTCAACCAAACAAAACTATATACAGACATACTCAAAACTTCGCCGACATGACAACTTAGAACAGAACGACATAAAGGCGAAGGCAAGTCTCGTGTGTGAGACGCAAGGCTGACTCTCCCAAAACCTTTGTTGTTCCACACAGACTTCACTGAGGCTGGGTTTGGACTTCCCTTAGCTCGCCTACAAACACATGAATGAGCGTGAGCGAAAGCCCAGTGAATAATATCAAATAAAGAATATATTTTGGAACAATGTATATCAAACGGCCTTGGGCCCAATTTTCATTTCTAACTAATACATACATACATAGACATACGTAAATTAAGTAACTGTGGTTCCAAACACATCATACGGCCTCGAGCCCAATTCATTCATGTCCATCGGCCTTTGGCCCAATTATTCGTTTCCATCGGCCTTGGGCCCAATTATTCATTTCCATCGGCCTTTGCCCCAATTATTCATTTCTATCGGCCTTCGGCCTAATCGTTCATTTCCATCAGCCTTTGGCCCAATCATTCATTTCCATCGGCCTTCGGCCCAATTATTCATTTCCATCGGCCTTTGGCCCAAATACACTTTCGTGTCAAAACGGCTCTTAGGCCCAAATACACTTTCGTGTCAAAACAGCTCTTAGGCCCACATTTATATCAAACGGCCTTTGGCCTACATTTTATCAATCGGCCTTCGGCCCATATTTATATAAATCTGGCTCATAGGCCTTCCATTTCAAACTGGCACATAGGCCTTTCATATCAAACTGGCACATAGGCCTTTCATGTCAAACTGTCCACCATTCAAATTAATGAACTTTACAAAACTTACATAAGAGTAAGCAAATGGGACAATATCATAATTTAGATATTACTCACAGTGGTCGGCATGTGGATTTGCCCTGGAGCTTGACCCTACATATCACATAACACATATGGGTCACAAATAGTTCAATCCGTTCTTTAATTCACATATTCCTCTTTAGGCTTTATTCTTATCTCTTTAATTCAATCACAATGCTCAATGCATGCCTAAGAGTGTTTAGAAGTGAAAGAGAACGAAAAACAGAACACATAATGCATTAACAGAATTTCGGCAAAACAGGGTCCCCGCTCGAGCGTGGACTTCCCCGCTCGAGCGGACCCTTAGGTCTGCAAAAGTACTGGTTGCCCTCAATTCCCGCTCGAGCGCAAACTCGGCCGCTCGAGCGGACTTCCTGCCTACATAGCTCCTCGCTCGAGCGTCAACTTCCCCGCTCGAGCGGGAACCAGGTCTGCAGAAAATGCTGGGAGCTCGATTTCTCCGCTCGAGCGGCACTTCCCCCGCTCGAGCGGGAGTCAAAATTTTGGAAATTCCAGGTTGTGTTCTTGAGCTCCAATTCGATTTTCCAGCTACCTTACTTGCATGCAATGGTCCAAATCTCAAATATAATCATATTAACATGGCACCAATGCAAGATTATAACATTATGAGGCTTAATTTCACAAACAAAGCACATGCATGCCCCAATCTCCCATCAAACTCATTTACAATATACAAATTCATGCATTCAAGCTCCCATTCATATAATTTGTACATGCATGTGATGAATTAGCCACAATCTCAACTTAGATAACATAAATGGTGATCAAAACATAAGCTCCAATTTAAATTGCACATGGATTATACATCTTCATGCTCAAACATGCAAATTCAAGGTACTTCCTTACATGCATGCACATATTAAGCTTCAATTCAACAAAACCAACCCAATTCCATTTCAATCTTACTCTTGATCACCAAATACACTTGAATCTACACATTTACAACAAAAATCCATGAGTTCACTTACCTAGGAGCTTTAATCTTCTAAGCTCTAGTAAATTCTTGAGCCAATTCTCCAAAATTTCCAAGCTTTGAGCCAAACCCTCAATCTCCTTCTCTCTCTTCTTCCAACCGACCCTCCCCTCTCTTTTCTGAGTTTATCATCAATCAAAATGCGGCTAAGGAGAGAGAGATTGAGTGTTTAAAGCCTTGACAACAAAACCCACTAAGGCCAATATTATAATAATAAAGTAGTTGGGTTCTAATTCATCAATTTAATCGATTTAATTTGGCCCAAATCAATTTTCAATTAAATTTCACCGTAGGCTCTAAAAATTATGCCGACCACAATGGCGTAACCAATTTCGGATTCTATGGCCGATAAGGCCTTTAATTTATTTTCTAATGCAGATAATCAAACAGATATTCCTACGATGAACAGATAGAAATTCAAAACCACATATTTTCACATAATGGTGTACAAAATCATATCAAAACACATAATCTCATTCATATTAAGGACCAATTAACACATTACGGAACAGGGGTATTACACATGGTATCCCCGGTAGTAGCGGATCTCAAAGTGTTTCCTGGCTTTGGGATCGATGCAGTGGAACTAGCAGCTTTCCTTCCTCCATTTTGATTACAATCTCGGGCCATGTGCCCTTGTTTACCACACTTGAAACAGGCCCTTGACACACGGTAACAAACGCCACGGTGCCTTTTGCTGCAAATATTGCACATGGGAGATGTGTATTGGGAAGAATTCGAGGTGTTAGAGGAGCCCGTGTTTTGCTTTTTCAGAAACTTCTTCTTTAAAAAGAAGCCTTGTCTTTTGTTACCTTTCCATTTTGTTGTTGGCTTGGCTTGTCTAGCTATGTTGGCCTCTGATATGATGGCCCTGTCTAGCACTCCAATGTAGGTTTCTAGCTTTAAGACATTCACTCTTTCAAGGATGTCACTTCGAAGCCCACCTTCAAAATGTCTCACCTTCTTATAATCTATATCAATCACATGTGGCACAAACCTGGCCAATTCAGTGAATTTGGCCTCATACTCAGCCACTGTCATACTGTCTTGCTTTAATTCCATAAATTCTGCCACTTTCCTATCCCGAACACACTGCGGGAAGTACTTGTCCTAGAAAATTTCCATAAATTTTGCCCAGTCAGCATCTTTGTAACTCTCACGCATTAACATCCACCATCTTCTTGCTTCGTCTTCTAGCATAAGGTAGCTAGAAGCACTTTCTGTGTCTCCGAACACGGGAACACTTCAAATAGTTTTTCGATCCCGAGAACCCAAGCTTCAGCTTTCAAAGGATCTAGTCCGCCATGGAACTATGGTGGTTTCATTTTCTTGAACTCTTTGGTGAGGGCTATGATTCGGTCATCATTCTGATTATCTAGCACAAGAGGTGCTGGAGGCGGAGGTGGAGGATGTGGTTGCTACCACTGTTGTTGCCATTCTTGTTGTTGCCTCAATGACTCTGCCATTTCCTGAATCAGTCTCTCCATTCTATCCAGTCTGGTGGTAGTAGACTCTTCTATCTCATCACCCCTTGTCCTCACCATCTGATTAGACTTGCATTATAGTTTATATAGAAAGTTCACAAATATACATATAGCAAGAGCATACATATTCAATTAGTTGTAATGCAAGTAAATCACAATTTATAACACATAGTTGTTCGTATGAAAACAGTTAAGCACATTCCCAATGCTTTCAAATTCATACTTATGAATGCATCCTAGATCTTTTCTAGACGCTTATTGCTCTTTTGGACAAGTGTTTGAGTTATTAACTCATGCTCTGATACCACTCTGTCATGACTCGAACCTGCCCCCGTGGGTTAAGGACATAACCGGCCAGTAATCATAAGATTACCTACGGCCTCAAACCAAAACAACGTATCTTAACAGAGTTAATGGGGGCCAAACGGAAGCAATTTAAAACTTTATCCTTAGAGCTGTGCTTACATGGCACATTAAAACAAACCATACACATATACATTAATAACTCACAATAGATACACAGTACCATAAAGTTCTGCATAGACAGGATCGTCCAAAACTAAGTCAACCCATGGAACTATATTCAAACATATACAAGACTTCGCCAACATGACAAAATATAAATACATAACAAAAGGGGGCGAAGATGGGTCTCGTGCGTGAGACACGAGGGCTGACTTTCCAAAACCTACGTTGATCCATTTAGGCTTTACTGGGGCTGGGTCTAGACCTCTCTTGGCTCACCTACAAACACATGAATGAGCGTAAGCGAAAGCCCAGTGAATAATATCAAGTAAGGGAAATGCATTAAAACATTATATAACAAATGGCCTTGGGCCCAATTCATTCACGTCAACTAGCCTTTGGCCTTTTCAAACTTTCATATTAGACTGGCTCTTAGGCCTTTATATCAGACTAGCTCTTAGGCCTGTATATCAGACTGGCTCTTAGGCCCTTCAAACTTTTCAGATCAAACTGGCTCATAGGCCTTTCAAACGTTCAGATCAAACTATGT
Organism: Camellia oleifera; assembly: GCA_022316695.1. Taxonomy (NCBI): domain Eukaryota; kingdom Viridiplantae; phylum Streptophyta; class Magnoliopsida; order Ericales; family Theaceae; genus Camellia; species Camellia oleifera. Next base: position 109,305,661 of record CM039306.1, on the reverse strand, counting down.
CCACCATTCAAATTAATGAACTTCACAAGACTTACATAAAAGTAGCAATTGGACAATAGCATATGTCAGATATTACTCACAGTGATCGGTTGATTGGTTCGCCCTGGAACTCGACCCTATACATGCCATGAATATAAAAGGGTCACTAACAATTCAATCCATTCAAAATTCACATTTTCTTCTTTAGGCTTCATTCTTATCTCTTTAACTCATTTACAATGTTTAATGCATGCCTAAGAGTGTTTGCAAGTGAAAGAGAACGGAAAACAAAACACATAATGCATTTTCAAAATTTCAGAAAACAGGGTCCCCGCTTCCCCGCTCGAGCGGACCCTTAAGGCCTGCAAAAGTACTGGTTATGTGAAAATTACTATCGATCGCGCATTCTGGCGCTCGAGCGGAAGGCCTCTCTACATGGCTCCCCGCTCGAGCGTAAACTCCCCCACTCGAGCAGACACCATGTCTGCAAAAAGTTTTAGGAGCACGAAATTCACGCTCGAGCAGCGGTTTCCCCACTCGAGCGGACATTGAATTTCTGGAAAATCTAGAACATGTTCTTGAGCTTCATCCTGATGTTCAAAGGTCTCAATTCATGATTTTTGGCTCAAACTTCATATATTTATGTACTAACATGGTACAAACACCAAAACATATCATCACGGAGCTCAATTTCAAGAATTAAACACATGCATGACTCAAATTACACCAAACTCATCACCAATACATTAAATTCAAATATTCAAAACTCACACTTTCATGATTTGCACATGCATGTAGGAGATACACATTATTCTCAACTCATTTGGTGAAGAGGCGATCAAATACATGGATTTCAACCAAAACTCAACATGGATTATACATTTATGCTCAAACATGGAAATTCATAGTAATTACCTACATGCATGTGCCTGTTGACTTCACCTTTAACAAAACCAAGTCATTTCTTGACAATTCTTACTCTTGATTACCCAACTAGCTTGAATACACAAAAATTACAAAATAGAATCCAAGAAATACTCACCTAGGAGCTTCAATTCTCACAATCTATAGCAATTTCTTGAGTAATCTTCAAGGTTTCCAAGCTTTAAGCTAAAATTACACAATTCTCTCCCCTTCTCTCTCTATAGCCGACTCTCCTTCTGTGAAGCCCCTAAAAAATGCATTCTCTTTAAAAACCCTAATGTTTGAATTATTTCCTCAAAGCCCCTCAGTTCCTTGAATTATTTCGAATCTTGTCGGTTAGCATTTTTTTATTTATTTTTATCAAAACAGGAATGTTCTAGCCGAATTAGGTTCCTTAGCCTAATTAAATTTAATTCTACATAAGTAATGTTCCAATACATGAATTTAATTCCAAGCCCTCACTTCTTTATTTAAATTCAAAAAATTACACCAAAAACTAGTACATGTACTTTATATTATAGGTACCATCAATCAAATTGATATATATATATATACATTGGGAGATGTGTCCCTAGTACCTAAATTGAATAAAAAATAAGCCCCATCACTCTTCCCAATGGTAGGCCACCCTATGTAAGTGTGAGGAGCTTATTTTCAAGAATTGTAATCATGGTGTTCTAGAAACCCTAACACCTAGTACCCCTAGACCTAGGGTTTTGTTTCCAATGCTAGTTTCATTTCAACTAAGGACCAACTAGATATTGCCTAACCCCATGATTAAGCTCCCTAATCACTCCTATTCCATTAGACTCCAAGTAAATCTTTACTTTTCTATCCAATTCCAACTAATGGGCCTTTATGTCTTTTTACACCAAAATTTGCCTATAAATATCACCACTCCCTAGCTTGGCAAACACAAACAACACACTTACACATACATTCGGCCTAGAAGAGAAGAAGGAGAGCAAGAGAGAAGTCTTGAGAGGGAGAGGAAGGAAGAGGAGAGCCATCTTGTTTAAAGCCTAGCAAGTAAGCCACAAGCACAACCTTCTCTTTCATTTTCCCTTTTTTCAATGCATGTTTCTAAAGGTTCTAAAAAAATGTTTTCAGATCTGTTATTACTTAGTTCTTATGTTAAAAACGCTAAAGGTTGACTTTTGATTCCATCTCTCTTGTATTTTCCCCATTTTGGCACAAAACCATCTTCTTTTTGTACCAATCTCTCAACTTTTCAAGGGCACACTTTCAAACAAATTTTCTGAGTTAAACATGTGATAGTTAGCATATTTTCTTCACAAAAGAAATGAAACTTTCCCTTGGTGGAACCCCTTTTTCATAAATCTTCTTGTTTTTGGCAAAGCACCTTAGAATATGTTTTTGCAGCCCACTTCCAGAAATTCTATAAAAATGTACAAAATTATTCTGGACCCCTATTTTATGTCAAAACCTTCCTTAAGGAGTTACCTTTCAACTAAAATTGTTTTCATTGAAAAACATCAAGCGGTTTGCAAGAAAATCAATTTTTCGTAACGGCCGACGGATCTAGATAGAATCTGGACAGCGCTGGTATATTTTCTAAATAACTTAGAACCTGGAAAAGCAACCCCATTTCTGAAAAATGTTCTAGAAACTAGATCGAATCCTCTACAAACCATAGGAAGGCCAAGTCCGGTGAAGGATCTAAAATAGTCCTTTCATTTTAATCTTTATGTGATATTAAATCTGGAAATTTTGATATGCATGGATGTTTTATGCCTTTATATTCATGAAAATGTATATTAGTTCATGATCATATCTTGGAATGATATTGTATGTGTTATGTTATGTTCTTCATCTTCTTCACCTTATTGATACATGCTTGTGTGGATATTCTTATCTTGTTAAGTTGCCTAACCTTGATGTAAATTATTTAACTCAACGGGAAACCTAATGGGGAGGGTATTGTGTTTTCGTGCACTTGAGTAATGAAAAGATGAGAATATGTAATATATGGATTGTTGGGATGCGTTCCCTATGTGAAAGTTAAAGTCTTGCGCAAGCAGTTGTTGCATAAACCCTGGAATGGAACGGACGTATTCGGACTCTTTGCGATGGTTTGATTGGTGAGATAAGGTTGGGTCCGGATGGGACACTCAGGAAGATAAAAAATTTTTGGAAGGATGAGGTTGGATTCAGGAGATAAAACCTTTTTCTTTTCGCTGTCCCTTTTGAGGCCCTGCGGTTGGCGCTACGCGGTATATAACCGTTGGAAGGCATCCGAGGTTAGTTCTGCAACAAACCAGCAAAAGGGGGAGTTCCGAATAGTCTGGTGTCCAATTCTTGTGATTGGGAGGATGAAATCTCTTTGGGGGATTTTTAGAATACTAACCACTAACATCATAACCTTGTTATCTATCTGAATGACATGCTCCCTTCCTCTATTATTGAAATTGTTGTTATTGACTTGAATATCATGCTTCACTACTTGTTTGCCATAAATGTGATGGTGTATTGGATTGGGAAAAAGGGACAGGGTGTGTGTGCGTTTATTGGGCATTCAAAACTCACGGCATATCATGCCAGGTGCCGAAGAGGAGCTTATAGCTGGAGACGACGAGCCTGAAACCTTCGAAGATTTTTGGCTATCTTAGAAAAGTTAGAAATTCCTTTTAATATTTTGTAGGGCTCGTATGAAGATTAAATTTTCTTTTGGGATGTAATGTTATGAAACAAGCTTTTGAAATTAAGGATATTCGTGGTTGTTATGTACTTATATTCTATTACATATATATATGTATGAACCTTATCGTTGCTTATGAGACCTTGTGTCAATACCTTTTAAGATCTGTCAAAAGGGTAGTGTACTGCCTAAGAAAGCCGGACTTAGAAGGGAGGCTAATTTGACTCATCTGACGATCTGGGATCTTACTTGGTTATTGACCATAGGACTCATTAGTGACTCTCCCTTGGCTGCAACCAATAATGTAGATTCGGGGTGTCACACCTTCTATCTCTTGGAGTCAAAACTGGCCAAATGAAGTAAAAGAGAGGTTTTGAGTGTATAGTGTCCCTAGGGTAAGTCCCACTAATCAAAGATATCAATATTAAAATAATTGGGCACCTAAATAATCGTTCTGAATCTAATTATTTTGTTTCAAACCAATTTTCAATTAAATTTCACCGTAGGCTCTAAAAATTATGCCAATCACAATGACGTAATCAATTTTGGGTTCTGTAGCCGATAAGGCCTTCAATTTAATTTCCAAAGCGGAAGAATCAAACAGATATTCCTACGGTGAACAGATAGAAATTCAAAATCACATATTATCACATAATGGCACACAAAATCATATCAAAACACATAATCACATTCGCATTAAGGACCAATTAGCATACTACGGAACAGAGGTATCACAGCATGAGTATTGTGCAATGAAGGCCTCGGCCATTTCCTCCTAGCTCCGTTTCACTGAATCCTCTAACTTTGCATACCAGATAGCCACTATTCCTGACAAGGTTTGGCCGAAAAGCGACAGCTTTTGAAGTCTAGTAAGGCCCATCAGCCGCAGGATGTCTAAGAATAACAACAAATGGACCATGGGATCCCCAAAGCCATCAAACCGGTCAATATGTGGCATTTTGAACCAATCTGGCAAGGTCACTGCGGAGTCGGTATGTCCATCTTTGATGTCAGGGATTGAATTAACACCCTGTGCTTGCTTGAGAAGGTTCTCCAGCTTGTTGACCTTCAATACAGTCTGGTCAACTTCAAATTCAAAGGGAGGCTCAGTTTAGTATACTGGTGCCTTTGAGGCTTGTGATGGGATTGGGTCTACCAGATTGCCCGAATTCTCTTGGACATTGGCAGTGATTCCGGGCGCCGAGATCCCGCAGGAGGTGCATAAGATACAGATGCCGCTGCCGGCTGTGGTTGTTGTTGTTGCAGCGTGTTTATCACTTTAGCTTGATGGGTTGTAACTTCAACTTGGCGGGCAGCATCTTGCTGCATGGTCAACTGTTTATTGAAGATGATGGATCAAGTCCTCTATACTGACTGCAGGGTATTGGGTCATCTGAATAGGCGAATGATCTCTTGCTGGCCTAGCTGTAGAAGACTGAGCCTAACTAGATGTAGGTGATGTGAAGTGTGATTGCTGGACTGGTGAATTATGCCTAACTCTTTTCCGTCTAGTAACCGGTGGGAGCGAAGGAAACACTAGCTGTCCGCTAACAAGATCTCCGAATCTGTAAAGCCTCCTGACATGGGTCCAGAGTGCTTGGAGGATATCCGAACTATCTGAAGCTATGGCATTATACTACCTAGCAAAAGAAAAAAAGCAAAAAGAATGCAGTAATCAGAAACCGCACAACATCTCAACTCAGATTTTAATCAACACATAGATGTAATCAAAGCTATAGGACCGTGCTTAACATTAAATTCTGCCTCCCAAAACTGATACCCAAATTTGCAACTGATACGCACATTCCTATAGAGTTTCACTCCAAAAGCACATACTAATTAAGTGAGAACCAAAACACCCCTATGAGGGGGGTAGGGTTACCCTGTCCTAGTTTCGTCAGGAACTAGGGTTCACTAATCAAACAAAGTAGTTTCACGCAATTCTTGCATTCAGGTGAGCAACCTATCCTAGTTTGGACCAGTCTCTATGGCTTTCGATATGCAACTAGGCCGATTGCTCAAAAGGGTACCTCAGCAAGACTACCTAATATACCTCTCACACCTAACACCGAGAAGTGAAAGGAGGATCAAACGGTACAACGGTAGTCCAGATCCAAGGGTTGTGTTCCCATTGTGGCGATGCCCGCGACTAGTCAGCCTTTTGGCAAGCTTTAAGGCAAGCCTCCGGCAAACCGTCCAGGAATAGCAGATGGCAAACACAATGACTTAGGCGCACCAACGCAAATGCAATGCAAAGAAACATATAAGTGTAGATAAAATTTCATATCATGAATTTTAAGTCAAGTTCTCTAATTCCCTAGCAGAGTCGCCAAAAACTGTAGCTCGACTTTTTCGTGCCTCCTTTCGAAAGCTCAAATATAAGCCCTACAGTTTGGACTTTTATGGTTCTGAATCTAATCTCACAAGTACAATGTGAAATTGATAAACACCAAAGAGTCCAAAGCCGACAAATCTTTTGGAAAATTGATTTTGAATCAAAAATGCCAAAATTGGACTGCTTTGCCAGATACAGAGTCGCCACCTAAATATTTTTTATTTTGGGAAAATTTAGGAAACCAATGACTCTTGCCAAAGGCCACGTGTCCGTCATCACCAAAGTTTTTTCGGCTTGGAAACTTAGGTACGAAAGGAGAAGGTCATGAATACATTTGAGCACCCCTACTCGCCTGATCAAAGATCGGCCTCTACTAATCATGATATGATTTTTATGTACATTATATGCTCTTGTTTTGATTATTAGACTAGCATTGCTATGTGATGTGTACACACAAGGTATAGACTAGTTTGCCCAAATTGGAACAATTCAATTTTCATGTTTGTTTTTCGAAAAGGATTTTGAATTTTCCACTTCACAAAGTGGGCTTTAAACTTGTGAATTTGCCACTTAACAAAGTGGGCTTTTAAACGTACATTCATTGAATTATTCCAATTCAAGCAACAAGCCTTCATCCATAGGCATTCAAATAGTTTATCATTTAAGCAATTAGCCTCATGGTAAGCATACCAGACATGGCAACATTCACATGCATGTGATTATGCTAAAGCGAGTAAAAGATCACCTAGTACTCCAAGCTAAAAAAATAAATAAGTTAGAAATATGCATGATTCCTAACTATGCAATTATGACTAATGCAACACATGCGATATACAATTACTAGGCTCGGCTACTAACATGGTATATGAAAAAAATTAAATGACATGCGGTCTATGCACGTATTTGAAGAAGTATTAAACTAACAATGTAGTCAGAATGATGAACCGAGCACCAATGCATGCAATACAAATGGATGCAAACATGAGTTATGCTAATTGAAACATGATGCCCCTAAACTAACCATCATAAGCTGGTAAATAAAAGGGAGAAAGACGTGGGGTTGGAAGACATACACATTATTACATTGTCCTCTCACGAAGGAGAGTCCGAATGAACTAAACTAATTAACTAGCTAAGCTAAGCTAATTAAAAGGTAAGCTAATTAAGATAATTATTACAAACTGAATGAATAAATTGCTAAACTACTAATTATTACAACACTTGAATTAATTAACTAGCTAACTAATTACAAAATGAAATCAAATAACTAGTTAAACTGACTAATTAATTACAACACTTAATTAGCTACAACTAACTAATTACAATAAATAATTAAACCAAGCAGCCTCAATGTGCGAAGAATGCTCATGCTTATACTCAGTTTCCACCCGAAAAGCCACTATTTTGCTTCAGAATGCCTTTGTTTGCACAGTTGAACACCAATATTGTTGCCCACTTCCAAAACAGCTCTGCTTGGCCCCAGAAACACACTGCTCACTTCTTGATCAGTGGCCGGCCGGCTAGTGATCAAGGTTGCCGGCCACCAGTGATGGCCGATCGGCCGTCAATGGTGGTCTGCTGGCCACCTGTCGGACACTGATGCACAGGTTCATCTTACTGTAACAGAGGACAAACAAAGCATATGCATGGTATTTCAAAGGTTTGTTTGCATAACCCAGCCCTCCTTTTCATGGGAAAATCAAAGGAGTAGCAAGTTTTGGTTCATAAACCATCAATGGATGCAATTTCATTGCATGATGGCTTGTGAAACCAAGTATACAAGTTCAATAAATGCAAAACAAGACACAAATCTCCTCCCTTTCATGAATGATCAAGAGAAGAAGTTGACCTTGAAACCTTGAGTCATTTCATCACTAATGAGTATGAAATGGCCCAAGCTTCCATGTGTTCAATTAACATCTGATTGAACACAACTAAATTATTATCTTGCTCACTTTTACTTCCAAGTTTTTAGTTACTCAATTTTAAATTGCCAACCATCCTTTAATTCATTAAGTCCAATGGTGAGTTTAAGTCCTCCAAATAGAAAGAAGGCTCAAACCAAAAGTTGTTTTGGGCATGAAAGAGACATCATGCCGTTGGTAATGAACCCCCTAAGGGATTAAACCATTAAGCATGACACCTCAATCTCATGCTTGAAACAAACAAGTTGTTTGAACCACTTTCAAAAGCAAAGTAAAACCAAGAAAGGAGGGAGGTTGAAAAGATGATTAAGTGTTGGAAATGAGGGATAAAAGCATAAATAAATGCTATCAACTCAAATAAGACGGTGTCTAAGGCTTAGAACACCAAACTTGTGAGGACAATTACACTATAAGCATGCAAAATAAAGCTCAAATGCAACAAAAAGCTCAAAATAGTCCTAAAATAGTCTAAAACAAGTCCTAAAACATGCTGGAATTAAGCTAGAAAAGGCTAGATTAATAGGCTAAAATAAGGAGCATACTAGGCTAGTAAACAAGACACAAGGAGGGGAGGCTAACTCCTCCAATTTTGGACTTCTAGACATGATTTTGGCTACTGAAAAAGCTCTGAAAATCAGTGTTTAAAAGCTCAAAAAAAAAGGTGATGTAAGGGTGGGAAACACAAGGGCAAAGGCCTCCAAAACAAGGTACAAAGAAGTGTTCTCAACCCCTCAACCTTGAATGGCCTTAAACCCAAGCTTTAGCCCAAAAAACACAGAGGTTTTGACAACCCAAAACAATGGAAAAATAGTAGGAATAAGAGCAAATAAAACAAAGTTACAAGCAAAGTCTTATACCTTTGAAGAGATGAGGCAATTCAAGCAACAAAACCAAGCAAACAACACCCTCTAAAGCTCAAACCAAGCTCTAAAGTATCTCAACTCAAAGATGGCAAGATTTGGTTAAGGGTGTATAGGCAAAGGTTAAGGAATTGTAGGCAAAAGTGTAGAGAATTTGTAAAGAGAGAGAGAGAGAGAGAGAGAGAGAAAATTGTAGAGAGAGGAAAAATTTTTAATTCAAAATTTTCTAACCTTGCTACAATAGAGAGGGGTCTCTATATATAGAAAACATGAAATTCCCTCAAGGAGATCCAGCCCTACACGTGGGGATAGATGCATGCATCTGTGCAAATAGTTGGCACATTTGGCATAAAATATTTGCAAAATACACTGGTGGCCGGCAAGCCACATTTGTGGCCGGTAGCCTAAAAGTGATGGCCGACAGCCTCAAAGGGTGGCCAGAAGGCCACTAACAGTTGCAGGATGGAAAAGCTAGGCATGGTTCAAAACTGGGACAATAAAGGTATAGGGTTTGAGAGGCTCAAAGTTGTGGCATTCTGCTGAGGACTTCAAACACTGAACAAACATATACACTCATCATCAGGTGTGTATGCAAAGGCGTCCAAGTCGTAAAGGCCATCAAAAATGGGGTGTCTACACTTTGATTTTGGAAGGATTTACTTCAATTCCCCTCTGTGTGATCAGAAAGCCTAGTATTTTTTCTGCCGTTACGCCGAAGGTGCATTTCTGCGTGTTTAAACTCAATCTGTATTCCCTGATCTGTTGAAAGAATTTCTCCAACGAAGTGTGGTGGCCCTCTCGTTCTTTGGACTTGACAATCATGTCGTCCACATACACCTTAACCTCTTTATGGATCATGTCATGCAGAATGGTGGTCGTCGCCCCCTGATAGGTAGCTCCAGCATTTTTCAACCCAAACGGCATAACCTGATAGCAATAGGTACCCTACGGCATACTGAATGCGGTCTTTTCTCTATCTTTAGGGGCCATCAGAATCTCGTTGTACCCAAAAAACACATCCATAAATGATAGCAATGCATGGCCACAATGAAGTCTACCAACTCATCAATGTGCAATAGAGGAAAGTCATCCTTCGGACTGGCTCTGTTCAAGTCCCGAAAGTCGACACAAACCTAAATTCTACCATCATTCTTCTGTACTAGGACGATGTTGGCCAACCAGGTCAAATACTTGGATACTAACAAGAATCCTGCATCAATCTGCTTGGTCTCTTCCTTGATTTTCAGCGCCCAATCTAGACGAATTCTATGCAATTTCTGTTTGACTCGTCGGGCCTCAGAGTCAAGAGGGATCTGGTACTGTACAATCTCAACATCGATTCCAAGCATGTCTTCATAGGACCACACGAAAACATCTTTGAAATCTTTTAATAAAGCGATTAAACACTCGCTTTCCTCCAAAGACAACGTGGACCCAATCTGGACCAGGCGTGGATGCTTTTCAATACCCACATTAATGGCAATGATTTTATCAGCAGAGGGTTTAGCAAACCTCTCAACCTCTTGATTAATCAAGTTTTTCAAAGCCAGAGGAATTTATTCCCCTTCGTTTTCATTAAAATTTTGAAAATCTTGGTCAATACAATAAATCAACGGCATAGAAAAGTACACAAAATCTACAGAGTTTTCATTCAAAAGGTCTAGATCTTCAGTTACAGACTCAAAAGAAAAACTGAATGAAGATCTAGACAGGACGTTGGTATTTGGGTTACCACCACCAAAAATACCAGACTCAGACTCAGAAGAATTTGAATCTGATCCCGACCCCACAGTGGAATCAGATTCTGGCTCATTACCAGATTCAAAACTAGAAAGATAGCCTTCCTCCAGCTGCCAAGTACGATGTGGTGCCCCTGATGCATCCAAAATGCCACTGGTTGGGTTCACACCCAATTCTTCCCCGATCATGGAGACAATAAAGTTATCCCCCAAGTTCTCTAGGTTGGCCGCAGGATCTGTCAGGAGACTAGCCAATGCTGTCCCTACTCAAGGTTCGCTGTCATCTGAGTCACCTTCCGTGCTCTGTTCAGCTTTGACTCTTAGTTCAGCCCTTTCTCATCATCATTGTCCTGCAGTTGATGGTCAAAGAAGATCTCAAACCCGGGGACACGTTGCTTTGAGGGATTTACCCAAGGCTCGGGAAAGCCACAAAAAGGGAAATCCTCTCATTCCTGAACAAAACGGCCATTCAGTGTCCCTTGGCTTGGCCTGTGGATGAGTTCATAACGTTTTCTGGCTTGTTTGGCCTTGGCTCTGCCTCTCATTTCTTCCCTCTTTCTGATCTATTCCTCTTTGGTGGGCACATAGCCCAGTCTAAAGGCATGCGGGTTGTGTGGCACATCTATCAGTGCTGCAACACCTTTCTAACCACTCTTTCTGAGCCCCATTCTTGGAACGTGCCGCAGTTTGTTCATAAAATAGATAGATTGGGCGCTGACGTACATGCCTTCGTCTATGACCAGGATTGTCTGCACTATTTGGGCTTCGGCCAGAGTGAATCCCTAGAGCAATACATTCTCCTTGCCATATTTGATCTCTATCACTGGCGTGGTCACCTCTGGTGGCGGATGAATGGAGGAGTTCCCAAAAACAATTGCTACTCTTCCTCTGTGAGGATACTTCAACATCTGGTGGAGAGTAGAGGAGGCAGCCTTCACATGGTGTAACCAGAGCCTCCCTAACAGCAAATTAAAGGTAGCCGGCGCATCCAAGATGTGAAACTCGATCTCTTGCTCAGCTGGGCCCACCTGGACTCTCACTTTCACTGTGTCCATAACTTCTCTACCTGTGTTATCAAACACCCGTATTACCTGGGCTGTGGGAACAAAGTCTGCTGGTTTGAGGCCAATTGCATAAGCAGTACGAGAAGGACATACATTAATGGCCGAACCGATATCTACCAACACCACCGGCACCCATTTCTCCCTGCATTCTACAGATATGTACAACGGTTTGTTGTGAGCCGAGCCCTCTAGCGGCAGCTCTTTGTCAGAGAAAGTAAGCATTGGTCTGGCACCACCTGGAAAGACCAAACCCACAAGCTGCTCGGGCGTGGTGTCAATGGACAATTTGGCCTTGTCCATTGCCAACAACACTGCCTGCCGGTGTACTTGTGAGGCCATGAGAAGACCTCATATGGATTTTCTTGAGCTGTTTCAATACTGCCTCTTCTTCTAGTTTGTTTCTCCTTCTGTTTCTCAGCCTCTTTGTCTTTTGCTTGATCCAGGTGTGGCAGATTAAAATATCGTCTACTGCGGGTGAGATGATCTATTTCCTTGGCATACCACGTATTGTCCAAAATGTAATCGCCCAAGTCTTCGTCAATATGGGCCAGATGCAGATCATTATCGTCCTACCATTCGCCCTCAGCGGCCGATAAACAGTTGTCTAGCTCTGTTTGTATCACATTCACATCATAAGTGTCCCCCACTAGGTGCCACGAAATTACGGTTTCCTGGCTGTTTTCAATTCTTTCTCATTCAAACTACCTCAGTGCAGTTCCCTATTTGGTATCTACGGTGTTCACAATGCCCACTTCCTGGGCAATTTCCACACTAGTGCTCTCCGGCAGCTTTCCTTTCTAACCAACCCTTCTGGCTACTACAGCTATCTCTGCTTCTTTTCCCTCTGGTTTCATTCTAGTTTCTTCTTCCTTGTCTGGCTCATCACTCAGCCATTCAGTGTTGCCAGTTGATCCATGCAATCTACACATCTCCTTGATCGTGCTCATCAAAGAATTGCAAGTTGTCCAAATCCTCTTCGAGGTCTACCAAATCATCCAACCCCTGGCTCGGGCCATCTTCCCTGACCACATTGATGTCTACCAAGGTGGGCAACACCAATTCAGGCTTGATTTGACCAGTTAACACAATATAGCAACATGGATCGTACACCCTATTGGATAAGTCCTCAGAACACTCTGGCAACAGACTAGTACCTTCCTCCAAGGTCAACTCCCCTTCTATTGTAAGTCTCATCACCACAGGCTTGGATTGAGGTTTAGTCATGTCCATCATGCATAGATCTATGCCTTCTAGAATGAACAACATCGGTTTTGGTAGGTGGGAAGGAGTAATATATACGTTGGGGTCATAAGAGGTGGTGAGTATATGGATCAGGTTAAGATTTCGAGGTCGGAGGGCTTGATTATGGGCTGGGATTGGATTGGTGGTCACATTTGGTTTTTGGGGTGGTGTGATAATCTTGTTGTCAATGAGATCTTGAATCTCATGACGCAATCGAAAGCATAGGTCGATATCATGACCGTGCTATTGGTGGAAGGCACAATACTTTGCAGGGTTATGTTTGGGTGGAAGAGGGTCAAGTAATGGGCAAGGTTCTAAGGGTTTGAGGTGCCCTTTCTTGACTAGCACCTTCATGGCTTGAGACAGAGTCATGTACAGTTGGTTAAAAGTCCTCTGGGGCTGAGTAGGGTTGGACGATGTTTGTGAGCTTGTGTTGGCAAAGGGGTCAGTAGTCTTGGTTGTGGTGACAACACTTACTGTAGACACCCCATTTTTGACCGACCTTAAGACTTGTACGTCATCATTTGTGCACTCGAAGATTGTGCTTGCTTGTGCTTGTTTTGAGTGCCTAAAGTTCTCGGCGGACCGCCTTGTCTTTGAGCCCCTAAACTCATTTTGTTTTGTGCTTGTTTTTGGGCCTAACCTTGTTGCCTCTTGCCTGGAAGGGGGAGGGGCCTTGTCGGCCACTTTTGGTTCTTGTCGACCACTTGAAGTGGCCGGTCGGCTACTTAGAGTGGCCGACGGCCATTTGTCTCCTTTTTCAGATATTTGTTTGCCAACTGTGCTAGCTGTTGTTCACTGAAGGGCATCTCCATACATGTGTATGGAGGGATGAACACAAGCCTGACTCTTTTTTTCCTATATATAAAGGGGTCTCTCCCCTATTTTAAGGGGTTAGACAATTTAGATTAAAATTCTCTCTCTATCTCTTCTTATTTTGTGCTTTGTAGTTAGCTTTCTCTACACTTTTGCATATAGACTCTTGATCAATCTTGACTACCTTGGAGCTGAGGTTCTAGGAGGTCTTCTTGGAGCCTTAGAAAGTGTTTTGAGCTTGAATTTGTGCCTGAAATTGTCTTATGCTTCAAGAGGTATAAGACTTACCTTTTAAACTTGTCTTACATAACTTGAGTTACTATCTTTTTTATACTGTTTTGACCTAGTTTTTCAACTACAAAAAACTCTATTTTTGAGGCTTGAAAATGGTAGTTTAAGTCTTGGTGAGTTAGGGGGTTGTCTCCTTTTTTTTGTTCCTTGGCTTGTGAAGCCTTTTGTGCCATTTCTTACCACCCTTAAACCAAACTTTTTGTCCCTTTCAACCACTGAAATTCAGAGTTATTTTAGTGGTAAAAATCAACTTTTGAAGTTCAAACTAGGAGGGGTTAGCCTCCCCTCCTTGTATCTAGCTTCCATGCCTAGGTTGCTTCACATGTTAGCTTGATTTTCTAGCTTAACTTAGCTTAATTCAAACATGTTTTAGGCTCTGTTTTGGCATGTTTTAGCTTTGTTTTGGGCTGATTGAAGCACTTGAGGCTTTCTTTGTGTACTTCTGGTGCAATTGTGCCTGATAGTCTAGCTTGTGCTATGTTTTGGCCTCTTATTCTAGCTATCTTTAGCTTATTTCAAGCATGTTCTAGGCCTCCTTTTGTGTTGTCTTAGGACTTTTTTGAAGTGTTTGTATCTTTTGAGCTTTGTATTACATGCCTAGAGTGTAATGGTCTCCACTAGCTCATTGTTTGCTTTAAGCATGAAATGCTTGAGTTGCTTGCATGTTGTAGTATTATTTTGCATGTAATCTCAGCATCATAATCTCTGTCACATACTCATTTGTTCCACTCTTTCAATTGCTTTTGAGAGTTGTTTCAAGTTTGGGACCTTTTAAGCTTGAGATAGAGTTTGTGCTTAATGGTTTTAATCCTCTTTTGAGGGTTTCTACTAACCAACGGCATGAACTTTCTCTTGCCTTACATCATCCCTTGGTTGAAACTTCTTTCTCTTTAGAGGACTCTTACTAATGGACTAAATCAATTAAAGAATGGTTTGGTAACTAAAATGAGTAAACAAAATTGGATAAGTATAAGCAAGATAAGCATGTTGTGTTGCATTGCATGTGTTTGGATCGAACATTAATCCGAACATGAGAAAATTAGGATGTTTCATACTTAAAGTGATGAAACGTGCCACTTTTCTGGATCACTGTCACCCTTGATCATGCATGATAGGGTGGTGGTTGTTTTGGTCTTGTTTGTGCACTCATTAACCTTGTACAAGCTTGGTTTTCTAGCCATCATGCATTGAAAATGCTTGGTTGATGGTTCAAAGGCCAAGAGTTACCCTCCTTTGAGTTTGTGTAATGATAAGGAGGGCAACAATACACACATTCCTTGAAAATGCCCTACTTTGCCTCTGTTTGCTCTCTGTTGCAGCAAAAGGAGAAGTCCAGGAAATGGGTGGCTGATCGGCCTGAATTAGTGACCGACCGGCCAGTTGAAGTAGCCGACAGCCACTTTTTGTAGCCGATCGGCCACCAGTGAATTTTTGCACAAGTGTGCTCCTGAATTGGAGCAGAGCACTCTAGGAGTTGGCACAATTTTCAGTGATCAAACAAGTGGAAATAAAGGCATCCGATGGTAAGGCAATGGCATTTTCGGGTGGAGTAACCAAGCATGCATGCATCCCTCGCCCCTCGAGGCCATTTACTTGCTTTGCTTAAATACTTAGTTGTAGCTAATTCATTAATGCAAGTGTTGTAAGTATTTAATTAATTAATTCGTATTGTAATTAATTAGTTTAATTCGGTTTGTAATAACTGGTTAGCTAGAATAGTTAATTAATTGTGTTGTAATAGCTTAGCTTAATTAGCATAGCTAGTTAGCTTATTCATTCTGACCCTTCTTCACGAGGGCACAATGTTGTAATAAGTGTGCGTGTGTATGTGCATGTCTTCCAACCCCACATCTTTCTCCCTTTTACTTAACCGCTTTCGATGGTTAGATTAGGGACATTTTCAATTAGCATACCTTATGCTTGCATGTTTGCATCATTTATTCATATTGCATACACCAAGGCTCAGCGCATCATTCAAACTGCATTGTTATTTCAATACTTCTTTGAATACATGTTTCAAAGCATGCTATCAAAGTGTTGCAAATACCATGATTAAGTAGCCAACCTATTTAATTTCATATTGCATGTGTTGCATTAGGCGTCTTGTATAGTTAGGATTATGCATTCTTTCTAACTAGCTTTTGTTTTGGCATAGAGTACTCAGTAAGTTTTATGCTTTAGCATACTTGCATGAGTGTGATTGCCATATCGCCATGTTTCACATGCTTTCCATGAGGTTATGTGCTTATATGCTAAACTACTCGAATGCTTGTGGATGAAGGCTTGATTGTTTGAATTAGAACGATTCAACAAATGTATGTTTCAAGCCCACTTTGCAAAGTGGCGAAACCATGTTTTAAGCCCACTTGAGGTGGCAAATCCGCGTTTTAGCCCACTTGAGGGTGGAAAATTCAAACCATTTTTGAAAACAAACATGAGTCGAATTCGTTCCAATTCTTGCGATTTTGGTCTATACTTGCTTGTGTGTGTCACATAGTAAAGTTAGCTAATAACTAGAATAAGAACACATAAGATTTTTAAAATCACATATCATGATTATTAGAGGTCGATCCTTTGATCGGGCGAGCGGGGGTGCTCATTTCATGACCTTCCCCCCTCGTACCCAGGCTCTTGAGCCGAGGCAACTTTGGTGATGACGGACACGTGGCCTTTGGCACGAGTCAGAGTTTCCTAAATTTTTCAAAAATAAAATATTTAGGTGGCGACTCTGTAATCTAGAAAGCAATCTAGTTTTGGCATTATTTGATCTAAAATCAATTTTCCAAAATGATTTGCCTTATTGGACTCTTTGGTGTTTATCAGTTTCATATTGCACTTGTGAGACTAGATTTAAGACCGCAAGTAGAGTCCAAACTGTGAGGCCTTCTTTTCAAACCCTTTTTTGAAAGATGGGGGTGTGAGAAAAAGGCAAGCCCACACTTACGTTTGATGGCCTCGCAGCTGTGCTACCACTGGCAAAATTGGAACAGCAAACAAACGGCCTTTTTGCCGGCTCCTTCTCATCTGTTATAAGCCCCTGCTTCATGGCATCTTCAATTTGCACTCCCATTTCATGAAGTTCTGTAAATGTAAATAATAGGAGCACAATCATTTTCTGCAACAGCTTTCCATGCAGATTCTGGATGACCATCCTGATCTGGTCCTTCTCAGAAGGCATCGTGGTCATCATTAAGGCTTTAGCTCTCCATCTTGTCACAAATTCAAAGAAACCCTCCTTCGGCTCCTGGCGTGTTGCCTCGAGATCACGAGTTGTGACCTCAATCCGTGTATTGTAAGAATGCTGAGGAATGAAGGCCTCAGCCATCTCTTTCCAATTTTGTTTGACAGAATCTTCCAACTTAGCATACCAAATGGTTGTTGTACCCAGCATGGTGCGACCAAAGAAAGACAACTTCTGTAGTCTAGTTAAGCCCATCGGCCGCAAAATATCCAAAAGTAGTCATAGGTGAACCATCGAATCTCTGGAACTGTCAAAATGGTCAATGTGCAGCCTTTTAAACTGATCTAGTAATACAACTACAGAATCGGTGTACCCATCCTCTATGCCTGGGATAGAGTTGACCCCTTGCACTCTCTTGAACAACTTTTCCAGTTTATTGACCTTGAACACAGTTGGATCAACTTCGAACTCAAATGGAACATTGGTTTGATAAACTGGGGCTTTGGAGGTTTGTGCTGGGATTGGCTCTGCTGGATTGCCCTATTTGTCTTGAACATTAGCAGTATGAGTGGTGGCTCCGGGTACTGGGATAGCTACGGTAGGTGCATAGGATGCAGAGGCCGCAACCGGCTGTGGTTGTTGTTGTTGTAGCTTGGTTATGACCTCGACCTGATGGGCCGTGACCCCAGCCTAACTGGTCGTATTCTTCTGTAGGGTCTCAACTGTCTGCTGCAGATGGTGTATCACTTCTTCCATACTGGCTAGGGGATATTGTGCCATTGGAATAGGTGATTAATCTCGTGCTGGGCTGGAAATGGATGACTGTTCCCAAACTAGACTGGACACAAGTGTCCAGAGGGGTGACTGTTGCAGGAACTGGATTAGTGAACTCCGCCTGATTCTCATTCGTCTTGTAACCAGTGAGAGTGAGCTACACACAGGTTATCCCCGAACAAGATCCCCGGTTATGCAAAGTCTTTCGACTTCGGTCCACAGTACTTGGGAGATATCTGATCTTTCTGAAGCTATGGTTTTAAACTACCTAGCAAAAGAAATAAAGCAAAAGAGAAGTAATCAGAAACCGCACAACGCCTTAGCTAAGATGTTATCAACACAGACATGATCAAAGCTGTAGGACTGTACTCCACACTGAATTCTGCCCCCAAAATAGATACCAAATTTGCAACTGCTATACACATCCCTATACAGTTTCACTGTAAAGCATATACCAGTTAAGAGAAAGCTAAAACACCCCTATAAGGGCGTAGGGTTGCCCTGTCCTAGTTTTGTCATGAACTAGGTTATACTATTTCAATCAAGCAGTTTCATGCAATCCTACATTTTTGGTGAGCATCCTGTCCTAGTATGGATCAATCACTATGGCTTTTCTATATGCAACCAGGCTAAATGGTCAAAGGGGGTACCTCAGCAAGACTACCTAATATATCTCTCGCACCTAACACGAAGAAGTGAAAGGAGGATCAAACGGTACGGCGGTAGTCCAAATCCAAGGGTTGTGTTCCCATCATGGCAGAGCCCACGACTGGTTAGCCTTTTGGCAAACTTTTGGACAAGCCTCCAACAAACCGTCCAAGAATAGAAGATGGCAAACACAATGACTTAAGCGCACCTATGCAAATGCAATGCTAAGAACATATAAGTGTAGATAAAATTTCACATCGTGAAGATTGAGTCAAGTTCTTTAATGTCCCCAGCAGAGTCGCTAGATACTATAGCTTGACTTTTCGTGCTCCTTTCAGATACGATAACCCTACAGTTCGGAGTCCTGTGGTTCTGAATCTGATTCCACAAGTGCAATGTGAAATGGATAAACACAAATGAGTTCAAATTCGACAATTCTTTTGAAAAATCGATTTTGAATCAAAATAACAAAAATGGACTGCTTTGCCAAATACAAAGTCGCCACCTAAATATTTTTGGGACATTTAGGAAACCCACGACTCGTGCCAAAGTCCACGTGTCCATCATCACCAAGATTGTCTCGACTCAGGAACTTAGGTACGAGAAGGGAAGGTCATGAATTGAGCCCCCCACTCACCCGATCAAAGATCGACCTTTACTAATCATGATGTCATTCTTATTTACATTATATGCTCTTGTTCCGGTTATTAGGCTATTGTTACTATGTGATGCGCACACAAGTATAGACTAATTTGCAAAAATTGAAACACTTTAATTCATGTTTGTTTGAAAATTGTTTGAATATGTATCACTTGAAAAAGTGTTCTCATATATACATTACTCAAATTATTCTAATTCAAGCAATTAGCCTTCATCCATAGGCATTCAAGAAAGTATATCAATTAAGCACTTAGCCTCATGGCAAGCATACTAGACATGGCAATAATCACACGCATGCGATATGCTAAAACACAAAAGTGCTCACCTTGTACTCCAAGGCAAGCCAAAAGAAACAAAAGGGTGAGAAACATGCATGCCCCTAACTAATGCAACATGACTAATGCAACACATACAATTAATGGGCTTGGCTACTAATACACTATGTGAATCACTTTGATAGCATGCAGTTTAAACACGTATTCAACGGAGTAATAAACGACAATACTTTGTTAGAATGATGAACTGAGCCTCGATGCATGCAAAACAAATGGATACAAACATGGGAAACGCTAAAAGAAACATGATGCTCTAAACTACCCATTATAAGCAAGTAAATAAAAGGGAGAAAGATGTGGGGTTGGAAGATATACACATTGTTACAATTTGGCCTTCGCACAAGAAGGTCCGAATAAATGCCCTAGCTAAGCTATTTACAAATTATTGTACTTAACTAATTATTACAACAACGAATTAACCAACTTTAGCTAATTAAATAAGTACAACAAAAAATTAACTAGCTATTTTATTTAGTTTAATATAAAAACTAACTAGCTAATTACAATGCACAATTAATTAGCTAATTAATTAACTATTATGAGCCCCAGGGAATGAGGGTTGACCTATGTGTGCATGCAAATTTCTACCCAAAAAAGTCCCCTGTTTTGCTGCCAGAACCCCCTGTTGCACAGTTAGAAAATTGCATTTTTTTTTCATCTTAGCCTCTACTTTGCTCTGCTGGAAAAAGGACATTCCCTGGCTGAAAAAAGTGGTCGGTAACCCAAAAGTAGTGGCCTGCCGCCCAATAAAAATGGCCTGCCAGCCACTAATGTTGGTTCTTTCCTGCAGCAACAGAGAACAAATAGAGCATAAACCAAAGTATTCTTAGGGAATGTTTGTCCACCATGCCTCTTCTTATCAGCAAAAAGGTCAAAGGAGGGGTAGGCTTGATTCACAAGCCACCAATCGACGCAATTTGGTTGCGTGATGACTTATGAGCTGAGGGATACAATTTCAATAAATGGTAAAGAAAGACCAATAAAACCTCTTCCCTATCATGGATTGATCAAAGGAAGTTGTTGACCTTGGAAACTTGGACCATTTCATCTCTAAAAAGTTTGAAATGACTCAAGTCTCCATGTGTTCAATTAACGTCTGATTGAACACCAAATTATTTTATGATCTTGTTCAATTTTAACCCTAATTTTATTGCTTCATTTTAATTACCTTCCATTCATTAATCAATTGAGTCCAATAATGAGCTTTAAGTCCACTAATGGAGAGAAGTATCAAACCAAATGTTGTTTTGGGCATGAGAGGGAGATCATGCCGTTGGTAATGAACCCCTAAAGGGATTAAACCATTAAGTACAATATCACCCCTTCAAGCTTAAACAACACTCCGTTTGGAGCGACTCTCAAAACAAAGAGAAAAAAACAAGAAATAAGGGAGGTTGCAGAGATTCTTAGATGTGAACACAAGTATGGAAAGTAAGAAACAAAGGCTATCAACTCAAATAGGTTGGTGGTTAAGGCCTAAACCACCAAGCCTATGAGGACCATTACACTAATACGAAGCATGAATGAAGCTAACTCATAAAAATAGTCTTAAAACAGTCCAAAAAAGTGCTAGAATTAAGACAAAAACAACTACAATAACAAGAAAAAATATTGAGGGATTAAAACTAGTACACAAGCATAAGGAGGGGAGGCTAACCCCTCTACTTTTAGGACTTCAAAAAATGATTTTAGCCTCTAAAAAACTCTGAAATTCAAGGGTAAAAAATCTCAAAAATAGTTAATGAGAAGATGGGAAACACAATGGCAAAGGCTTAAGAAGCAAGGTTCAAAGAAGGGTTGTCAACCCCTCTACCTTCAATGGCCTTAAACCACAAGCTTCAGCCCAAAAATATAGGTAATAAACAGCTCAAAAATATTAAGAAAAGATGAGAAAAAAGATGGTATAAAAGAACTAGAATGTATACCTCTTGAAGAGGAATGATCTCTTGAATTTCCAAACCACTATTTCACACTCTCAAGTGCCTCAAGAGCTCAAATGCAAGCTTAAATCACCTCAGCCAAGAACTCTCTAGGTTTGGTTTAGAGTGTATAAGCAAAGGTTATGTAAGTTGCAAGAGAGAGAGAGAGAGAATTGTAGAGAGAGAGAGAAAGAGAAATTTTCCAAAATTTTGCCCTCTAAAATTTTCTAAAGTCAAATTTTTTTCTAACCTCTCTAACAAAAGAGAGGGTCATCTATATATAGAAATATATGAGAGACCCATGAAAATATCCTTACAAACACAGCTGGAATGATATATGCATCTGTGGAGACAGCTAGCAGAAAATATCTGGTTTTTTGCACTAGTGGTCAGTAGGCCACTAATTGTAGACGGCAGGCCACATTAGTGGGTGGCATGCCACACTAGTGGATCTGTAGGTTGCTGCATGCTCAGGCCTAAAAAACCAATGTTTTGGTCCAAAACAAGGTACAAGGTTTATAGCTTCAAAACTAAGGTTTCTTGCTAAAGAAGTCAAGCATTTGACAAGCGTACACATTCATCATTGAGTGATCAATCAGTGGCGCCCACGTCTTAAAGGCCGTAAAAAATGGGTGCCTACACGCGCGCGGTGCTCTCCCGCCCAGACCGGGCCATGTCCAAGTCTGTGGGTCATGGATCTTGGACCTTGGGCTTGGGGCTTGGGCTTGGGCTTGAGGCTTGCTGGAATGGATTGAGTGTGGGGGTTAGGCTTGGTCCATACATCTTAATCTTTTGGGGCCAAGCCAGTATTGTGGGCTACAGAATTATATACATTACATAGATTTATAATATGTGTGTAACTCCTCTATAATGATGATGATTTATTCTTGCAGTTTTGTAGGTTTAATACAGAATTCATTTCTGCATTTGTGAGGGGCCTTGATTGCTGGAGCCTCTTCCTTTCTCCCTCCATGTGTATAAAAGGAGACCCTTCTCCTTCAGTTTTTAACCCCAGAAAATTAGTTGTTTGTTTTCCATAGTTTTTTTCCAGTTTTTTATATTCTTCCTGTGAGAGAGTGTTGCAAAGTTTTGTTTGCCAAAGCTACACAGTATGTGCATTGTTGTAGCTAGTCTAACCGTCATATCCTGGGAGAAAGACGTCGAAGAACCTCCAGTACCCAACTGGTGAGGCGGCGAATCTGTTTTAAGGACACTGTCTAGTGCAGGATTTGGTTTGCTTTCCTTTGTTATTTTACTTTATTATGTATTGTAATTTTCAGCATGGTTTGTTTGCTCTGAAATTTTAATATAAATCTATGTGATAAGATTATTGGCCATGTTATGAAGTTTCAAATAGTAGACTATTGATCACTAGGTTTTCTAAATAGTAAGCTATTGACTTCAGAGTGACATGTTGGATCAAACTTGTTTTGGTGCCTTGAATTTGAGATAGACCTAATTCGGTTAATGATGGTCTGGGAATATGTTTTCTGTGATATGATTATGAGAATCTCATAATCATTGTGACACAAGAAATTATTTAAAGACCGAAAGACTTCAGATAAATTCTTATGAATGTGGGGGTTTCTTGCAAAAGTAGCAGTGCCAACACCCAAGCGGGTTTGGATAGGACCAAAGTCAGTGGATTGTGTATTCATTGGATATGCACATAATAGCAGTACATATTGATTTCTTGTGTATAGGTCTGTTATTCCAGATATACACAAAAATACTATCATGGAATCAAGAAATACATCTTTATTTGAAAATGTATTTCCGTGTCGTCTCCAAGAAGGGATTCAGAGTTCCACGAAAGAGGGTGAAAGTGACAATGATCACATAGCTAATCAAACAAATGATCACTTCGATGGTCAAGTTGATGATCAAGCTGAAGATGTAGATGAGCCAAGAAGGAGTAAGAGGACTAGGACTACAAAGTCTTTTGGACTTCTTGACCTATATGTTTAGAGGGAGAACCTCGAACTTCCCAAGAAGTTGTGACTTCACCTGAAAGTCCTTTATGGAAAGAAGCAATTAAGAGTGAGATTGACTCCATCCTCCATCTAACAGAACCATACTTGGGAATTGGTTTATCTAGCCCCAGGCAGTAAGGCCTTGGGAGTAAGTGAATCTTTAGAAGAAAGATGAAAGTTGATGGGTCAATTGATAAGTACAAAGCTAGACTAGTTATCAAAGGATACAAGTAGAGAAGGCCTGGATTACTTTGATATGTATTCACCTGTGACAAGGATTATATCCATTTGCATGGTGAATGCGATAGCAGCTTTACGTGGTCTAGAGATACATCAGATGGATGTGAAGATAGTTTTCTTAAAAAGAGATTTAGATGAAGAAATCTACATGGAGCAACCTGAGGGTTCTCAACACCAAGACAAAATAAGAAAGTCTGCAAGCTTGTCAAATCATTATATGGTTTGAAGGAAGCTCCTAAACAACGGCATGAGAAGTTTGACAATGCTATGTTGTCAAATGGGTTCAAAATCAATGAGTGTGACAAATGCGTATATGTCAAAGACACTAACAGAAGTTATGTCATTTTGTGTCTATAGGTAGATGACATACTCATTGTTGGTAGTAATGATGAAATGATTAGAACTACCAAGAGATTGTTAAACTCCAAGTTTGACATAAAAGATATGGGCCTTGCAGATGTTATTCTAGGTATTAAGAAACAAACCGAAGTCTGCACTAGACAGTATCCTTAAAATAGATTCGCCGCCTCACTGGTTGGGTGCTGGAGGTTGTTCAACGTTTGTCTCTTAGGATAAGACGGGTAGACCAGCTACAGTGGGTGTCTCATCTTTGCTTTCAAGCAAAGTCACATAGCAATCATATATGCTAACATACTAATTGCCACTGATTAATTCAGAGATACTATCATGCAATCTTATGATTTCCTTTAATCACACTTGATCTCTCTAGATCTTCCTTTAAGAACCTCGTAAGGCTTAAGGTTGTCAGGTGGAATAACATTTATGTTGTCACCTCTTGAAGCCATTTTTGAAAATCACAACAGAATTTCACTATTCTATTTTTCCAGAAACTAAACTTAACACTAGAAAATCCACAGTTTGAAATTTAATTCAAAACTGATCTCATCACTTACCCTAGAATTGAACATGGTCAGGAAAGTTTCTAGGAAGATTGGAGGGATCACACTGGTTCCACTTAAGACCCAGTTAACCTTAGACAAAACTTTCAAGAGCATGTTGACTTCTTGTTCATGTGAAACAATTTTAGAATTAAGTTTTCCAGGGTATAAACTAGGTTATAACAGACCAATTCCCAAGCCAATAAAATTTGCAACCAGAATTAATAAAAGTTAACTGGTACTCTCGGAACTGAGCCCATTATTTTTGATTAAAAATCAGAAATATTTTAGCTAATGCTCAAATTTTGGTTTCTTTTCTCAAAATCAAAACACTTGGGAAATATCAGATTATAACCAAAGACTTTCCCCAAACTTGGTTTTCCAACATAAGGCAAACTGAAGCCTGCACAAAAGCAGTTTCCTTAAAACAGATTTTTGCCGCCTCACAGATCGAGTACTTGAGGAATTTCGGCATCCGTCTCCCAGGATACGACGGTCATGGACTAGCTACGGCAGAAGCACTCTCTGTTTAGCTTAGCAAACAAAATGCGATTGCACTTTCTCACTATAGGATATTTCTGGAAAACTGACTGGATAATGGAAGCAACAAGTTTTCTATGTTTCCTACTTTTAGACTTGACAGAGGGTCTCAATTTATACATGTATAAGGAAGAGAGGAAAAGTTGCCTGCCTTTAAGGCTACCACTAATGCACTATTAAACTCTGCAATATTGCAGGAGTTACAAATCTAACTAATGCCCCATTAAACTCTACAATATTGCAGGAGTTACAAACTTATTATACACATGTGTATAATAATCCTCAGCAGCCACACAGAAACCCTAGGTCTGGAAAAAACTAATAGAGTTTGGTGGATACCTCTTTCATGAAGCTAACTTCATGAGGGAATTTCTTATTCAAATCTCAATGGTTTTTGGCCATTCTTTTTGTGGTGTAAAGATCTCATTGCAAATAATCGAAACCCACTTTACTCCACCTTAATTGAGGGTTGGCACCCACTTTAATATTGCATTAAAGTTAAGCTGGCCTCATGAAAGAGGTGTTGGGAAAGGTGTAAAACCTTGTATCCCACATTGATTGTAGAGGAGAGCATTGATGAGTATTTAAATCCCATTTTTTGCATAAGGGTGTAAACCCTTTGGGGCATCCAAATTTTTCGAAGGAAGAGAGTTATGAATGCTTCAAGGATGGACTTGGACTAAGACTATGGTCCAAGTTGGTTATGCAAAAATTGCCACAGGGCCTGGTCCGGGTCCGTGGTCCATGATCCATGATCGTGGGTCATGGATCTTGGATCTTGGGCTTAGGCTTGGACTTGCTGGAATGGATTAAGTGTGGGGGTTGGGCTTGTTCCACCCATCTTAATCTTTTTGGACCAAACCAGAACTGTGGCCTGCAGATATATATATACACAAAACTTATGTGTATAGCTGGTAACTCCTCTATTGATGATGGACTTAAACCCATCAGTTTTGCAAGTTTAATACACAATTCATTTTTGCATTTTCGATGGGCATTGATGGCAGGAATTTTTTCCTCTCTCCCTCCATGTGTATAAAAGGACGCCCTCTTGTTCCTTATCATGACACAAAATGGTTATTCTTTTTGTCTTCAAAAGTTGTCCTCCAATTTTATATTCTTCCTAGAGAGAGTGTGCTGCAAAGTTCTGTTCACCGAAGCTACTCAATCGGTGCATTGCTATAGTTGGTCCAACCGTCGTATCCTGAGAGATAGACGTCGAATAACCTTCAGCACCCAACCGGTGAGGCGACAAATCTGTTTTAAGGACACTGTCTAGTGCAGGCTTCGGTTTGTTTTCCTTTGCTATTTTATTTTATTATGTATTGTACTTTTCAGCATGGTTTGCTTGTTCTGAAATGTCAATTATCAATTATGAATCTATTTGGTTATTTAATTCCACAATTCATACAGAACTTAGGAAGACAGGAACAACAACAATTTTTAGTAACCAGAATAAAGGAGAATGGTCTTCTTTTATACACATGAAGGAGGAGAGATGAGCAGCCTCCTGCAACAAATGTAGGAATTAATTTTGCATTAACTTGAAATAATAATGCAAAACTGATGGATTTAATTCCATCATCAATAGAGGAGTTACCAGCTATACACACTTGGTTTTGTGTATATATTCCTGCAGCCCAAACATCTAACTTGGCCCAAAAAGATTAAGATAGGTGGACCAAGCCCAGCCCCCACACTCAATCCATTCCAACAAGCCCAAGCCCAAGTCCCAAGATCCATGATCCACGACCCACGATCCACAAATCACGGATCACGAACCCGAAGACGGCCTCGTCCGGACGGATGGGCAGACGGTGTGCGCTTGCGCGTGTGGCAATTTTTGCATAACCAACTTGGACCATGTCTTGGCCCAAGTCCATCCTTGAAGCATCCATAACTCCCTTCCTTCGAAAAATTTGAATGCCCCATAGTGCCCTCAAAACAGATTCGTTGTCTCACCAGTTGGGTGCTGGAAGTTGTTTGACGTTTGTCTTGCAAGATACAACGATTAAACCAACTACAACAAAAGCACCAACTACATAGCCTCGACAAACAAAACTAAGGTAGCACTCTCTCACTAGGAAGAATATAAAACTTGAAGGAAAAATTTTGAAAACACAAAGATAGAAAAATTACATGTTTTGAAGAATGAAGGAGAAGGTCTACTTTTATACATATGGAGGGAGAGAGAAAAAGGCTCTTGCAACAAATGCAAGAGATTTATTTTTGTAAAACCCTCAATTGATGGCAAGACTTAATTTTGCAAAACTCACAATTGATGGCAATTCAATCCATCATCATTATAGAGGAGTTACACTCATTTTATACAGATGTGTAATGTGTACAGTTCTACAGTCACCTTTCCCAATACCCCTTTCATGAGGTCAATTTAACGAGTCAATTTCTCATTCAAATCTTAATGGTTTTTAGTCATTCTTTTTGTGGTGTAAAGAACATAAAACAAATAGATTCATATGGAATGAACAATTAGAATTTCATAAACAAGAACATGGTGGAATTTACAGAAATTTATAATAAAATAAAACTAGAAAAAGGAAACAAACCAAAGCCTGCACTAGACAGTGTCCACAAAATAGATTCATCGCCCCACCGGTTTGGTGCTGGAGGTTGTTCGACATCTGTCTCCCAGGATACGACGGTTGGACTAGCTACGCAATGCACCGACTAAATAGCTTCGGCAAATAGAACTTTACAACACTCTCTCACAGGAAGAATATAATATAAAAATAAAGGAAAATTTTGATAGAAAAAGCAATAACTTTTCTGGTGTAGAATGCTGAAGGAGAGAGCTTCCTTTTATACACATGGAGGGAGAGAGGAAAAGGCTCTTGCAACAAATGTAAGAGATTTAATTTTGCAAAACTCTCAATTGATGGCTTTAATCCATCATCAATATAGAGGAAAAGGCTCTTGCAACAAATGTAAGAGATTTAATTTTGCAAAACTCTCAATTGATGGCTTTAATCCATCATCAATATAGAGGAGTTACAACCATTTTATACACATATGTAATCTGTATAATTCTGCAACCACCTTTTCCAACACTTCTTTCACGAGGCCAACTTAATGAGTCAATTTCTCATTCAAATCTTAATGGTTTTTAGTCATTCTTTTTGTGGTGTAAAGATCTCACTACAAAGAATCCAAACCCACTTTACTCCACCTCAATTGAGGATTGACACCCACTTTAATATTGCATTAAAGTCACCAAAATACTATTTTTTTTCCAATAATTTCCCACATGAATAAAAATTGACAGAATAACAACAAACGGACAACACTTAACAACAAAGACTTGGAGAGAGTGCAACAAAATAACCTTGGCATCAGAAAAGGTAGCTTTTGGTTTTGAACCCCTCCTAGTAAGTCTATCGGATTTACTGGCTTTCTAGTGAACACGAAGTCTTGAATTGTTCTGCCGTTTATGTAAACCAAGACAACAGACCTCACACAAGAATTACTCCAACTATCGTTATGTTCTCACTATTGTGTCCGGTTGTGAGGGTGTCTTGCAAAAGTGGCAGTGCCTACACCCAAGCGAGTTTGGATAGGACCAAAGTCAGTGGATTATGTATTCATTGGATATGCACATAATAGCAGAGCATATCGATTTCTTGTGTATAGGTCTATTATTCCAGATTTACACAAAAAAACTATCATGGAATCAAGAAAGGCATCTTTCTTTGAAAATGTATTTCCTTGTCGTCTCCAAAATGGGATTCCGAGTTTTGTGAAAGATGTTGAAGGTGACAATGATCACATAGCTGATCAATCAGATGATCACTTAGATGATCAAGTTGATGATCAAGCTAAGGATGCAGATGAGCCAAGAAGGAGTAAAAAGGCTAGGACCGCAAAGTCCTTTGGTCCGGACTTCTTGACTTATATGTTAGAGGGAGAACCTCGAACTTTCCATGAAACAGTGACTTCATCTTAAAGTCCTTTGTGGAAAGAAACAGTTAAGAGTGAGATTGACTCTATCTTTCAAAACCATACTTGGGAGTTGGTTGATCTAACCCCAAGCAGTAAGGCCTTGGGGTATGAATTTATTAGTTCGAGGTTCTCCTTCTAACATATAAGTCAAGAAGTCTAGACTAAAGGACTTTGCAGTCCTAGCCCTCTTACTCCTTCTTGGCTCATCTACATCCTCAGCTTGATCATCAATTTGATCATCTAAGTGGTCATCTACTTGATCATCTACAACCTCTTTCATGTAACTCGGAACCTTTTCTTGGATATGACAAGGTAATACATTTTCAAATAAAGATGTATTTCTAGATTCCATGATAGTATTCTTGTGTAATCTAGAACAGCAGACTTAAAACACAAGAAATTGATATGCATTGCTATATTGTGCATAACCGTTGAATACAAAGTCAACGGATTTTTAGGCTTATACTAACCCTCTTGGGTTTAGGTCCACTTTTTGTCTGACACCCCCACATTTGTAGAATTTATACAAAGGCTTTTAGTCTTTTCCAAAAATTCATACAGGCTCTTTAAACAATTCCTTGTGTCACAATGATTATGAAACTCTCAAAATCATGTCACAGAAAATACATTCCCAAAATGTCATCAACCGAATTAGGCACCCAAACATATTTAGTCCAACCTATCACTATGAAGCCAATAGTCTTACTATTAGGAAACACAAATCCAATGTTCAGTAGTCTACTATTTAGAACTTCATAACATGGCCAGTAGTCTTATCATTAGGAATCACTAATTTCTTAGCATGTGGTCAGTAGACTTTCTATTGCTAGGAATCACAATGTTTTAACCTATGATCAGTAGTCACTTTACTACTAGGAATCATAACGTCCTGACATAGGATCAATAGACTCTTTCAGTACTAGGAATCATCATGCCTTGACATATGATCAGTAGCCTCTCCACTACTAGGAACCATCATGTCTTAACATGGGATCAGTAATCTGTTCACTACTAGGAATCATAATCTCATAACTGTGTAGCCAGTGGTCTAACACCTCCTATGAACCACCAGTTTTCTATCTTTGTGATCAGTGATCTTGTACTCACTAGGAGCCACCAATTTAAGAATATATTTGGAATTTAAAAAATTTCAAAAATATATTCACCCATTCTAACGGGTTGTCTCATCTTTACTTTCAAGTAGTCACATAACAATCATATATGCTATAATTGACACAAGGATAACATACTAACTATCTCTGATTAATTCAGAGATATTTTCTTGCAATCTTATGATTTCCTTTAATCACACTTGATCTCTCTAGATCTTCTTTTAAGGACCTCGAAAGGCTTAAGGTTGTCAAATGGAACAACATTTCTGTTTTCATCTCTTGAAGCCATTTCTAAAAAATCACAACAGAATTTCACTATTCTATTTTTCCAAAAACTAAACTTAACCCCAAAAAATCCAAAGTTTGAAATTTAATTCAAAACTAATCTCACCACTTACCCTAGAATCAAACATGGTCAGGAAAGTTTCCAGGAAGACTGGAGAGGTCACGCCGGTCCCACTTAAGACCTAGTTAACCTCAGATAAAACTTTCAAAAGCATGTTGACTACTAGTTCATGATAAACAAATTTAGAATAAGTTTTCTAAGGGATAAACCTGGTTAAAACCCACAAGAATTACAAACATATAACTCCCAAATAAATTACAAACATTATAACTCTAAAATTAAATTAAAATTAATTGACAAGAATTGTAGGAAATTATTGCACAATAATCATGTACATAAATATAGCCAAGTTACAAAAAATTTATGACTCCAAAATTAAATTAAAATTAATTGCCATGAGTTATAAATAAATTTAATTCACAATAAACATGTTAATAATTCTAGCAATTAAAATCATGCAAATATATTAGAAAATTAGAAACTAATTAGCATGTCATGAAAATAAATTTAAACACTTATGAGCATGCACATTACATTATAAAATTACAACATAATAAGACATGCAAAGCATGGTAACAAATCATGAATCATGCTCACAAAATAAAACTATACTAAAATAAATAGCATAAAATAATTGTGACATCCTAAAACTAGAAGCACGCAATTTCTGTACACAAAATGCACACTACTATGATACTATTATGATGGCACACAAAATATATGATGGCAACGTGAGATCCAACAAAGTGTACAACCATGATACTATTATGATGGCACGCAAAATATAGTAATTTACTAACAAGGATGAACCTGAGCAAGAAAACATGAAATGTGTCTATGTGCAAGTATATAAGGCATATATTAATTTAAATAAGTTGAACCAGTAACCTATCTATATAAAGTCATTGAATATGCAATTATAAACCATAGCATGTAAATTAGGACCGAAGTCAGTGAACTGTATATTTATTGGCTATGCAGATGATAGCAGTACATATCAATTTTTTGTGTATAGGTCTGTTATTCCAGATATACGGAAGAATACTATCATGGAATCAAGAAATGCATCTTTCTTTGAAAATGTATTTCCTTGTCGTCTCCAAAGAGGGATTTAGAGTTTCATGAAAGAGGTTGAAGGTGACAATGATCACATAGCTAATCAAACAGATGATCACTTAGATGATCAAGCTGAGGATGTAGATGAGCCAAGAAGGAGTAAGAGGACTAGGACTGCAAAGTCCTTTAGTCTGGACTTCTTGACTTATATGTTAGAGGGAGAACCTCGAACTTTCCATGAAGCTGTAACTTCACCTGAAAGTCCTTTGTGGAAAGAAGCAATTAAGAGTGAAATTGAGTCCATCTTACATAACCAAACTTGGGAGTGGGTTGATCTACCCCCACACAATAAGGCCTTGGGAAGTAAGTGGATCTTTAGAAGAAAGATGAAAGTTGATGAGGTCAATTGATAAGTATGAAGCTAGACTAGTTATCAAAGGATACAGGCAACGAGAAGGCCGAGATTACTTCGATACATATTCACTTGTGACAAGGATTACATCCATTCGCATGGTGATTGCGATAGCAGCTTTACGTGGTTTGGAGATACATTAGATAGATGTAAAGACAGCTTTTTTAAATAGAGATTTAGATGAAGAAATCTACATGGAGAAACCCAAGGGGTTCTCAGCTCTAGGACAAACTAAGAAAGTCGGTAAGCTTGTCAAATCATTGTATGGTTTGAAACATGCTCCCAAGCAATGGCATGAGAAGTTTGACAACGCTATGTTGTCAAATGGGTTCAAAATCAATGAGTGTGACAAATGTGTACATGTCAAAGACACTAATAGAGGTTATGTCATTTTGGGTCTATACGTAAATAACATACTCATTGTTGGTAGTAAAGATGAAATGATTCGAACTATCGAGAGATTGTTAAGCTCTAAGTTTGACATGAAAGGTATGGGCCTTGCAGATGTAATTCTAGGTGTTAAGATTACCAAAAGATCTAATGGTATTGAACTTTCTCAATCTCACTATGTTGAGAAGATACTTGAGAAATTTGATAAATCAGATACAAGTGTGTCTAGGACACCGGTAAAGGTGAGTCTACATTTGACCAAAAATAATGGTGAGAGTGTTTCTCAGCTAGAATATTCTCGAGTCATTGGAAGTTTGACATATTTGATGAGTTGTACAAGGCCGGATATAGCTTACTCGGTTAGCAGGCTTACTAGATACACAAGTAATCCTAATGCTACTCATTGGAGGGGCATTATGCCGGTGTTAGGTTATCTACGCTACACTTAGGGTTATGAGCTGCATTCCTAAACCCTAAAAAAAACCTAAACCCTAGACCTTAAAAAACCCTATAAAATCCTAAACCCCAAACCCTAAACCCTAAAACCCTAAACCTAAACCCTAAATCCTAAATCCAAAACCCTAAACCCCTAACCCCAAATCCCCAATCCCCAATCCTAAACCCCCAACCCTAAACCCTAAATCCTAAAAACCCTAAACTCTAAAAACCCTAAACTCTAAACCCTAACCCCTAAACCCTAAATGCTCATTGTGAAATTATATATATAGTTCTACTTCGAATTGGGTAGTTGAAGACAAGCTTGTCCCTACAGTACTCATCTCTACCCACACAAAAAATATAACTATTCTCATTTATGAATTAGGAGTCAATTTTGAGATCCTGCTCAGAAGGTGTGGTAATGCATTAGTAGCACTTGCTAATCTAAGTAGAGGTGTATGGCTTTTTTCAAACTCAATAAGAATCTTATTTCAAGTTGATATAATTTATTTTGATTGATTTATTTATTTATTTTTATTTTTTTGTGATTTGATTCTGATTAATTATTTGCTCCAAATTAAATGTCTCATCCAGTATATAGAATTTTGTTAAGTTAATTAATATTGTAACTCATAAGTCAATACATTGACAAACTATTTAATGTCATTCTATATAGTCTCAAGTTTCATTGAAGTAAATATATTGTATATGTTTGTTTTGCTCATGTGTCCTCTCTCCCTATTTTTTGCTGCTCAAGCATCCTATGAATCTTGCTTGCTTGCTTTTGGGTTAAGTTTTGATGAATACTTGATTATGTGTTTTTAGCTTTATGAGAGGTTAAATTTTGTAGCTCGAGTTTTGTACTTTGATTTTTCTTACCCTTCTTTGAGGTTGCTTTTTTGAAAGGCGAATGACCATTCTAAAAGTTGGTCAGTCATATCGGGAAGCATATATAAAGAATGTATTGCGAGTTTTAAACAACATATTGTTCTTCTGTTGCATTGTGTTACCTGTCACCTGGTAAATTTTACTTAATATTTTTGTAGGTGAAATTGGTAACTATTAGAATCCCCCTATTCAAATCACAGTTAAATTTGGTGTTTATTTTAGAATCAGCTAAGCTGCCTTAAGAAAGTTGGTAATTATTTTATTATTAGTCTTTCTACATGCCTAATCTTTATTTCTCATAGAGCGAGATTTCCAAATTAAGGGGAGAGATTATTTTTAGTGTTTGCATGTGGTGCATTTGAATCCACATTTTAGTTAATTCTTAGGTAGCTTGATTGTATTTTTTTGGGTACCAAATTACCAATAAAGTTATGCTCTTTGAATCTAATGTTGTGTAGTTTTTTGGGTTATGGATCAATTGTGTAATAAGTAACTGAATGGTTTTTTTTTTTTTTTTTTTTTTTTTTGTATAATGGCTTGAAATTGATTTTGCAATTGTGTTAGATTTTTCGATATTTCTACTGGAATCTTGGTAGTATGTGGCTTTAATTTTTTTTCTTTTGTTTTTCAGTTTTTATAATTCCCAAAGTGGGGGCATGTCAAGTAATATGACATAAATGTAATCTTTATATGATCTATATCATAGACTAGTATTTTATTTCTTTTTGTTGCTGTTGGAAAATAATAAAACCAACCATTGTCATTGTTTATAATTGGAATGAGGTGTTGCTATCAACTCATTGCTTATTTACTTGCTTCTTTTGGGAGCTCTAAATGCAAACTATTATCTTATTCAGTTCTTCTTTTGGAAATGCCAAATTTATGTTTTTGTATGTGCAGATAACACTGGTTTCATTGTGAATCCCAATGGAGAAATGAAAGGTACTACTTACATGTGATGATGTATTGATAGATGTGGTAAATGCGGCCCTCATAAATTCCAAGTGAAAACCAAATTGGACCACTTTGTTGAAGTTATGTTGGCACATGAGATTGGCAGAAGTTATGTTGTGGCCTGTGTTAAATTGGAAATGAAGTTGTGTGTTTACCTAGATTCGGTTTGTGATAGCTTTCAGGTTGCAATTTTGAATATTTGTTCCATTTGCCTATATGGTGGAATATGCCTCTGGTTGAGATGTTCTTAATTCCTTACTGAGTTAATGACATATTTTTGGTGCACTCAGGACTTTTGTACAATTACCTTCATTGTTATCTTTGTAATTTCAAATATTCATTCCATGCTTTCTTTGCTTCATGTTGGTATGGAATCTCCATTAACTTGATTGGTTTATTACTTGGGTTGTGTGATTTTGGTTGGGGAACCACTTAAAGTTATTATTGATCAAGGGAACCATTCACTTTTGATCATCCGACTTTGGACCAGGGATTATTAAGGAACTATCTCGTTTGACCCATCATATTTTTTTCCCTATAGGTTGTTTGAATAACATCAATGATCATGAATCATGATCATATGCTTTTACATCAGGACATGATTAATATTGAAACTATCTTGTTTCCATGAAACCGAGCCTTCATATTTTGTGTCGGTGATTCTCATTTTGGTTTTTTTTCATTGGTGTTTGTAGGTTCTGCAATAACAGGTCCAATAGGAAAGGAGTGTGCTGATCTTTGGCCGAGAATTTCTAGTGCTGCAAATGCTATTGTTTAGGAAGTTGAATAGCAAGTGATTTGGAACAATCAATTTTGTTTGTCTAGGTGTGGTATCAGGCTTGGTTGTTTTGGGCCTGTGAGAACTAAGATGTTTTGGTTTTGAGCTTATGATGATGTGATGTTGGATTTGGCTATAGCTATTTTTGTTTGTGGTCTGAAAAGGGTGAACAATTTCTTAGTATCTTTATTTTCATTGTGCTACTTTTTTTATTTGTTTTTTTGTTTTGAGTAATTATTCATTAATTTTGTAGTATTATGTGTTTTACATGGCTAATATATGTTATAGTGTCGGATTTGGTCTGTTAGCATTCTCACCTCATTGTTCCATATTAATGTGTTAAGGTGCACACCCTCATAGCTAGTAATAATTTGAAAATATTAATTATTGTTTTATACAGTAACCTCATTAATGGCCTTATTGTCTGAGGTATGAGATTGGCTTATAATATAAATAAACTGTAAGATATACCAAACGCAACGGATAAAAGGATTCAAGCCATACCTTAGGTGATGGAATCCGAAATGATGAATTTTGTGGCTAAATCACGTGCTTCTTTAATCACGAACTAAGAACACCCAGTAATGGAGTGATACCACAATATGAGTATCACCCACTCTAATCACAGTGCAAAGGCTGGATCGTTCTCTAATATGGAAGAGAGTTAGAGAGAGAGTATGGGAAAAATGTTATGGGTGAAAAACTACATAACGTATCTGATGATCTTATATCATTCAGATACATATATTCAAATATATATCCATATCCCATATAACGTATCAGATATATAGGCTGAGTATATCATCTATCCATATCAGTTGATATGATAGATATAGATATCAAGAGTGGGTTATCCAAATAGGTTTTGAATTTAAATTCAAACTTACATGGATAAGGTTCAAAAGGGTCATGGGTCATGCCACATAGGCGCCCAATTTCTAACATCTCTCACTCACACATAAGTTGGCATGACACTGCCACATCTATAACTCAATCTCCCAAAAAAAAAATGAACAATCTCATACTAACCAATGAACCATGTGACCGCTGAGAACACCTGCATGTGGGAGCTCTATACTAGAAACTCAAAATGAGCCAGCATAAGGACATCAACCCAAAAAGAATAGAAATAGTGTCTCATATACCCCAGACCCATCTAATTACACTGGTACAAAAAACATCTCTAATCCCTCAAAAGAGCATGTTTGACCCTCTCAATTCTTGCAACATATTCATACTCAATCCGCCTCTCATACAGAGCAATGTGAGTTGCCGGCAGTGAATATACAGCAGTGGTATAATACTAGATGATCTTCCCTTTGCCCTCATGCCATTCAGTTTAGGATTGACCGCTTTCCCAATGATATCCCTTAAAGCCGAAGCATACATGACTGTAGGCAACATACCAAAGTAGCAGAATATCAACCCCTTACCTTATGACATAGTCAAAGGTCACAAAAAAGGTACATAAATGAAAGTCATATCAATAATGACACGTAAGACTCACACGGTGAGGAAATAGGGATCCAATCTCTCACCTCATTACTCGCTCGCCAAGCACATGTAGTATGAATACATGCTACGGTTGAGTTACTCTTCCAAAAGAGTGACGTCATACTCAATACACCGTATAGATCTTAGTCTAGTCTCTTTTTAGCGCCTAAGCCGATTTCTCTATTTGCTCGCCTTTTAGGGCCAAATGAGATCTCGCATCTAGCTAATCATAACAGGCACAACACAGAAAGTGGGTACTAACATCCATGTTTGGTCCTTAACACGACCTCATCTTGGTTGTAACCAAGGCGACATACATAGTGGATAATTTAAGCCTCTCTTGACTCCAAATAAAAATAAACCACTAGTCTCATCCTTGCTCGCTCCCAAGCACCAAGGGCAATTGCTCGTGTGAGTGAGCCAATCTTGCTTGCTGACATCATCATCTGCTAATCATTATGACACAAACCATAATAGTGTCAACATCCCATCATCTCACAACAAATAAGTGATCGATTTAAAAAATCCGACTACAGTCTACGCAATTCTAGATTCCAAGCATAAGCCTTATCAGCACCTCTTGCGATGAGCATATACAATGGAATCCTCCATGTGCGCTTTACATGAAATGGATCAAGATCACTACCTCTTGCGCAATTACCTCTCTAAAGATATTTTGGTGACCAATCTGCATTCATTCAAGATGAGCCCAACTAGCTCATTAAATCTTACAAGGGGCAAATTTATACGCTACTAATAAAGCATTCTATCCACAGTCTAATGAGCAAGGTCAATATCTAAACTACTCAGTTGACCATTTACCAAAGATAACACTTATCATGTCGAATACACCTACATAGCGTACTTTAGGCTCCCATAACAAAAAGAAAGATCAAGGAATATAGGTCATCTGTTTCTCTCAAAGACAATCCGAAGATTCACTTAATAGCTAAGGCTCTGGCTTTTATCGATAGGTAAGTCAATGGGTTTGCAATTTTGCATCTAGAATCATTCTAGGATATTCCTTATGTAAGTCATCAAAGACAAACTGGGAATTCTCCCAAAACAATCCCTAAGGATCGTACATCCAAGCATATAAATTACATCACCCATGTCCATCATATCTAAAACAGAGGACTGTCCACCCTAGGTGTCGACAACCTTATAAATTCCTGGCTCATAATGACTAAGTAAGGAAAAACTTCTTTTGGACCATTGATCATGCCTCGGTGGTCTTCATCGATCATCGTTGGCCTATCATGGCTTGATGAAATCTAAGAACCACTATTCGGATAACTATTTTAGGCTGTAAAAAATTTATTGGAACTAGCAACCTTTTTGCGCTCCTAACTTTTCACCATAAAAGCAGAAGGTAAATCCCTATGGATCTACTTATCCAATTCTCCAATAAGAAGTTAGGTCACAACGTCCACAAATCAATGTTCTGAACTTATGTTAATCATAGCCTAAGTCGAAATAACCTCACTCCCCAAGAGGAAGTCTTCTCATGGTCTATACCTTCCTTAATGGTGCGAATTTTTGATATCTAGCGAGCCTTATGCCTGAACAATGACTATCCAAATTGCGCATAACTTTAGAACAGTTTCACATCATAATGGAAAGTTAACCAAATTATAGGAATGGTTAATCCTCAAAAGCTTTGTCTTAAACTGCGCAACATTGACCTATTTTCTAAAAATAGGGGACTAGAGCCTTTGGCATTATCCTAGGCTCTTTATCATCTTGCGGAGCAATCATGAATGTTTCCCTCTCAATCACCCAGTGATAATGTGGAAAATTTTCACATTCGTTACCACGCAACTAAGAATGTAGAGGATTCTTCTCTAATGGAGTAATCCATTAGTAAGCACATCACTCCCACTATCCCTAGGATATTGGAAATTTCTTTCCATTCTCAACTAGGCTACATTAAGCACTATGCTTAGAATTCTCTATCTTATAGAGTTCCAAAACTCTATTCACGTCACCTTTACTAAGAAAACTTTATGTGACTTAGTTACACTCCCACAAAGCTACTCATCTATAAGCACATGACCCGAAGGGTTTATATGACAGCATACAATAATGCGCCACATGACCCTAAGTGTTTGCAAGACAACATACAATAATGCGCCCTAGAAATCTAGGTCTTAACTTCGCAACCTTATGAGAAGTAAACTAAAGATAAGTTGCTTAACAGTTACAGATCGCCCATAGATGGCTCTCCGCTAACCCATTACTCAAATGGAGTGTAAAATCTAATATGGAGGGCACTTAGTTAGGGATATAGGCAACAAACTAAAGTGCAATTCCCAATTGGGAAACATTTTGCGCCATCATCCACCTAACATTAACAATACTTAATTCCTTATCTCTACTACACCATTGTGTTGCTGAGTACCAGGAATAATCAATTTTCTAAGCATCCATTTCTCTTCACAAAGCTTTCTAAAATAACTCAAATAGATACTCGCCACCTTGGTCAAAACTAAAAGCACAAAAGTTGTTATCTGATTGATCCCGACCTCATATGTGCAATGTCAAAAATCATCTCAAAAACTTTTGATTTACGGGAGATCAAATAGTCTTGACTAAGATGCGTATCGTAATCTATAAATGTGTCGAGATTGAGGCTAACTATCATACCCTTACACATATCCAGTCACAAATATTATAGTGGACTAAATGCACCAATACAAATGCCCTTCTGTGGCTTTCTTACTTACTTGTGTGCAACCATTGCGAACAAAGTTACACATTCATATGAGAGCAGGATGTCACAAGCGAGTGGGCCCAAGAGGGCCTACTCAAACCATCCATGTCATCTTCTCATTAATGTGATTAAGTATAATAAGCCACCGGTTCATGACCAATGTCATAAACTAATTCCAATCATCCTAATATGTGAGTTCTCAAAGACAAGTTTTAAAGGTTTAGGTCCAACTAGGTAATGACTCACGATTAATTCATATTCACTGGATCATAAAAGGATGTCATGGATATATCAAGTGCGCCTAAGTCACAAATTTAACTAGTAAGTACTAATCCCTTGCACCTTCAAGTCAATTTTATTCTCCATACACTTTACTGCATCTAGTTGAAAGATGACGATACTCCTCTTACCATCTCTGTTTCTTGCTTCATAGTTACTTGCAACTAATTCTACTATCCACAAGAAGGAGAGAATAAGCTATCAATTTATGATAGCTCCTGAAGTAACTTAAGCGCGAATTAGGCTAAAGAGTCTAATTCAACACAATACTCTCACAAGCAATGCGTCAAATTCTTAGAGTCATAACAACCTTGTCGGCCTTGACCTTTTCATTACTATGCTGCAATGTTTGCGCTTAGTGGTAAACATTATTCAAAAAATGTTAGCCTAGCTAAGGAATCATAGAAAGAAGCACCTCCTCATATCTCATACCTGTAGACACCCCATTTTTGACCGACCTTAAGACTCAGACGTCACCGATTGAGCACTCGGTGATGTTGCATGCTGTGCTCATTCAGAAGTCTCAGAGTTGCGGCCGTGCGCCCTGCCTCCGGACTTCCGAACTTTCTTCTCTACCTTGTCTCGGTTTGCGAACCAGGCTCGGTTTTTTCTGTTTTCTTTCCTAAGGGAAGGGAGTGGTCCCGTAGACTATCTCCCGGTGGCCGTGAGCTACTTTTCGTGGCCGTAGGCCATATTGCCCGTTTCGGAGCCCGGTTCCCGGTTTTCGGAGCCGTCAGGCCGTGTGCCTCAGTTCGGAACCGCCCAACCATCTCCGATTTCTCCGGTTTTTGGCATGCATCTCATTTACTCCCATTTAAGGGACACTGGGGTCTCAAAAACCCACTTCGCAGCCGAACACCACTTCCGGTGCCCGGCAGCCCATTTTCGGGATCCCGAACCACGCGGTTTTGGCCCCGAGCATTCATTTTGCATCGATGTCTATTCATTTTTGGCAGACACCTCTGTTTGGTCCTTCTGAGGGACACTGGGGTCTCCGAGACCCACTTCGCAGCCGAACACCACTTCCGGTGCCCGGCAGCCCATTTTCGGGACCCCAAGCTGCGCGGTTTTGGTCCCGAGCATTCATTTCGCATCCGTTTTCTCCGGTTTTTGGCAGAGACCTCTATTTTAGCATTTCGAGGAACACTGGGGTCTCAGAAACCCACTTCGCAGCCGAACACCACTTCCGGTGCCTACAGCCCATTTTCGGGGCCCCGCGCGGTTTTGGTCCCCGAGCTTTCGTTTTGCATCGGTTTTTGTTCAATTTTGGCAGGTACCTCTGTTTCATCATTCCGAGGAACACTGCGGTCTCAGATGCCCACTTCGTGGCCGAACAAAATCTTTTTCTTTTGCCCTCAAAATATCTAGATATTTTGCCCTCAAAGTATCTAGATATTTGAGGAGAGATATTTCCATCTTTTTGGCCTTAAAACCAGCAACTTCCAGCTGGGGGGAGGGTTAGAAAAAATCCTTGGAGAGCTCTTGTGTTGTATCTCTCTCCCTCTCTATATTTCCAAGCTCTAAACACCAAGTTCCAACCCATTTTCTTCATCACCACCAAGCACCACCACCACTACTCCATTTCCAGCATCTCAAGAGGCTTTCCAACAGCTAAGAGGTAGCAAATTTGGTCCTAGAAGCAGCCAAAGAAGTTGTCTACAAGGGTAAGTCCTCTTTCCCTCTTTTCTAGCCCTATTTTGGCTCATTTCTTAGACCTATTTGCTTATGGTTTTGAGTTCCGAGATTAAATGGAAATGTCACTATTTTGAGGTGTTCTTCATGTTTGTTTAAGGGCTCAACCCTGTTTGAGCCCTCTATGATGCACTTGTTTCAATATCACTCTTTATGCCATTATTTTGCATGCTTTGTTTGGCTCATGAGTAATCTGATTTTGAGCATGACATCTACTGTAAATATGCATATTTTGGGCTCCTCTTCAATGTTGTAGAAGGAAATTTTTCTTTTTGAATTTTCTATATACTACTTGTCTCAAGACCTCTCTTTGGTTCATTATTTTGCATGCTTTGTTAGACTTATTTGGATCCGGATTTCAGCCTTCATCAGGCTTAGAAATAGCCTTATTTTTTTCTCCTTTTCATGTTTTGTTTAGGGTCTTAAGACATTTGGTGTATATTTTTGGTACTTCCTTTGAAATCCTTTCATTTTACCGTAAATTTGCATGCTTTGTTAGACTTGTTTAGCTACTGTTTTGAGCCTCCATCAGGCTTAGAGAGTGTCTTTTTTTGGTCTATTATACACTTTTTGTCAAGGGTCTTAAGTGGTTTGGTGCATCCATTTGGTACCTCTCTTTATAACCCTCTTTTGGCCCTTATTTTGCATGCTATGTTTAGCATATATACATACTGATTTAGAGGTTGTCATCTCTTGAATTTGTGCATATTTTTGTTCCATCTTCAATGTTTTAGAACTGATTTTTTGGTTTTGAGCATTGTACATATCACTTGCTTTGTAATTCCCCTCTTTTACCGTATTTTTGCAAGCTTTTGTTTCCATACTTGTGAGCATTATTTGGCCTTGCTTTGTGCTGATAAAATGCTAGTTTAGGGGCAGCCTTGCCACTGTTTTGCATTCCATGTCCATATTCTGTATGTTTAATAGGGCTGTAGGCCATTTCGGGTGCATTTCCTCGCATTTTGGGCATCGGTTGCAATTTTATCATAATTTGGGGGCTGTTTTTGCATTATTTTAGTTGCTGAATTTTGCATCTTCCTTATGCCATTCGTCACATCTCATTCGCATGTCATTTTAGTGCTTTAGAGCTTCGCCTCGGTTTGCGTGCCCGTGTGCACGCATTTCGAGGCACTTCATTTTTATCCGACGGCAGCCTATGTGAGTGTGGTTGAGGCCCTCTCATGTTGGCGTAAGCCCAATTTGCATTTTCATGCTTGTATGCCATTGCCTCGGTTTGTGTGCCCGTGTGCACGCATTTTGAGGCACTTCATTTTTTATCCGCCGGCAGCTTATGTGAGTGTGGCTGAGGTCCTCTCATGTTAGTGTAAGCCCAATCTGTATTTTCCATGTCATGGCATTGTGTATGCCTTCGCCTCGGTTTGCGTGCCCGTGTGCACGCATTTCGAGGCACTTCATTTTTATCCGACGGCAGCTTATGTGAGTGCGGCTGAGGCCCTCTCATGTTAGCGTAAGCCCAATTCGCATTCCGTATGCCATTTCAAGCCTTCGGGCCATGCCTCGGTTTGCGTGCCCGTGGGCACGCACTTCGAGGCACTCCGTTTTCATTCATTGGCAGCCTATGTGAGTGCGGCTGAGGCCCTCTCATGTTGGCGTAAGCCCATCATTGCATTCCGTATGCCATTTCATATATTCCTCGGTTTGTGTGTCCGTGTGCACGCATTTCGAGGCAGCTCATTTTATCCGACGGCAGCTTATGTGAGTGTGGCTGAGGCCCTCTCATGTTGGCGTAAGCCCATCATTGCATTCCGTATGCCATTTCATGATTGCATATCATCGCCTCGGTTTGCGTGCCCGTGTGC
Organism: Camellia oleifera; assembly: GCA_022316695.1. NCBI lineage: Eukaryota > Viridiplantae > Streptophyta > Magnoliopsida > Ericales > Theaceae > Camellia > Camellia oleifera. The sequence continues at coordinate 109,262,329 of CM039306.1, read as the reverse complement.
ACGCATTTCGAGGCACTTCGGTTTTATCTGATTTCCATTTCATCATCGCCTCGATTTGCGTGCCCTTGTGCACGCATTTTGAGGCCCTTCGGTTTTATCCGATTTCCATTTTATCATCGCCTCGGTTTGCGTGCCCGTGTGCACGCATTTCGAGGCCCTTCGGTTTTATCCGATTTGCACTTCATATCATCACCTCGGTTTGCGTGCCCGTGTGCACGCATTTCGAGACCCTTCGGTTTTATCCGATTTGCACTTCATATCTTCGCCTCGGTTTGCGTGCCCGTATGCACGCATTTCGAGGCCCTTTGGTTTTATCTGATTTGCATTTCACATCATCGCCTCGGTTTGCGTGCCCGTGTGCACGCATTTCGAGGCCCTTCGGTTTTATCCGATTTACATTTCACATCATCGCCTCGATTTGCGTGCCCGTGTGCACGTATTTCGAGGCACTTCAGTTTTATCTGATTTTCATTTCATCATCGTCTCGATTTGCGTGCCGGTGTGCACGCATTTCGAGGCACTTCGGTTTTATCCGATTTCCATTTTATCATCCATCGCCTCGGTTTGCGTGCCCGTGTGCACGCACTTCGAGGCACTCTGTTTTGTCCGATTTGCATGTCATGCCATCGCCTCGGTTTGTGTGCCCGCGTGCACGCTTTTCGAGGCATCTCATTTTCATCTCATTTTCATAGCATTGAGCATGCTAGGTTGTATATTAGTTGCATTTCATGCATATCATGCATATCGCACGGGAAACGAGGTACATTCCGTACTCCGAGTGACGGAGTGTGTCTCAATTCCCCAGTTACCGACACTCCGGATTACCCATGATGGAGTTAGGTTTTGTTGTAGCATTCATCTGCATTCATCCTATATTGAGTTGTGCAATTCGGTTCCTCGGCCATCATGCATCGATATGCGTGATTGGTGGCACGAGGATCGAGGCATGCATATATTTGTGAAATACACTGCTGTGCCCTTTTCCTGCTCTCTGTTGCAGCAAAATCCAGAGTTAGCAACTTTTCAGAATCCGGCGCGCATTTCGAGAAACACTGCAAACAGAGGCTAATCGGGGCATCCCAGTGGATTTCCGCACCAGGCAGCCCAACAGGCGGCATCTATCAGAAGCAAGGCAGTCCCTGGCTTGCATGCCAGTTTTACTGCTTTCTTAGTTAATTGTCAATTAATTAGAAATTTGTATATTTATTTCGGACTGTAATATTCTTTCATTTGGGTCTGTATTATTCTTTATTCGGACCCTCTGTGCGAGGGCATAAATGTAATAAGGGTGTGTGAGTGTGATGTATGTCTTCCAACCCCCATTTCTTTCTCCCTTTTATTTACCCACTTTGGATGGTTAGATATAGGGCATATTTCAATTAGCATACAGTATGACAGCATGTTTGCATCATTCATCTGTATTGCATGCATCGGGCTCGGCGCATCATACAAACTGCATTTGTATTTCAATTCCAAGTTGAGTACTTGATAGCTGTTGCATCTCATATGCCATATTTAGAATAGCCGAGCCTGCTATAGTTGCATCTTTGCATGTGTTGCATTAGACATTCAGTATTTTTAGGATCATGCATGATTTCTAATCAGCTTTTGTTTTGGCTTGGAGTACTCTGTAAGTTTTATGCTTTAGCATCCTTACATGAGTGTGAGTGTTTCCATGACAGCATGCTTACCATGAGGCTATATGCTTATGTGATATAACTGCCTTGAATGCCTGTGGGTGGAGGTTGAGTTATCTGAATTGGGACAATTCATCAACTGTTTGTTTTAAGCCCACTAGATAGTGGCAAAATCATGTTTTCTAAGCCCACCCAAGGGTGGCAAATCCGCATTTTAGCCTACCTGCGGGTAGCACCATCAAACCATTTTCCAAACAAACAAACATGAAATGTTTAGTTCCAATTCAGGCGATTCAGTCTATACTTGTATGCTGCGAGTATCACATAGTAACCTAGGCTAATAATCGGAATAAGAGCATACAATGTTTTCAAAATCAGATATCATGGTTAGTAGAGGCCGGTCTTTGACCGGGCGAGAGGGGGTGCTCACGATGTGACCTTCCCTAATCGTACCCAAGTTCCCGAGCCAACTTTGGTGATGACGGACACGTGGCCTTTTGGCACCGAGTCAGGGTTTCCTAAATTTTCCATTTTTAAAATATTTAGGTGGCGACTCTGTTATCTGGCAAAGCAGTCCATGTTTGGCACTTCTTTCAAAAAAATCTGTTTTTCTTCAAAACGATTTGCCGGATTTGGACTCTTTGGTTCGAGATTTGGAACCGCAACAAAATCGAGTCCAAACTGTAGCGAGGTCCCTCGCGGGCGTTGTTACAATACCCAAGTATGGAAACAGTAAGTGTCCAGACTTAGACAAATTGGCAATGCTAATAGATTTTGCAGCCACTTGGCGCTAATCTTTTCACTTAGTGTTAATAGATTTTGCTGCTACTAAGCGCTAATCTTTTAACTTCAAGTGATACTTTAATGCACACTATAATAGTGCGTGAAATTTTGCTCCATCCACTCCCAACAGTTGGATAGAGAGCAAAACACTGCTCATACTGGCTACTCATCTTACACTTAATGACTAATTCATTTAAGCTCACATTTTCTGGATGACGTGACTCTTGAATGTTACTTCATCCAATGATACAACATTATTACAAGTCAAATTACAAAGTCAATCTGCTCAGCTCAATAGTCAAGATCATATATAGATCTATCGAGGGCTTACTAATTTCACAACTCCAAAATTCCCCAATCAAAACTACGTAGCATGTCGCTAACCATAGCGCACACATCAATTTTTATTGTGCCAAACAAGGCAACAAAACCATGGCGACTTTGAATCATTTTTCCTTACTTTGACTCAATTAAGGTCTGACCTAAAGTCTCCAAGACTTTTTGCTCATCTAAAGAATAAGATTACATTATTCACATTTGAACATTCTAGTACATCTAGATCAACCAAATTAACTTCCATAAGCTAAGTCAATTTAGAGAGAAATTTGCATTAGGATTAATTTGATTAGCAAAATATAATTTTGCCGTAAAAATCTAAATTAAATAGTGACAATATTACACAATTCGCAAGATCGAAAATCCGCTATGCTCGTAATCATCTCTTGCACCACAAGTGATAATTATCCAAAATTTAATTTAATTCATGAGCAAAATTAGTTTTCGGGAGTAAATCTACAAAAATTTATCTCAACCGAACAACCTTCCACTAACTATGGCATGTCTAAAGCATGATAAAATATTTAAATCCACATGATAACATCTCAATGTAGTTCATAAAAGAACATATGTTAGAATATTTAATCATGAAATTAAAATTCACCAATATAAATAAATCATGCTATAACAATATACTATAAGTTCTAATCATTTCAAAGAACTTAACATGCTATATACAATATTTAAATAATGTCATAACATATTTCTATAATTTCTGCAATTTTATGAAATTTTCTAAAATTACAAGTAATTAATAATTACACAGAAAATCAGAAATAAATATTACAGAATCTGAAAAAATATAAAAATTATTCCAGTAAATAATATTACATAATAGTAGTCTACTGTAAAAATTTTAAGTCCAGAATTCAAGTCATGCTCCCCCAAGAGCAATTTAACGTAAAAATATTGAATTTTTCATTAATGAAAAATATTTATTTTTCATAAAATTCTGAAACTTTAATATCTTGTATAAAAATTAATTACAAACCCAACAGTATAAGCCATGCTTCAATCAAAATTATAACGATTAATTTAGAAGTAATTAACGTAGTTTTAAAATTAAAACAAACAAATAGGGCCTTAACGCAGTTGCCTTTGGCAGATTGGCTCAGCCGGCAGCTTGTGTGTCATGATGACATTAGCGTGCAGCAATTTTGTCTTCTTCTCTATTTTGTTCAAGTCTCGCCTCAAATTAGGACTTGAGTTTTCTTCTAAACCGTAAGTCGGAATCAGACCTATAATATACCGTTTCGAAGGTATCAAAATAAGGATTCCAAATATATAATTTTCATAACATAAAAACAAAACACGTAAAACCAGCATGCAATCAAAGTTACGAAAAATTAAATATAAATCTCCATTTTTCTCAAAATTCGACCGTTGGATTTTTATGAAACTTGACAGATATATTCTACGTGAAATGTAAAGTTCAGAAAAAATATTAATTTTTCATGCATATATCATGTATATGTATATATATATATATATATAATTATATGCATATTTTAATGCATAAAAAATAAGCACGAAAATACTCATTTGAAGCTTTGATACCAATGTAAGATATATCAAACGTAGCGAGTAAAAGGATTCAAGCCATACCTTAGGTGATGAAATCCGAAACGATGAACCTTGTACGTAAATCACATGCTTCTTTAATCATGAATTAAGAACACCCAACAATGGAGTGAAACCACAGTATGAGTATCATCCACTCTAATCACAGTGCAAAGGCTGGATCGTTCTCTGATATGGAAAAGAGTTAGAGAGAGAGTATGGGAAAAATATTATGGGTGAAAAACCACATAACGTATCTGATGATCTTATATCATTCAGATACATATATTCAAATATATATCCATATCCCATATAATGTATCAAATATATAGGCTGAGTATATCATCTATTTATATCAGTTGATATGATAGATATAGATATCAAGAGTAGATTATCCAAATAGGTTTTGAATTCAAATTCAAACTTACATGGATAAAGTTCAAAAGGGTCATGGGTCATACCACATGAGCGCCCAATTTCTAACATAAACTAAATTTGAATTTATTTTGTAACTTGTTAAAATTTTAAGTTTAGTTTTTAATACTTGGCTGACTTTCTTTTAAAATCTTACATATGGTGAAAACTGGATTATACAGTGACTATTAAAAAAGTAAACATATGCATGATTAGAGTGAAGCTGTTTAGATATAACATAGACATCCAATGTGATAAGCTTCTCGTTCAAAATACTTGCACATAAATAGATTTTATTTGAAGTCTTATTTATTGTATATTTGTTCGGGATTATTTTTTACTTATTATATATATGTGAGTCTTATTTATTGTATAGAATTTTTTATTTTATTTAAATGAGTTGTATTTGATCTGTCACGAAATCAAAGTAATATGATAAAGAATAATATTATTTCTATTATGGGGGTATCATGACATTTATGTGTAAAATACAATTTTAAGGTTAATATAGGTTTGTGTTTGTTTTTATTGAAGATAATATATTTTTTGCCTACTATTTGATTTAATCTAGTAAAATAATATAATAATAAGATTTAGTTTTTGTAAATTAGAATGATCAATTGAGTTGAAATCAAATATTGGATAACTTCATTCAATAAAGATTAGTATTACTAAATTGACTGGTGGAATTTTTTTTTTTTTAAATTCATATAATTTTTAGTTAATGGTGAGAATTTTTTACAATAACATGTTAACGTGACACGAATCAGACACGGATCGAAAATGATACAATATAATAAATACAAAATAATAAATGAGTAACACAAAATAATAAATTAATTGGTTAGTATTGAAGTAATTGTGATTTAAACCTGGAATAGCACGAACATTACGCAACATGACATGACGCCCATTCCTAATTTCTGGAAAAAAAAAAATTCAGAAAAAAATTAATAATAATAAAAGCAACTTAGGTTTTTTATATGATTTTCTGTTTTTGGATATAAATAATGTTTGAAAATCCAAAAATATATTTTTGTGTATTTATTAGTTTATAATTATAATTTTGATTTTTTCTCTTATTTTTTTGGAGATTCAGTTTAAGTTTTTGTAAAATTTAAACCTAATCCAACTAAATAGAGCCAAATTGTAAGAAAATGCTTATCAATTAAATTAATGTTGAAGTAATTTTGATACAAATATAAATGACACGACATAAACACCATCTACAACGATATGTAGTCCAGTCAAAATTAATTTGGTGAAAAAAACATAAAAGCACTTATTAATTTTCATATATATTTTTTTGTAGACATAATGTTTGAAAATTTAAAAAAAAAAAAATCTCTTTTCATATTTTTTGTTGGCAAACAAATTTTAAAATTTTGTTTTCATTTTTTTTAACTCTTCGAGTCAGGTCGGGTTATTTGTTTGTGTGATTTGCTGGTTTTTCAAGTAAAGTTCTTTGTCAAATGCAAAGTTTTTTCTTTTGGGATTAATGGGAGAAGCACACTTTTTTTGTGTGTGTGTTATTGTTCTCTAATGTTTGTTGAAAGGAAGAACGTAAGGTCATGGATTTAAATTGTAAATTTGATGTTTTCAATTATATATATATATATATATTTTTTGTTTCCGATCTGATAGTTACAAAGTTAATGACTTGATGTCAATGAGAACATAAAAAATTTGTTTCTAAGAAACTGTGAATATATTATGATAGACAGCTTGTAATTTAACTTCTGATTTGTTGTCAACTTGTGATTTAGCTTCAAATTACAATGTGAATTTTATAAACACAAAACTCAAAATATTTAACTTTATATTGTTATAAATTAGTGAGAATTTCCCAAAACCAAATATTTAACTTCAGATTTAAATAATTTCATAAATTTTGGTCCCAAATTAGACCCAAAAACAGATGTACCTGAAAAATAAGTTGAAAAATTGTCCAAAATAGTAAAGCCCAAACTTCCAAACTGATGCGCACATCCTTCCACCAACTTGCACGGGCTGATCAATTCTCATCTGCTAACTAAGTGGATGGATGTGGATTGATTTTTCTCAATCCGCCTAAGTTCAGACGGATGATGGATAGGAGACCACTCGATCCGTGAGCACCCTTAGTTTTAATTCTTGTGAAAGCTACTGTGGAATTGAATCAAATTATGTGTAACTTGGAGTTATTTTTATATCTATGTAGTGTTGTAGGCTACTTTAGTTTGATCTATGTAAGATTTTTTTTTTTTTTTAATGTGCTAACCATTTTCACATGATGAATGCAATTTGCCTGATGAATTGAATTTTCATATGATCTCCATTCATATTTCATACATTGCTAATGTATTTTATATATTCTGAATTTGAGATGGTAGATGTGCATTTTTAGTTTCAAACTGAATGCCTAAATCTCAATTATTTTTTTTCAGTACAGTATGCTTGAAAGGGATGCAACTTAAATTTTATTTACTTTTACACTTTAATCAACTAATTGATAGTGTTTGATACTTGAGGAAACAAGACCTAGGTTAAGTTTAGCATCTTCAAAAAAATGTTAAAAAGTCAAAAAGTTACTATCTTATTTAAATCACATCACCTCTGTACCATATCACTTCAAACCCAACCTATATTTTATAAAAAGTCAAAAAAAATGTACTTATTTAGAACATCTCAAAAAATCAAAAAGTGCACTTATTTAATTTTGAAGTTTTTAACATTGATTGTTCATGCCACAATGCTTCTTATTCCTTTCTTTCTCTGATGAAGATTTCTTTTTCAGGAGGATATGCTGACCATTACCTATTTGAATCGTAATTAGAAAGGTTAAGTGTTCTAATATGATAGGTATAATTGTTGTATAAGACCATCTCTAACGGTGAACCAAAGCCAGCATCAGATTCAAATTTTGATGAAAAAGTCACTTTTTGGTGCTCCAACCGTTGCACCAAAGTGATATCAAAATGAGAATTCAGCAAAAAAAAAATCAAACTGAGACCAAGACACAGATTTTACCAAATCACTGTTACTGACCGTTGAAAGTGGTACACCGGTCAACCAGCCGGTTGCCCGGCCGGTTGACCAACCGGTCGACCGATTTCCTTTAAATTAGGTAGGTTCAAACGGGTCAAAAAAGGTTCAAATAGGTATTTAAAAAAATATATATATATTTTTGCCTTCCCGGTTGACCGGCCAGTCGACCGGCCGGTCAACCAACCGGTCGACCCTTTACTTCTCTGAGAATGAAAGCTGCAATGGTTTGAGAATGAAAGCTGCAATGGTTAAAGAGACAATTGTTTAAAAAAACAATTGCTGAGATGAATTGTTTAAAGAAATAATTGTTTAAAGAAACAATTGCTGAGGAAAAATTGTTTAACAATTGGTGGGTTTCATCATTTGAAACAATTGGTGGGTTTTCATCATTTTACATCATTTGAAAAAATATTTATGCTTACCGGTCGACCAACTGGTTGATCCACGGGATTTAATATGAGATTTGATGCACTGTTGGAGTGAGTGGTATCAGATTTAGTGAAATGGGTCATTTTTTACTCAGATTTAGTGAAAAATCTGATTCACCGTTGGAGATGATCTAAGGAGTTAAATTGTAATCTATTGTAACTTATGATTTATTATTACTCAAATTTTTTATTTTACTTGGATAGGCGAAATCATTCAAATTTATTCTCAGTTATCAAAATAAATCCCTGGCATCCACAGACAATAGTCAAATGAATAATGTTTGAGGGCCACAAAATGTGTGACTCAAATGGCTCGAAACTGTCAAAACGACATCATTTTACATCATTTTGGCAGCAAAACGACGTCGTTTTAATAGTTTCGAGCCATTCAAGTCACAAATTTTCGGGCCTACCAGTGCTGTAGTCAAATGGCCCTCTCCAAAGTTCGTACTGCTTCATCTACTCTCCTTGCCAAGGTCCTCCACCCAACTACCCGTTCCTTCAGCACATCCGCCAATGCATATGACTTGCTCACTCACACTACACCATCTCGCAAGACTGCCATGATGATGAACCAAACGTTCACAGCTGATCTGAGTTCCCAAACCGGGAGCAGCATGCCAATCTCAATGATGCGAATTAGGACACTGATCCACAACATTGAGATGAACCTCGGTCAGGGCGGTAGGCCAGTCAGGGCTGCTGGGACTTCAGCAAAGATTCGTAAGGAGCCAAAGGCGTCAAGGCACTGTTTGATCAGGCTGCCCTCAGGGAAAGAGAAACTGATCGATTCGTGGTGCAGGGCCACGATAGGGACCGTGTCGAACCCGGAACACGGAGCGAATAAGCTTAGGAAGGCCAGGCAGAGTAGGTGGTTGGGGTGAAGGCTGGTGGTTCGTGGTGGGGCTATGAACCTAGTTGATCATCCTCATGGAGGTGGTGAAGGAATGAGTAAGATGTTGGGATCGGGGATCCCACCCAAGACCTTATAGAAATTTATACAACCAGAAAAACACACCCATGCTGAAAGAGACACAATATTTAACGTGGTTCGGCAATAATGCCTACGTCCACGGGAGAGTAACCGTTTATCATTTATGGAGAGATTACAAAAATATTACAGAGGAGAAACTCACACTATTCTCACTCACCCATTCCCCCGTCTCCCTCGCTTACACCGAGGGAGATGGTTTTTCACATCTCTCACTCTCTTATTTCACTCTTGGTTTTCTTTCTCTCTTGGTTTTCTCACATTCTCTTCAACCCTCACTTCCTCTATTTATACATAAGCAAGAGGGAAGGAAGAAGACAGCAGCTTGTGAGTGGCATGAGTGGCTCAACCACCCCACTCCATAGTGGGTTCAACCACCCCACTCCCTAGTGGGTTCTTCAAGTGGTGCACCATTGAATTCCAACCACTCCACTCCATTTGGTAGAGGAAGTGGAAGCTCCATGATCTCATATGGGATGATAATACATACAACAAATCACCCCCTCAACCCATGTGAGATGATCCACTACACACACAGCTGCTAATCTTGTCACGCCCAAGAAAACAATAGAATCTTCATCTCCTCACTGAGACGCTGCATCCCCTGAAGCTAGAGATATAAGAGGCGGAGGGAATCCTACATCCTCAACTCAACTCACACCACTCTCTGATTTGGAGAGAGCCTCTGCTCCTATCTCCCACAGATCTCTTTCACGCTTCCTGTCTTGGATGTCTTCACCTGCTATGCTTGAACTGGCGTAACCAAGATATCTGACACCCCCTGATTGGATGTCCTGCACCCCCTGCTGAGATGCCCTTGACTGTCATGCCTTATCTCTTTGCATGACCAAAACTGGAGTAACAGAAAACTCTTCATTTGTCTGGTCAAAGTTCCTGGTTTTCTTTGCTCGGAGTTTCCCTTGAACTATCCTGAACTATCAGCATTTGCCCTTTGCACACTTGAACAACTTCCCAACGTTTCCACACACTTATTGTTCATGCCTTTTGCAATCCCTGATCTCCAGTTCAGCGATACACGTTACCTGCGTATCTATCACTTGTACTACCGGATAATGGCTGACAGTAGCTCTTTCTTCCAAAGCAACTTCAACAAATTTGTACAAGTCACCAACTATGCAACACCTTAGCATAGTACCCACACCCATATTCTTGAGTGCTCATCATGGCTCCATCTCTCCTCCTGCGCTCGAGCTCGCCTGAGAGATCCGCAACAACTCTGTTTCATTAAGAGGTGCGTTCGCTGCCACAGAATCAAAAAACCGATACCATAACCCAGGTATCCAACCATTCAGTCACAACTGAATACCATCTGCTGTACAAAACACAAGCGCTTTTCCCAAAAACATAGCAGATTCCATTGCTCAAAATCACATTGAGCCAATGCAAAGAACATGCAGAACCAATCGAGCTAGCTCTTCGATTTTCTGCAACTCAAGCTCCACCATAGTGCCAAGTTCCGATTTCCATAGGCACCAAACAAGTTGTCCTTGACAACTCCAAACAGAACATGGTGAGCAATCCGATTGAACCAATGCTAAGGAGACTAAACAAAAGAGGCTTCAAATTCTCCGTCAAAGCAACTTCGAAAGCGGTACCAAAAACATCATGTCCGATCAACCATCGAACACAATACTGCTCTCTTCAAGCTCGAATTAATCAAGAGAGCCAAACAAATTTTCCGAGAACTGAGGCAAGTTCTCTACCAAACAAAACTGGACTGTGGATGCAGTTAGGCTCTAACCAGTTCAAAAATATCGGAACAAACTTCAAATGAACTTACAAAATACCAAGAGCCAAAAAATTCTGAAGTGTCGAGCAAACTCCAGATTCCTCCAACTGCAACTCCAACCGACAGACACAAGATGATGCACCATCTTCACAGCTGCCAAAAAACCCGCCCAAAGGCGCGTGCACCATAAATGCACAACTCCAACAGTCCCTGCTGACTCCACCGAGTCTGCAAATGATCTATCCCCTTCAAATCCAACGGTAGATTAAGGGATGGATCCCAACACATGAGATTCACAAAATCACCATCTTCACGTTTCTCCGTAGCAATCTTTTCCAATCTTCAATGAACACCAACGGTCAAACCGCTTCCAGAGAAGCAAACACCCGGAGCCTGAATCGTCACCCAGACTACCAATAGCTGATGTCTTCGAATATGGAACAGATTGCGGAAAAGAAAATCCACAAGAAGAAGAAACAATCAAGTCTCACAAACCGGAGACACCCCTGGATCTAATCAGACATGCTTATAGATCCCAGCTGTGATAATGAATCTCAATAAACCACGACTCTGAAAGTCGCCAATAATCCGTGAAAGACTGCCAACAACAATGCCTCCAATAGACATTGAACAAAAAAAAAACCGCCAAAGCTCCACCAAGATCTGAAGTAGATTTTCACACCTTCTTCAAATCGACAAATGCGGAAAAAACTCCACTAAGATCTGAAGTAAATTTTCACACCTTCTTCAAATCGACAAATGCGGAAACCAAGGCTTCACCAGATGCGAGTCTTCCAACAACGATCCATGAAGGATCTCCAACGCCTCCACAGAGGCCAATGCCAATAAAGTACTACCATTTGGACTTAGTACATATGCCAAATCTCCATAGTACACTCTGCCAATGCTGGTTCTCTCTATCCCCTAGAGAAAAACCCAATGAACTCTGAAGTTCTGTAACTAACCCAAGAGTCTCCAAATGAACTGATAACTTTTGCAACTGACTCTGAAAGGTCTTCAATTGGCTTCCAATTGGCTTCAACCGGGTGAACAAAATAAATCACCCCCATCACCCACATGGATGATAAAACATCGTTGTATAAATATGACTCCATTCCACTGAGCATCCAGAGTGAATCTGCACCTCCTACTTGGAATGTCTTCAACCGCCACACATCATCTTGCATGGCTCGCACCTCTATCACCAGGTACTTGCATCCTCCAATAGAATGCTCACCGTTTCCCTGTTGAGGTGACTCCACCCAAACTCTCTGGGTGCCCGTCGCAACTTCACTGCCACGAACCAGATTCAGGACAAAGAAAAAATCTGCCTCTCATTGGGTGCGCACTGCAGCGTCTTATCCCTTTCAATTTCTCTGTCTGGAGCTTTTCCTGTGAACTAGTTGATGCTGCCAGGCCAAAATCCGACACACTGCACCTTTGTACGATTCTGCTGCGCACTCTTGCACTGTTGTATATCTGCATTTGTGCCCCTGCGCTTAGTATGCTCCTCTGCAACTATTGTTCTACACGTCCATATACCACCAGTACTTACTCGTATACAGTAGCTCCAACAGCTACAGCATTTCCCTGAGCCTGAACTAGGTGCCAAATCATCTGTCCGTCGATGAATGGTCTTCTCTTTTGATTGAACCAAATCCTCCGATGACGTCAACAACCAGGAAAGTTCCCAGGAAAGACTGGTGGGGTCACACTCGATCCCACTTAAGAACCAGTCTCCTTAGACACTATCTTTTTGACAGAACTTTCCTAGACATTGTTGATCTTGAGATAATCATACCTGCAATCCTCTGATCGCCCCTGACCAATCCTGATCTCTCTCGATCTGCCATTTGATCAAGCCTGGTCTGCAATCCTCTGATCGCCCCTGACCAACCTTGATCTCCCTCGATCTGCCATCAAGCCTGATCTCCTCTGGTCTTCAATGATCTATCTCGAGTTGTACCTGGTTGTTCAATCTGGTTAGAATCTATCCATTCTAACCTCTTCAGTGACTCCACAGCGTTCCACAATATCCGGCAACCTCCCTCCGAGTATTGAAGATGACAAACTCTTATGTTTTGACAATCTTTTAAAACCGTTCAGAATTTCACTATTCTGACCTCGCGGTTGCGTCCGGAACGGTCCGATTAGCTAGGACCAATCATTGCTGCACTTCCGGAAACCTCACTGAAAACTTTCTCCAAAACTGGACAAAATTGCAAATTTCCCAAACACTGGGACCAAACTGTAATTTCACAAACTACAGGGGTCAAAATTGCAATTTTCAAAACATCAGGAATATTTTGTGTTCCAACAGAATATTTCGTTTGCCGCACTACCGCCGTCTGTCACCTTAATCTGCCTTCTTTTTATAGAAACTCTGTCTCCAAAATCTGACCGTACCGATGTGTCCGGAATACTCCAAATAGTTAGAAACCACTATTGGATCGCTAAAAACGGACTCCAAATGGCTTAGAAATAGCCAAAACATTTTGTACGCCTCAGATCTGCGACTGCACCTTAGCCGCGAAGCACTGGATCCTTCCTCCCTGCGGCTGTACCGTAGCCGCGTCACACTGGATCCTACCTCCTGGATGCTGACGTGGCAGATGACGTGGTGTGCATTGACTAGTCCACCGTGCCACCTGGCACTGACGTGGCACGCCACGTGTCGATGACGTGGCTGGCCACGTGGCGATGACCTGGCTGCCACGTGGCGTTGACTCTGCACTGGTTGACTGACACGTGGCACTCGTTGCCGACGTGTGTGCCACGCGGCTTCCTGAAGTGGCCTGCGCGTGGTTATGCGCGTGCCTGTCACGCGCGTCACCCTCTTCCTTCTTCGGCGCATGTAGCGCGTGGGTGAGACTGGGCCTCACGCGCCACCTTCAGGCGGCTCGTGAGGGCGCGTGCGGCATCTTCTAGGGCTTTGCTTTATGTTTCTGTAATCCTCTCGCCGAGCCCTTGCTCCTGGTATGCTCAAGACTCGATTTCGAGCAATTCGATTTCTGGGCAGTTTCGGACATCGCACTGTTTTTGTGCCGAAACGCCACCGACGAGGCTCTGATACCACTTGTTGGGATCGGGGATCCCGTCCAAGACCTTCACGAAATTTATACAACCAGAAAAACACACCCATGCTGAAAGAGACACAATATTTAACGTGGTTCGGCAATAATGCCTACGTCCATGGAAGAGTAACCGTTTATCATTTATGGAGAGATTACAGAAATATTACAGAGGAGAAATTCACATTATTCTCACTCACCCATTCCCCCGTCTCCCTCGCTCACACCGAGGGAGACGGTTTCTCACATCTCTCACTCTCTTGTTTCACTCTTGGTTTTCTTTCTCTCTTGGTTTTCTCACATTCTCTTCAACCCTCACTTCCTCTATTTATACACAAGCAAGAGGGAAGGAAGAAGACAGCAGCTTGTGAGTGGCATGAGTGGCTCAACCACCCCACTCCATAGTGGGTTCAACCACCCCACTCCCTAGTGGGTTCTTCAAGTGGTGCACCATTGAATTCCAACCACTCCACTTCATTTGGTGGAGGAAGTGGAAGCTCCATGATCTCATATGGGATGATAATACATACAACATAAGAGTAGTGGGAGTCACGGGAGGTCTTCGCAAACACCGTGTGGTAAGCCTTGTAAGAGTGGGTTCAAGACTGGACCACTCAAGAAAAGAAGGTAGAGTTTGTTTTGGGTTTCATCTTTTTGTTCCCATTTTGATTGTCTTGCTGGATTGTCTTAAATTTGATGATACTCTGAGCTTGAAATGGTTCCGCCACTGTTTTTGTACAATGCACACCAGTCGTCTAACTTTTTCCTGGAATGTAAGCACCAAATGGGTTAGTTTTTATTCCTTTAGTTTTTTCATATGTTAAATAAAATGTAATTGTGCAAAGCCTGCATATTTTCTGAGACTGTTAATGACTCAATACGCACCAAGATCTTTTGCAACAGAGAGGCGAGGCAATGATGATCCTCATCCACAGTCACAATTCTGCAAGCGAGCATTGTAACCAACCCTTTGGGTCAGTGTCTCCAATGACAAAAGGCATTGGTAATCAGTATTTTTATTGTTCTTTCATTATTTGTTGAATTAGGATGATAATTGATGAGGTTGTATTATTATGATTGGCAATAGATTCATATGAAATATATTGATGAATAATAAAGAATCTTGTTATCAAGAGACTAGTTATGCTTCCATTGATGACCACCCCCCTCAGGGCTTAAAAGTCCCTTGACTCTAAACAAATGTAATTAGAACTGTCTTTTTGGCCAATCTAATGATGTTGCTTTCCTCTTGAATTTTACTAGAATAACTAGTTGACAGGAACATTATTTTATTTATTTTGTCTAATTTGTTTATTCATTGTGAATTTCAATTTTTTTTAGTGAAAAATATTTTTTTGATTTTTCATGGAAAATATATTTTCAAAAAACTTTTCTTTATGTTTGGTGGTGGTGAGACAGAGGTAGAAGTGATAGTGGCGGTGGCGGTGGTGGTGGCGGTGGCTGTGGGTGTGGTGACGGTGGTGGAGGTGATAGTGGCGGCGGCGATATTGTGGTGACATTGATAAAATTTTAGTCTGTGACACTGATAAAGCTGGTAAAAAGCTGGTAAAATTTTAGTCTGTGATATCGCTCTCACTCTCACACACTCTCACTTCACTCCGTTTCAAATCGCTCCGAAAAAGGCTAGTAAGTTTCTTCTTCGATTGCGTCTTAGTCTCTGCATTTCTTCAATTTTCAGATTTTCTTCTTCCTTTTTGTTATCCCGATTATTAGTTTGAATGAAAAAAGAAATCAGTTTGTGTTATTTTTATAATAATTTATGGGTTTTAAACTGTGAAATGTATTTCAATCACTACCAGTTGGTTTTCTTTCTTCTAGGGTTTGTTTGGGCTTTGAATCGCCAAATACATTGCTCTTGTTTAGCTATATTTGGGGGAAACTTACATGTTCCTCACATTTACAGTTTTGTTTTCTCTTTGCATGGTAAATAAGATTAGCCTTAAGAAAAATAAGATTTTTTTTTTTAATTTATAAATTTTAGTGCAGCATTGTGTTTATTTAAGCTCTATTTATCATGGAACCTAAAGATTTCTTTATTTTAGGTTACTAATAAATTATTTGTTAGGTTTTTATTCTTGGCAACCCCGTTTGACAAAACTCTTTTCAGATGTATTTATTTTCGCCATTTATTTCAGTGAGGCTATGAGTTTATTAGATGCAAATCCAAACCCGAATCGAGCCATGCAGAGAAGTTTGTGATGTTAATGCTTTCAAGATTGCCACTTCGCTGATTATTACGGGGGTCGAGCTGACCGGTCAGCTCGCGGCCGAAGCAAAATTCAAATTTGCATTCAAAATTGCATGTCAGCCGTTGCTTGCTCGAGCCAAGGAGTGCTCGCTCGAGCTAAGGCTTGCTCGCTCGAGCCAAGGAATGCTCGCTCGAGCCAAGGATTGCGTCCATACAAAAACCTGAAGAAGTGTATTCCTCGCTCGAGCCAAGGATCCGTTGCTCGATCCAAGGCACTAGTAGAAATCATGAAAATTACTCTCCTCGCTCGAGCCAGGAAAGCTTCGCTCGAGCGAGCCTCAGAATCCGAATTTCTCAAGGAGTTTGTTTTCTTCCCAATCTTGGATTACTTTTGGTTCTCTATAAATACTTGGTTTTCTCCCAAAACTAAGTGATTTTGATTGAAGTCCTCCAGATCTTCTTTTTGGTTCTTAAAGGTTTATATCTGGGGATATTTTGTTATTTTCTTTGATGTTTTATTGAGTATTTAACTCATGGTTTAAAGAGAGTACATCAAAGGTTTGTTGGTTATACACAAAAGAGAGAGTTGTTCTTCAGTTGTGAATTCTGAAGAATTCGAGCCTGAAACTTTGGAGGGAATCCGGAGTGGCTCATCAGAAAGACAATTCCGTGCTGAAGATGGGGTTGGAAGAGACACATAGAGGTTGGTTCAATTAGGCGTTGTGAATTCGCTAGATAATTGAGAGTGATACCTGTGTAATTCCTTTATATCTTCTTAGTGGATTGTTCTTGTGGCTGTTGCCCGTGGTTTTTTTATCACAATTGGAAGGTGTCCAATTGTGGTTTTTCCACGTAAAATCTTTGTGTCTCTTTCTCTTGATTGTTTGATTGGGATTGTTATATTCTGCTTAAAATTGATACATAATCACAAATCAACATCTAGGTGTTTTCTAGATTTTTCATTATTGAGCTAGTCTTGCGGCCATCATATAGCGATCATGGTTTCTGCTCTGTAATTGAAACTTTTTGGTTTGTACATTAGGGGAAAAAAATAACCAAACAATAATTTTTTATTTTTTTTAACAAAAAAAGGGAAGAAAAGAAAGAAATAGTCAAAACAGTCAATTGTGTTATCACTTTGACAAAAATTTAGTTGGTAACTTTAATAATCCCAGTTTATTGTTAGTCTCGCTACACAGAGATTGGTTTTTAAGTTTTGTAGTAATTGGAAAATCTGTAGCTAGCAATAATGGTTTTATCTGGATATTTGAAGCCTTTCCGCATCATGGTTTTCTTGTTTTGTCAGGTTTTGATGGCTTGAATTATTCTCTGAGTGCTTCTCTTGGTGGTTCATTGGCAACTCAGGTATATATATATATATATTTAAAGTTTTATGGCTTATTTATTGGAGCTTGAGGTTAGGAGTAAATTTCATGCATGGGGGATGTTGGGTGGGGTTCTATTCACAATATTTTAGTTCTAAACAGTGTGATAAAAAGTAGCATGTCCCTTTTTTGTAATTAATAATTGGTAATTATATTGTTCATCCATGTTTTTATTAGAGAAAAGGGGACTAAATTTTGCTTGGTTAACACAAATGTCGTAACTTGCATTGTGGTAGTTTAGATGATTTGTAAAGGTCTATACATGCCAAAGTGGAAGTGCTAAAAATGGGTAGTTCAGAGAGAGGGCTGCCAGGGAGTGGACTTAGTGAAGATGGCGGTGGGGTATTTTTTCTTCAATACAGAAAAATGAGGGCATTTTTGTTTTTAACACAAAAAATGAGGGTATTTTTGGCTATTATGCATGGATTTCAATCGTGTTCATGTCTGTATACATAAAATAAGGGCAACCTAAGCAATTCATTTACAATCAACTTGCGAAAGGGAGAATCTTGAATAGAAAATTGAACTAGATGGAAGGTCAATGTCATTTAAAAAATGGTAGGTGAGGTTTCTAGAATTACCATAAACGTCAAGAGAGGTCAATGTAATTTATCTTTAACTTCTAATGTCAATTGACAGAAATATTTACATTATTTTCCTTCTTCCTTCAAGACGTGTAGTACCTTGAGAAAGTCATTACTGCAATTAAAATTTGCTCATCTATCTTTCATATTTGGATTAAGTATGATAATTTTTTGCATGGTTCATAATGCATTTTAATTTTGATGGAATTATGTGACGCATTTTTTTTTTTTTTTTTTTTTTTGATGTTTCTGTCATAGGAAATCTATTTTTGTTTTGTTTTTTTTGTTTTTTTTGTTTTTCGTCTCAATGCATCTTATGTAGTTTTTTCCCATTGTTACCTTTCTCACAAAATCTAGGGAAATGTAGGTGCATTGGAATATATGGTATTCTGTTTTATAAAACATTGACTTGGAGATAAGCAATGGCACCAAATCCAAGAGTTACAAGAGCATTTCGTGCTATGAGGAGTATTGGCATCATTGAAGAAAAAGTGAAACCAGTCTTGAAAAATCTTTTAAAATTGTATGACAAAAACTGGGAACTTATTGAAGAAGAAAACTACAGAGCCCTCGCAGATGCTATATTTGACCAAGAGGAGACACGGGTGCCTCTCTCTCTCTCTCTCTCTCATGTGCGTGTTTTATCTTACCTGACAGCCTTCTTTTTTTGTTAGTCAGACTGTTTGGCTCCTTTATTTTTATTAGTTTATTCCATCTGTTTATTTTAAAATTTTTGAACAAAGTTCATTTAATTCATCTTTCAGGTGTCAGAGCAAAAGAAGAAACATGAAAACACTGATGTATGCGGCCTGTCATCATATTTGTACTGATTCAAGATGTTGTTATCTCACTTCCTCATATGATATATTCACTTACTGGTTTTAATTATTGACTATTTTTTTCTCTTTTTTTCCCTCCCCTTTTTTTCTTTTTTTGTCTGAGACTAGCAAGAGGAAATGGATGAAGAAGCTCAGATGTAAAAAGGTTGCGCTTAAGGAACCAGAAGATCATGTTTCACCTTCTTTTGGATTGGGTGAAACTTCATCAAGAGGGCCACCCAAAGTGGAGGAGGCTGATCTGCCTGAGACTTGTCCCGAACAACGATCACAGGATATGACAGAGTCATCACAGCCACTTATTAGAAACAAAGAAAAGCAACATGTCTTGCCTAAGCCCGTGTCAATACAGGATAGTTTTGAGCCATCTCAGCCAGGTGCTGCTAACAGAACTGAGCCATTTGCTACAAGGAGAACTGAATCTGATTAGTGTGTTCATATCATTGAAGGTCAGTTATATATATCAATGTTGTTCAGTTATTGGATATAACAATTTATATGATCAGTAAATTTTCCTTCTCTCTCTCTCTCTCTCTCTCTCTCTCTCTCGGTGATTAACATAGACAGCTAGTATCTTTCAACTAATGATGGTCAGCTTTGTTTCTTCAAATTTTACAGAGCCATTAAGCAAAGAAAATTCTTCAAGTGCAAATGGCTCAATTGGAGCATCTGATGGTCCTGAACGTATTGTATCCCAATCTGTAGAAGGGGAAGCTAGAAATGATGGTGTTCTAGCTTCATCAAATGAAAGGAGAACTGATTGCAAGCTTGCAAACAATGTGGATGGGTCTTCTTCTAACTTAGATGTTGCTTCCTCACACTATGGAGAGGTGAAAATTTCTTTGACTTGTAATTCTACTCTTGGAAAAATCTGATTTCAAAATGGTGGACGATAAATGTCTTAGTCTTAGATCATATGAAGTCCTAGACCCAAGTTTTTATGTGATTAAACTAATGAAAGATATGCTTGAGTATTTTCAGGAACTGGGAACTGACTCTGCCAATAAATCACAGGAAACAAATATGCCAGCTATTGATTTATTGAAACAATCTAATGCACTGGATGCTTTGGGTGCTAGAGTAAAGCCATTTGGTGCTTCTAATGAATCAGTCATTACCCCCCATGTGCTGTTGAAGTAGCAGAGTCTCAAATTCCAAGACTTCCATCATCGTCCAATGGGATAGATGACTGCACACAAACTGATAAGAATACTATTGAGAACATCGGTGAAATTGATGAGGAAAAGGAACATAATAGTCTTGAGCATGCAAATCATCAGTCTGTTGGTTCAGCAGCCAGATGATATAAAGTCTCTTCATGATGCTAATGACATAGCCAAAGGACAAGAAAGAGTTGTGATTTCATTGGTAAATGAAGTCAACAATGAGTGTCCACCATCCTTTCACTATATACCCAAAAATGCAGTTTTTCAGAATGCTTATGTCAATTTCTCTCTGGCTCGGATTGGGGAGAATTGTTGTTCGATTTGTCTTGGTGATTGTTTATCATCATCGACACCTTGTGCTTGTGCAAATGAAATTGGTGGTGATTTTGCATACACCTTAGAAGGCCTGGTTAAAGATGAAAGACCAGAAAATGATGATGTTATAGAACCATGCAAAGGTCACTTAGTGAGGAAGTTCATAAAAGAGTGTTGGTGGAAATGTGGCAGCAGTAAGCAATGTGGTAATCGGGTGGTACAGCGTGGTATAAGTTGCAATTTGCAGGTGAGAATTTGAGCCAAAAATCTTAGGTTTATGTATTTATTAATTATTATTATTATTTTAAATTGGAGTTTTTTGGGAACTTTGAATTTTGAAAAAGAGTAGTTAACCTTACCAATTTTTAACACTTGAACCATGATATGAAATGAGTCGATAAAGCATAAATCAAATTTCTAAAATAATAAAACAGGCTATAAATGCACACTATGTGACTCTCCCAAGGCAAGTTCTTGAAGCAAAAAATCCAAGATTTCAGTTTTTTTATGAAGTTCTTTAGAAAAGGGTCTCTTAAAAAGTGAGGCTCAGCAATGTTTTCATATTCTGTAAATAAACTGGCTTCAATAAGATCTTCATGTCAGTTTACATGTAATTCTATGACTAGTTTGCTCTGTTTTGCTCCCCCTATCCCCCTGTTTCAGGTGTTTATGACTCCTCGAGGAAAAGGATGGGGTCTTCGTACCCTAGAGAACCTTCCAAAAGGTGCATTTGTATGTGAATATGTGGGGAAATATTAACCAATGCAGAGCTCTTTGAGCGAGTCTCGAAAAGCCCCAGCAGTGAGGAGCATGCATATCCTGTGCTGCTTGATGCTGATTGGGGTTCAGAAGGAGTCTTAAAGGATGAAGAGGCTCTTTGTTTAGATGCAACACATTATGGAAATGTTTCAAGGTTTATTAATCATAGGTAAGTTCAACAAAACACAGAAGCGCATATGCCCTTGTGGCTTCCTCTTAATTATTACTGTGTTCTGATCCCTGTTGGTTGTTCCTGAGTCATTAACATTTTGGTTTTACTCTGAAATTATCGTAACTGATGTGTATATGTATAATAAAGACGCCACCAGGATCTTTATTGATACAAGGTATTTTAGATTATGTTTCATGACTTGTAATTTTTAACTTCACTTTACAATAGAAGAAAGGGATTCGTTCTCGGCACTTACAATAAAGAAAAATTCAAACCAAGGAAAAGGAAAAAGAAAAAGAGATAGTCCAAGGTAAGATATAGAGAGGACCAAAAAAATAATTGTGGGTGGCAACAGATTGAGTCTTTAACTAATCTGGCTTTTTCATGTGATGCCCCTATCAATTAAGCCTTGAGCCTTTGGAAGTTCAATTTGTATCAGGTGTTGAAACATACCATTTCATGACTTGTAACTATCTAGATTTCTAGATTTTCTTCAAACTGTATTTTTGTTCTCTCTCTCTCTCTCTCTCTCTCTCTCTCTGGCACTTGCATTTAGATTGCATCCTATCATTTTTTGCATTTACATTTTAGTTTACATCTCTGTCATCTCTCTCTGCTTATCTTCTTCTACTTCTTTTGGTGTTTTCTGAAGTTCAATCTTCATTTGGGTTTTAATATTTAATAAATTTATTTCTTATTCCTCTAGATGTTTCGATTCAAACTTGGTAGAGATACCTGTGGAGGTGGAGACTCCTAACCATCATTATTATCATGTATGGATCTCAGATACTTCTACACATCCTTCTGCCTCTGGCCATAACTTGTGGTGCTGACCTAATCATTTATAGTCTGGAATGTAATATAGTTTGTGTGTCTTCCCTTTATGCAGCTTGCCTTCTTCACAAGCAGAAAGGTGCAAGCGTTGGAGGAACTTACGTGGGTAAGTTAGTTTTCATTAGATTATGCTTTGAAGTTATTCATGCGACAGTGTGGTTGTGCACTTTCACTTAATATATATATATATACATACTAGAAGGTGTGCACCGCCATATCGGTGTGCTTAAAATGGGTAGTTAGAAATCTGTGGTGTAGTTGAATCCAGCGATTGCAGTTGTAGTCATAGAAGGGCATTTTTTATTTAAAGTAAGCGAACATATTTTCATGAGGTTAGGCTTTGTTTATCAAATTGTTTTGAAAAGCTGAATGTGCTGTGAATTTGGAAGTAGTCATCAATGCAGATGATCACAATTATGGAGGTATCCCCATCAGTACCTCGTTGAACCTATCAGGCACTCATGACTTCATCTCCAAAGACTGTAAAATATGCTTGAGGTATCTAAAAGAATCATTTCCCTAAAGACCCTGAATGTGTTCAGGTGGATGTGTATTACCATTTACTTGATTGACGAAGTTACGTAAAATCTTCTGAAGCTGTGAAACATAGCCTAAGCTTTACTATATATGTCATATAAGAAAGAGGTTGGCAGATGGCACAAAAATTTTGACATGTTCTGGCATGCCGTTTATGAATTGTATATGACTCTTTCTGATTGTGAGGTTTAATTAATGGTTGCACAAAAAATGAACTGTTAATGTTGCCTGTATTGCACAGTACAAATCTAGTCCACTTGGAATATTTGCAAATGAGTTTATACATTGTGCTACAAGAGCATACATGCAGTTTTCCCTCAAAAAAAAATTTCAAAACCAGTTGTGTGCTTGTGTACTTGTTTACTTTGCTTGGAACTCAAATGACAAATTATCGATGCTTATTATTTAAGCTTGGTTGATGCATAAAAAAGAGTTGTTGGGGATTTGTTTTTGTTTTCTTTGTGAAGCTGATAAATGTGATGTGTCTGCAGGATTATGGTATCGATTACGATGATCATGATCATCCAGTCAAGGCATTTAAATGCCGGTGTGGCTGCAAGTTCTGCCAAAACATCAAACGCTCGAGCAGTAAGTGCTTACCTGTTGTAACGCATGAAGTTGTGTTTTCTTTTTTTTCTTTTTTTTGGCATGACTAATTTGGCCTTGTTTTCTCATTTGAATGATAAAATATCTTTATAGTAGTTTGCTTGGGCGAGCTTGTGAGCATAATAGAGTCCACTTTGGTCCTTAAAAAAATGATCCTCCCACTTTAGTCCTTGCACTGCTTTTATCTTCTATATATATGTACGTAACGTAATGTTGCACTTCTTGACGTGCCTGTGTTCTACTTTATCTTTCCATACTGGTACGCCTACATAGTTGAATTCCATGGTCTAATCTGGGATTGAATAGGCGGTACTGTCTGTTTTGGATAGCACATTGAAGTATGAGATTTTGATTCTCCCCTTGTCCTGTTTCATGTATTTATTTCCCAATCCATTGTTGTCTCATCATTGTCCTCATTGGCCTTTGTTTTCATATGTTATACTTGTCTTAATTGGCTATCCCATCTACACCTAGGCTTTGTTGTGTGATTCACTTAATTTAAACTATTGGAATTAAGGCAGGATGTAAATAACCTCATAAGAGTAATATATTATTTGAGTTTTGGTCAATTTTTGCAGCCACATCTGGTATAAGATTATCTTCATGTTTCAGCTGCTGCTAACTGTGATTGTTATCTGGCACAGGATCTAGATCTGCAACGAGTAGAAGATGAAAATGTGGGGTTCAGGAAGCCATTCACTATTTTTCTTCCCTTGTTGAAGTAAATTTGGTTAATGAGACTTTGCTCCCGGAGGTTATAACCTCTCAATTGACTGGATTTTCGGGTTATTATGAAAGACTTGAGGAGTTGTTAGTTTTCGGGATGCTATTTTTAATGGTGGCACAGCTTTAACTTGACAGATACTTATAAGCTTGTGTGTCCCATGCCTATTATGTTGTATTCGTAGCATAAAGTAATTTGCTGGAGAATCAGGGTTGGCTATGTCCGTTTCCCAGATTCAGGCTACCTACACTAAGCAAAGACTGAATAAAAAAGTCGTATTTAATTTGACATTTCTTATAAAAGCTTGTTTAGCCCATTCATATTGTGTATTATATGTAGCAGAGTAATTTGCTGAAAACTATGGTTGGCCATGTTCGTTCCCTGGCTTTAGGCTTACCTTATTTGGCTTTTATCATTTATCAGTGATGGTGCTTGAAAGGGTGATTTGCCCAACGGCAAGGCTTATCGTCAGTGTCTCTAGTGGCTTGCGTGGGTTTGAACCACAGAACCGTCTCTAGAAATGGAGTTGTCTATCTTAGACTTTGTTTTAGCAGGTATCTTGTGTATGGTGTCGTTTTTTTATTTTTCAGGCGACGTAAGAGCTACTTAAATTTTAACTTTTTTCTAGGTTTGGTCTTCCAAACTTCTTGTTTTTTAAAGCACTGCCCCCTGATTGAGTCTGATTTTAGTGGTCAATGTGAACCTCCACATTCGAATACAAGACAAGGGGGAAGGGAAAAAAAGCAGCTTTCTTTTACTTTTTTTTTTTTTCTGTCTCCAATTTTAAATTCAAATATAGTATTCATTTCATTGATGTTTTTATCTAGAAATTGCATGTCTAAATTATCATATTTAAAATTGAGCTATTTCAAATCAGTGACCAAATTCTTTAATTTAAAATTCATAAATCTCACTGTATACTTAGGTAGAAATATATTAGACTCAAATATTGACTTTCAAAAGATATTGTCAAACACTAGGTGCAAAAAAAATCGGATTATTTTACTTTAATTATTATTATTAATGAACTTCAAAATATAAAATGACAACATGTGAAAGTAAATATTTGAATACCACTACCTCCCTAAGCCAGTTCGGTGCAAGATTCGACTCAATTTTCTTGTCTTCCAACAAAAATAAATATTCAATTTTCTTTTCTCCCACTTCAAAATGCTAAAATATTTAAATAGATATAAACATATTGGCAAAACCAAAGCCATTTTTCAGCTTACGGGTGTCATTTTGCCCATTTTTTGGCACCGTTACTCCAATAATGTAAAAGTAATTTTATTTTATTATTTTTTTTATTATTATCACAATTACCATTCCTTTTCAGCCATTAGATCATCTCACCATAATCACAACCAATTGATCACAATACAAAAACTGACAGATTTGCCTAGACACAAAAGTTGGCAGAGCCATTATTTGACCAGAAGAAGAAAAATAAGAGAGGCTTTGAGAAGCATTTTGGCTAGGAGAGTAGCAAATACAATCAATATCTATTTCATTGTTGGCAGTTTACATATTTTACATAATTTCGGTTTCTACTTTTATCAACAGGCAGAAAGCCCTCTATACAGGTTGTGGAGGAATGTTTACAGCATCATATAAACCAAACCAAGCCAAGCCTTAAGTCCCATGAAATGGGATTGACTACGTGAATCCTTCTTCTCTATTCGACTCTATCAAAAGGCTATATGTTTACAGCATCGTATACAGCAACAAATTCACAATGTGCAGTAAGGGGATTTATACATCTGAATTACATACTGAAAGCAAGCTTAAGGTGAGTAATACATCTGAATTATGTACTAAAAGCAAACTTTATGAAACAAGTGCATGTACATTTTTATCTACCGATGACAGAGATGCCCTGTTATGAGGTTGAGAGAGGAATTCATGCTCGCAGCCGGAAGGCATGACAGGACGAATGCTGCTTGGATTCAGTGGAAAAAGAATGTTGTAGTAACCATCCATAATTGCTCCGAAATTGCAAGTTGCTGCAACCTTTGGAATCTGTTCAAGAAACAAATGTTGCAAGGTTAGAAGTAATGAAATTTCAACAGATGTGAGACGCTTGAAGATTATAATATCTAACAGCTTCATTGCCAAAGAGCTTATTTTCCTAGATGGATGCTCTTGCATGGGCATAAACATATGCCAGTGTTACTACTATGGATTATCAGCAACTATGAATCATTAACTACTACATTTTCTGCTTGCTTTTTGTTTTAACTAAGAAAATACGAGATCTTATTCAGTTTACACACATACTAGAAGGTTGAGATAAAACAATCAGAGAGTATCAATGAAAGCAATGTGGTATTCTCTTTCTCCCTGTCCCTCCCTCTGTTAGGCTGGTTCTAAACTTCAATATTGATGTGTGGATGAAGCAATTAAAGAAGGTTTTATCCTGTTGCTCAATAAATGGAATAACTTATGTGCTCAATTATGTGTATTAACACTTGCAAGGAGTTCATTCACAAAAAAACATGGTCTCCATGCCAAATAAAACAGTGAACACCAGACTGATCTAGCACAGATGATCTATTGATGATTGTTGAAATCACCAAAATTCATGTACATCATCACCAACTTGTTCTCTCACCCAGATAGTCAAATATGACAAATCTAATAAAACCCTTTATCAAGAAAAGAAAGAACAAGAAGCCTCTTCCAATCAGCATTTCAATCTTAATTAGATTTGCTGTTTCTACTCAATGAGTTCCAGGAACATTGAAATGGGTAAGTTGTAGATTGCAAGCTAACATAATAACCCTATATATCAGATATTCCACACCATTTGACTATTTAAGAATATAACAGTCACAGCATGAGTTGGTACCTGATAGATATCACACATATATGCATGAAGGTTTGGATATTCAATCAGCTTCCTCTTCGTGCATTTGAACAGAACATTATACACAAGATCAAACCTAATCAAAGTTGTAAACAAACATATATCTGCTAGGGTCAACACATCACCACATAAATACCTAAAACTGCCCAAGTGATCATCTACCATGTCCAATGTACTAAACAACTCAATCACTGCTGAATCATACGCCTGTTGACTCTGAGCAAATCCACACCTGCACAATGCAACCACCATACAATCACAATTCAATATGATTTGTACACAAAATTTCAACAATCCTTTGGCATAATCAATCATAAATCCAATATATATTTAAACAAACAGTTTCAATAATTCTTTGAAGTCCAATGTTGAATCATATGCAATATACCTATAGACACCATTGTTAACATTAGGGTATATGATCCGATTCCAATCCTCAATCTTTTTCTTCAACGATGGCGGTGAAAGATCCAAATTAGGATTCTTCGCCAACCAATTCAAACCCGAATTGAACAATTCAATTATGTCATAGCTCTCATTGCACACAACCTCCTTCCTCTCCACATCCCAAAGCATCGGAACAGTGGACCGGCCATCATATCCCCCTCTCTGAAGCCTATAAACCTCCCTTAGGGTTTTACGGCCATTCGCATTATCCAAACCGGGGACAACCCTATCCCCATCCGGGATATCCCTATGCTGGAACTCCCACGACCCATCCAGTCCCGGCGAGGCGACCGAGACCGGCACGGCATCTTCGAGGCCCTTGAGGGCCCGAACAATCAAAGTCCGGTGGGCCCAGGGGCAGGGCAAGCCCACATAGAGATGGAGAATGCCTGGTTTTTGGCAAGAAAATTGAGTGGAGCGAAATTGGGAGGTGGGTCGGGTGTAACGACCAGTCGGGTCCGAGGGGGCGAGTTGGGACATCATGAGGTGCCACGCTGCGGACCAGGTGGAACGGACGGTAGAGATGAGGAGTTGGGGTGGAAGAGACTGACCCCATAGGAGTCTGGTGAGGGTTGTGAGGAGGTTAGGATTCGGAGGTTGTTGGTTCAATGACATTTTAGGGCTGACATGGCGTGTTTTGGAGTTGGTTTTGGTGGTGGTGAGCTTTGTCGTCGTCTTCGTTGGGATGGGTAGGGCTGAGGGCAGCAGCGAAGTGCAATTGCAGGACATCATCTCTGGTTATCGGCCTGCACAGTCAGACCAAAAAAATAAAAATTAGTCCGGTCCATTTGTTTAAAAATATTAGTTTTAGTTCTTGCATTATTTAATTGAATTATGATGAAAGTTTAAATATATGTTTTTTATGACTTAAAATCAAACATTTGTTAAATGCCCAAATTTGTTTTCTTAATAATTCACATTTAAATGATTATAAAAAGGGTTAAATTTATTTAACACTCTTTAAAATAAAATTAATAAAGAACAGCCCATATATATTGCAAGGGAAATAGAGTGTATGCCTTATAAAAATTTTAAATTAGTGATAAATTTATAAATATTAATAACTAAAATTTTTAAAAAATTATGAACTTATAATTATTTTGTGAAACTACCATTTAATTGTTATTTCTACCATATTGGATTAAGACCTTTTTGGGGGAGGGAACGAAAAGTCATTACAAGTTTTTACATTATTCTGTTCACTTTTTTACATTTTTTTTTTATAAAAATCAAAAAAGTAACTAAAATAGTAAATTATCAAACGAGCCCTAAATAAATGAACTTTGTTTGGGAAGTAGCTAAAAAGTCATTATAAGTTTTCATATTATTCTCTTTTCTTTTTTACATATGTTTTTATAAAAATAAAAAAATAATAATTAAAATAGTTCATTATCAAACTAGCCCTAAACAAATAAATTTTGAATTTATAATTTTTTTTTAAGATTGGGTTTGGATTTCATTTTATTGGGCCTGATATCTAGCGAAGCCGGGGCCTTAAGGTGCAAAAACAGTCCGGTCCAGCCCACACTGTCGTAGTGTCAAATTATGGAAGTACCCTTCTATCACTTTTGAGATCAATGGTCCGACTGTGTAGGCTGATAACCAGAGACGATGTCCTGCAACTGCACTTCGTTGCTGACCTCAGCCCTACCCATCCCAACGAAGACGTCGACGACAACAAAGCTCACCACCGCCAAAACAAACTCCAAAACACGCCCCATCAGCCCTAGAATGTCACTGAACCAACAAAAACCCCGAACCCTAACCTCCTCACAACCCTCACTAGACTCCAATGGGGTCGGTATCTTCCACCCCAACTCCTCATCTCCACCGTCCGTTTCACCTGGTCCGCCGCGTGACACCTCATGATGTCCCAACTCACCCCCTCGGACCCGACCGGCCGTTACACCCGACCCCCCTCCCAATTTCGCTCCACCCAAATATCCAGATAAAACAATTACTGCTAGCTACAGATTTTCCAATTACTACAAAACTTAAAAACCAATCTCTCTGTAGTGAGACTAACAATAAACTCGGATTATTAAAGTTACCAACTAAATTTTTCTCAAAGTGATAACACAATTGACTGTTTTGACTATTTCTTTCTTTTCTTCTCTTTTTTTTAAAAAAATAAAAATAAAAATTTATTGTTTGGTTATTTTTTTCCCCTAATGTACAAACCAATAAGTTTCAATTACAGAGCAAAAATCATGATCGCTATATGATGGCCGCAAGACTGGCTCAATAATTTATTAGTAACCCAAAATAAAGAAATCTTTAGGTTCCATGATAAATAGAGCTTAAATAAACACAATGCTTCACTAAAATTTATAAATTAAAAAAAAAAATAATCTTATTTTTCTTAAGGCTAATCTTATTTACCATGCAAAGAGAAAACAAAACTGTAAATGTGAGGAACATTTAAGTTTCCCCCAAATATAGCTAAACAAGAGCAATGTATTTGGCGATTCAAAGCCCAAACAAACCCTACAAGAAAGAAAGAACCAAATGGTAGTGATTGAAATACATTACGCAGTTTAAAACCCATAAATTATTATAAAAATAACACAAACTGATTTCTTTTTTCATTCAAACTAATAATCGGGAAAACAAAAAAAGAAGAAAATCTGAAAATTGAAGAAATGTAGAGACTGAGACGCAATCGAAGAAGAAACTTACCAGCTTTTTTCAAAGCGATTTGAAACGGAGTGAAGTGAGAGTGTGCGAGAGTGAGAGCGATAGGGCACAGAGACAGAGAAGAAGAAGAAGAAGAAAAAGAAGAAGAAGAAGAAAGGGGGGAAATATTTTAGAGAGAGAGAGAAGTGGGTTTAATTTAGAGAGAGAGAGAGAGAGAGAGGAGGGGCCTGGAACTCTCTTTGGACGCGCCATCAATCTAGTTAGGAAATATTTCAAGTACAAAATCCTAAAACTGTGACAAAATAACTCGTTTTTTATTTTATTAATTTTAATTTTAATTTTAATTATTTTTTATTTTTGTCAAATCAAATTGATAGAAAATAATATTTAAATTATTAAACTTAATACAAGTATATATTGGGTTTGAATTATCTTAATTTTGTCATTTAATTTTAGAGAGCAATTGGAATTAGTAACTCCATTTTACGATTGACCTCGATAGTTTGATTCAAACTGTTTAATTTTTAGAATTTGTTAAGTATAATATTTATACACAAATTTAACATAATTGAACATCAATAATTTTATGTTTTAAAAATTCAATGGCAAAATAAACTATACCAACTTCTTTATAATTTACATTTTACTTTACTTGTCACCTCAGCCTCACACAAAATGGATCATGGGCACAATGTGTGTGATAACACTACAACATATAACACCTTTGGCGACCAATTATTTTGGTCCCTAAAACCATTATTTTGGTCTCTAAATGGTTTTTGTGACAAAATTAAATTCGTCACTAAAAAAGTCACTAAAAGTGCGTCCAGAAAAGTCTTTAGTGACGAATTTTTGAAAATGTCGCTGAAAATGACAATTAGTGATCAATTTTATATTGAAGTTACCAACTAAATTTCAAACTGACTGAAGTATGCATGTCAGATGCGCCAAATAACTTGAATACTTCCAAATGTGTAGAAATATAAACATGCATATAAACATGCTGATGTTAGGTAGTTAATTATTTAAATTACTTTGCAAAGAAATATTACTAACCAAAGATGATCCATCTCACTGGGGGGGGGGGGGGGGGGGGGGGGGGGGGGGGAAATCGAAGATTGTTTACCTGTGTTGCTGATAGTGATTTCCTCACAAGTTCTTTCAGAATGAGGTGTATCTGAGGAAGAAAAGAAATAGAAACTAATCAATGATAAGAACTAAAATAAACTAGGATTTATATTTGAAGAGGATGCTCTAGAAAGAACTAAAATGTAAATAGCAATTACATTTCTTAAATCAAAGCTATGTATTAAGAGACATTGCAAGTAAATTGACCCTTTTTGGTTTTTCCTTTCCTTTGAGAAGAAGTGACCCACACTAGGAGGCAGAGGCAGGGTGTTGGGCAGACAATACCAGATTTATTAGAATCAAAAAAATTCCAAGGCTTAAAAAAAAGTGGAATCCTTAATGTTAAAAAGAAATAAAAACATTCCCATCCATGACGGTAGCTAGCAAAAACATATTTTGCAAGTAAAGTCTCCAAATTCCCTAAAGAAAATGACCCATATTTGATGAAAACACTACCAAACCTTCATAAAATATTTAGCTATGTAAAAAGCAAGAAATTAGATGGATTATGTAGGATACTAAATAGCAAGGAACATTACAGCATCAACAGAGGCTTCAGCTGGGCCTTTGAAATAGCCGAAATTTGCAAATGATATATGGTCTATGCTTTTTTTTCCTGAACTATAAAAAGAAAAAACAAATAAATATGTATGCATATAACATGGTAGAGGGCAGCCTACTAGAGCATCCAGAATTGTAAATCTTCAAGTTTCTGTTTCAAAATGGGCTCTTCTGACTTCAACTGTTTTACCCTGAAGTAAGATTGTATAACATGGACAAATAAGCAAGCTTTAATTCTAAAGCATAAATGAATGGAAAGAATGTATACCGTTTG
Organism: Camellia oleifera; assembly: GCA_022316695.1. Lineage (NCBI taxonomy): Eukaryota > Viridiplantae > Streptophyta > Magnoliopsida > Ericales > Theaceae > Camellia > Camellia oleifera. Next base: position 109,230,292 of record CM039306.1, on the reverse strand, counting down.
AACTGCTTAAATATGAGGCCATAAATGATATCACAGCAAACTAGACACACAAAAAATACCTTAACTCTCTCCTCTTCATTAGTGTCCATAATATATGCCATATACGTAGGACATAACGAATAAACTTGATCAAAAGGCGCAATTAAATAAAAGAAGGGACCATCCATGTCATAATTATTAGATATTGAAATGCTAGAAACAACATATTCTGAATAATGATCATCAACCGTCTAGAAAAATACAATAAAGTCAATTAAAAAATAAGATGAAAGTTGTGATATCCAACGCTGATGAAAATTCTCAAACAAGATTAAGGTCTATACTCTATAAAACGAGCCCGTAATTTATTCATCGTTCTAAACAAATAGGATTTTGGAGTTAGTTAACTAAATCTCACATACTTACTTGGGGAAGGTAACAAATAAAAAAATGGGAATAAACATCATGGAGTATAGAACTAGACAAAACCCCTTATGTATAACAATAAATGTTAACAGAGCCATGAATGATATGTATAATTCTAAAATTATTAAAAACTTGACATAAACAAGGAAAACGAGGAAAATAACGAGACAATGTGAGCCGCAATGGATCCTCATTGAAATCAATGGAGTAGACACTTTTTGTGCTAAACATTGAGGAAATTATGGATTGCACTGAAAACAAAGAGAAGGAAACACAGGATATTAAATCCAAAGGCAACAATAGAACTTCACAGGATATTAAGTTTGTGGAAGTTAGGAATTTAGAGATTTATTAGTTTAATTTGCTATAAGTTGTTGGCACATGTGAAGATTGCAAGTTTATTCAAGAAGTTGTTTCCATCAGATAAAGCATTAAAAATAATAATAATAAATAAATTTAACTCCTTTTACTTTAGTCTCGTTTCCTATCTTTTTTTATTTCATTTTGCTTTCCCTCAATAAATCTAAGATCCAAACATGGCCTAAAGTTACTTTAAGGATTCTATAAACTATAAAAAGGCAAAGCACAATAAAGAAAATTCACAACCTTAAAATATCAATCAAAGCACAGCAGAACATTTGCAAACTTAAATTATATAAATATTTGAACAATGAAAAAAGATGCAAATTCAAGATGAACCTTAGGTAGAAGTACCGGTTTCTGAAGATTCAATAAATTCAATATTTCTTTTCTCAACTCAAGATGCTTTGTACATACAGCTTTGGTTAGAACCTTTGGTTTTAAATTAACCTATGAAAGGAAAGGACATGATTGCTTATTAAGAAGCATTTTAATGGAAGACAATGTGTAAGAAGTGACACCACAACATAGCAAATTCTGAAACATCATCATTTCATGCTTAGAAACATCTAATGAAGAACAATATGTTCATTACTACCTGAAAATTTAAAAACTATGTTAGGCTTTGGCGCAATAAGGAAACACAAAAAGGAGCAGTATCTGAAGCTTAAGTTACACAAAAAGATGCACCTCAAGCAAGCCAACTTAAGCGACTCAAGTTATAACTCTCACCATAGTATAATAAGTGTAACACCAACAATTAAAGCAACTATGTGATTCATATCTATGGAACACACTCATTATTTTCACAGTATCATCATTAGGCATATTGTCAAACACATGGTGAGCAAAATATAAAATTATAAAATTGTAGTAGTTTAATCAAACACCAACAAGATAGAAATCCATCAAGACAAAAGTGAGTAACAGATATACATATTATGAAGTTTCTGATATCAATCAGTCAATGAATGGGAAGTAAAAAAAAAATCATTCATCAAATCCATCAGGTCAAAAATTATAGAAAAATTCATATATAGAAACTCAAAACAACAATCACAAAACACAAAAAGATATTAAAAAAAATTTACAGAAATTAAGATCAGAAACTTCATATATAAAACTCTGATACAGAGTTTAGAAATCAGGGTTCACTTGGTCCCTATATATTTAGAAATCAGAGTTTCAGAGTTTTTTAAACTTCATATATATCAATAATTTTAACTGTTTAGAGAGTACTGACCTAGGGTTTTCGATACCAGGTGACAGAGAACTCGGAAGAGAAGTAAATCGACAACCGAGATTCTTCTTCAATGAATCGATGATGAAATCTTCCATTGATTGAAGATTGTGATGTAGAAAATGATGAAGAGAAAGAAAAAGAGATAATCAGATCAGTATTGTAAACCATATATATGTGTATAGGCGGAGAGAGAGAGAGAGAAACGCACCAAAATTTGAAGAAGATTGAGCAAATCTGCCATGGATGCTTCCAATCTGTCTTGAAGCTCTAGAGTGAGAGCAAACCCGCTAAAGAGCTGCAACTTTTTGACAGCTAACCCGTTAGGGCTGAAGTGAGTTCCCGACTTTTTAATGGTTAAAATGATAAAAATATTTGGTCATGATTTTAATAATAATGACAAAAATATTTACTCCCTAAAAATGTTAATGATGTATTAGTAATCAAATTTATTAGCCTCAAAAAGTTATGTAACTATTAAGTGAGAATATTAATAGTTATTTTTACAATCTTATAAGTAAATTATCATATATTTAAATTGAGTGATTATTCAATATTTTCAGATACGTGATGCTCCTTAAGATTTTGATTGGTGGAAATATACAAAGGCCCACAATTTATGTTGGTGATGGGGAAACAACATGGGACTAAGTAATTAGTGATTGGTTTGGAATATAGATATAAGCCTGGAATTTTCATCCTCTTAACATGAGTCTCTCTCAAACCTTAAAAATGCTGCTAGAAAAAGGGTATCTAAGGTTCCTAGAACCCCGACCCCTCCGAAATCCTCTTCTACCATGATATGACCCCACTAAATACTATGTCTATCATCAACAGCACGGTCATGACACAAACCGTTGCATCTGCCCCCATCATAAGATTTAGGATCTTATTGACGAATAAATCATAACTCCACCAAAAGGATCTCAGGCCACCACTAACCCGTCACATCCACATCTCAATCTAATCCATACATTGCCATCCACCTACAACCCCAGCATATACATTACCCTATCTCATTTATCCAAACATGAGGTGTTCATTCTATAAAGCACAAACTTGTGTATGATGGATGCACTTGAACCCCAATCATCTCAAACCCATGAACCCACTACTTCTGAGCTAATAAGCATGATTGAAGATCTTCAAAGAACTGTGTCAGATCTAGCATTTGGGATATTCGCTCCATCATGGACCACTTCACATACCAAGAATTTCATGTCAAAAGGCTCCCCAATCTTAAGACGGGCTGCATTTGAAGAAGGCCAATGTCACGACCCAAACCCGCCCCTATGAGTTTAGTACCGTAACCGGTCAGTGATCCGAGATTACCGAAGGCCTACTTAACAGTAGAACAGTAAAACAGAGTATAAGGGCTGGCGGAAGCCAATACAGTAAATAAACAATGTCCAATAAGCTGTGACAGTCCGTATGCAAAAAGACTTTCCATACATATATACATGAACAGTACAAAACAGTATGTACAACATTTACAATCATACAAAACAGTGACCTAATCCCTATTAAACAGTACAGTACAGTGCTATCAGTCTATACAATATTATAAAACAGATACAGAAACAGAATGGGGAAAATTAAAACACCCCAAGGCCATAGCTTAGCATGCTCGGAATCTCGCAGTGAGGCACAGTGGTTGGCTTGACAAAAAGGGGAATCTAACCCACACTCCTAGCTCGGTCTGGTGCCTGAACACCTACATATATATATAAACAGTGAGCTAAAACCCAGTGAATAGCAAAATGCGTAAAGAGGTTAAGAATGAATGTCCTTATAGTAATGAAAACAGTTCAATTGATTCAGTATATCAGTAATTCAGTCAAAACAGTCATATGTGGTACATCCATTAGCATAGCAGTACAGCAAACAGTAGGTCTTAAAAGACCGAACAGTCAATGATGGCCATCAATCAGTAAACAGAAGTTCCTAGATAGGAACTGACAGAGATCTCTGTAACAGTAACAGTAACAGTAGGTGCTAAGGATGCCACAATACAGTTCAGAATAGATGACATACATTCATTCCGTAACAATGTTATTCCAAAAAACAGTACAGTTAAGTATTCAGAAGATATTCATATTTGAACATATCTTTACACAATTGTTACTCACAGAGTTCTGGGCTACAGTTAAGCTAGAACGTCTCCAGTCACCAACCCTATATAGTTACCGATTGAACACACACTAAGCTACACAGTTGGGAAAATAATAACTTAATCCCTAATTTGCCTCGGTGTGGTTCCACATCTATATCATCATTAAGATGTCTTAAACTAGGCCTAAGAATGCCTAGGATTGGATGAGGATGCAACGATGCATTCAGAAAACATTTTCAGAATTTTCAGAAAAACAGAGTTCCGCTCAAGCGCAGGTTTCCCCGCTCGAGCGGACATGCAACAAAGGGCTCCGCTCGAGCGTGATTTCCTCCGCTCGAACGGACTATAAAAAAAATGCTAGATACTCAAAATCCACGCTCGACGGGCGCTCGGCCCCCGCTCGAGCATGTGACACAAGCCTCCGCTCGAGCGTGCGTTCTTCTGCTCAAACGGACTGTAAAACCATGTAAGATGCTAGGAGCTCGAATTCTTCACTCGAGCGAGAGTCAAAAATCTGGAAAATCCAGGTTTGAGTCCTAAGTTCAAAACTCAAGTTTCAAACAACAAAATCGATCCTCTTGGGCCAATTTTCTGGAAAACTCTTGTAAACTCATACTATAACATGATTCCAAAGCTCAATTGTAAAATCAAAGCCCAATAGTGTTTCAAACAAACTCAATTTCAAACCAATTTTCATGAACTTAATTCAAATTGAACATACATGAATTTAACCAATTCAAAGCTCCAATTACTTGCTCAAATGAGTCTATATCTTCAAAAATATGGTGAATTCATGGTCCTTAACATTAACATGGACATGCATGTGAAAATTTAAGAAGAACAACCTCAAAGATAAGAGATATATACATGCATGCATGATTCAAGCTACAATTCAACATCATTAGACTAAATCATGACTTAGATCACTAGAAGCTTAAGAACCATGCAAGAACAATCTTAAACACAACAATGAGAGGTTGAATTTCCTTACCTAAGTCTTCAAATACAAGCTTATAAGCTCAATTTAGCAATTAATACTTCAATTCCTTCAAGATCACCAAGCAATTCACAAGATGGAGCCAAACCTCTATTCTAAGCCTCTCTCTCTCTCTCTCTCTCTCTCTCTCTCTCTCTCTCTCTCTAAGGTCGGCAAGAACAAGGGAAATGAGCTGAGCAAATGTTTTATTTCAATGGAATCAAGCTTCTAAATGTGCAGAGTAGTGGGCCACTCAATGGCATAATGGTGAATAAGTCAAACTCTTGCTAGTTAGCTTAATTTAATCTAATTTAATCATACCTAATAAATTTCAGATAAATACAACATTAAATCACATAAATTCTAATGAACACAGAACATCGATCAATTTCTGGTTCGATCGCCGATAAGGCCTTAATTAGCAGTTAAAACACAAAGACATTAACAGATAATTTGGCAGGCAAACAGATAGAATTGCAATTTAACTAACATACTCAATCAATTCGGTTTCAATTTTCAGTCAGCCAGTCAATTAACATATTTAGCCTCAGTTTAACAGTAATTAGTGGTTAATCGGTAAACAGTGGTGAGGGTTATTACAATCAATCCCTTGGCGAAGCTAAAGCAAAAGACAAGAACAAGGCTGAGGCAAGTATCGATCCTAATGCGCATCTCTAACGTGCTATTGAGGCTTTAAAGGTCAAAAGACTGAACAAACAGCAAGTGCTTGCAGTTGTTGCAAAAATTGTGGATGACACTTTTGTCACTTAGGTTAAGAGCATTCTGAATTAAGGGGCAAGTCATGAATTGGAGATCATCAAACCTAGTCAACACCTATTGTCAGGACTGGTAACTGCACCTTCAATCCCCTTTATATGACCTTATCCAAAGCTCTCCAAATCCTCATAGGACAAAGTCATCTCAAACCCCTTGACCATCGGCCTCTCCTTGATCCCCTTCCAGTTAGGTATAAAGCTGCTAAGTACTGCGCCTTCCATCAACAAATCGGCCATGACACTGACGGTTGTTTTCATCTTCGCCATGAAGTTCAATATTTGACTAACAATAAGGTCATCACTCCACAAGGTCCTATAAAGTCTATCGGCGCTGGATCGATGAACTTGGGGGATAATGTAACTATATGATCGGGAATGAACCACTTGCTGATGCGCTCATTTTACTCTAGATATAGTGGATGGCACATACTGTTTTAGCGCTTTGAAAATATTGTTTATTTTACTTTTTGAACTAGGTATCATGCCAGTCTTGTTGTATTAAGTCAGTCTTGTTGTGTCGGAGATTGGTGATTTCGGGGGTGTTAACTCGGACATCACTTCCTTGTTTGTTTTTATTTGTCTCTTGACTCGTTCTTTTGCGTCCGTTTCTATCATTGAGCCAGTCAAGCCAGAAGATCTGAATGAATGGCAGTAATTTTCACTTACTTTTTTGTGCCTTTAAATCATTGTATTAACCAAAGTTTTTCAAAACTATTTCCAAAACTGTGATGAAAACAAAGAGGAAGGAATTCCTCGGGATTTGTAAAATTTGATTGATTGAGATGAAGAGAGGCGTGCTAAGCCCTTAATGAATGAGATCATGTTTGTTAAAATGAGTACTGAGAAGGATGCTGGCTTGATCCAGATTGGTTCTATATTGTCTTCAGAAGAGCATGAGTGACTAGTTGCTTTATTAAAAGAATTTCAAAAATGTTTTACGTGGTTCTACAAAGACATGCCTAGAATTGATATTGAGATTGTATAGCATAGGATCACTCTCAGCCTCAAGACTTGACCCCTTTGCTTGCAAACCGTGAACCTTAATTCAAAATGTTCAACAATCAACCATAATGTGAGGCTTGCATGGCCGGATTCGAAGTAGCTCTTGAACTATGGGTAAGAAGGTCGTATGTCATCAAAGGAAGCTTGCATAAATAGATGAGAAGCAGCCCTTGAACTAAGGGCAAAAAATGTCAGATATGCTCAAAGATTCAAAACTAGGTCATTTCTCAAGCCAATGAAGATTGACAAGAAATCCAAATCCCAGAATCTGGAGAGAAGAAAATTTACTGCTGAAGGACAATTGAGTTCCTATTCACAACACTAGGGGCAAATTCAGACCGAATTGGATGGGCTCTTATATCATCAATGAACAGCAGCCATTCTCCTGGATTTAGATAGCTTAGAGATCTCAAAACCGATCAATAAAGAGAAGTTAAACTTCTATCCTTTAGAGGCTCGCTGGGCCGAAAATCCGGAAGGATGAGCCAAGCAAAAGTTTGAGCAAGAAGAAGAAGAAGAAAAAAGAACAAAAATGAAAAAATGAAACAAAGAAAAAAGAAGAAGAAATGAAGAAAAATGAAAAAAGGAAAAAGAAAGAAAAATAGCTCGCAAGGTTGAAAACCCGGAAGAGCAATTTTGGCAAAAGTTAGAGCGCAAAAAGAGAGAGTTAATACCTGAGTGCATTTTAACCCCGGGAACTACGTACGGCCTGATTTCCATCTTTGGGATACTTAGGCAACTTCATCTTGAAGTTCGGCCCCAACCATTTTTCAATCTGTTTGTCTCGTCCATGTTGATTGGCTTGTTCAACTCGGCTGTTCTATCCATGTCCAATTGGCTCATCTTTGTTCAAATTCAGTTGTCTTAGCCCATTAAAAGATCCAGCTACAAGACAAATGAAGTTCAGATCTGAGGTTGTGCATCTCAAGAGTTAATTGTGTATTGGTTGAGTAGTGGCCATTTGCAAAAACAATTTTGAGGATTTTTAGTGAAGTTGACTAATTTACTTAGAAATTATTCCATTTTTCCCAAAATCTGACCATTTATTGGACAATTTTTTTTTTTTTTCAGTGCTCACAGTTTGACTTGTATGATTTCAAATCAGAAAATCGTACAAGCATGTTAAGGTAACCCATCTATCTCTCAAACTTTAGTTGGTGACTTTGGGAAATGAATGAACACTAATCTTTATAGTTATTTAATGAAACTTGTAACGCCCTGAAATAAATAAAATAAACCATCTACAACGATAAGTAAATAACAATATAAATTAGAGTATAAAATCCTTCCATTACATAAGACTCAGTTGTACAAAAGGGTAACATATGCGAACATACATTCATAAGTCCTAACCCTGAATCTATAGCATGCGCCAACGACAAAGATATGAAATAGAAATTAGACAGATAATTGAAATGCCCTGTAGGCTACGACTTTCCAAGACTGTACTTGGTTACATCAAAATGGATTTAAATCCAATACAGATAATGCCATAGGCTTGTACAAAATAATTACAACAAGTAAACAAAATGAAACTCTTGCTCCAATTCTTCCATGCTACTGTCTTGGCGGAGGCATCTCACTAACACCTGAAAATGGTTTTTTCATATAGGATGAGCCAAAGCCTAGTAGAAATAATCCAACACAATATATGAATCTTAACAAAGATATAAGGGTGAAATGAATATGCAATGCTCATGACCAAAACATCTCATTTCCCTTTTCAAAACCATACAAAGTTCGGTTTATATCACAATTCATCATTCATTTCCTTTACATTAGAAAATAGGGCCTTGAATCATAACTCTGGGAATCTCAAATACAACATTTCCTGGATATTTTGTCCGCGGGAAACCGTAACTGGCACCCATGTAAACGTAGGCTATACATGTACTACTATTATCATTTTACGGGTATTTCGTCCGCAGGAACTGGCACTCATGTATACAAGTGGTTTTCGGGACTTTCACCTTGGACACACAGGCTAACTTAATTCAATGGAATACATCCCCTTCCCAGATTCACCAATTTTTCTCAAAAACGTTATACATGTACAATGTATCAAAATGTGATAATGCTTAACACAAATTGATGAGAAATTAGTTTCAATTCACCTAATCCTCATGCAATTTCTACAACAATCATAGCTATTCTTCACCAATAGTCCAAAATAGATACTTCTATATAGATATAAAATCTCCAATACAGATAAAATTTTCAAATTTCAAGATGTGAGTGATAATACATATCAAACTCTACCATCCATATCAATATCCATCCAATTTCACATTTCCAACATCAATTCTATTTATTTATACAAAATAAACATTTGAGACATTTAGGACAAAATCTCTTTTCTTCCAAAATCCATTCCAAGTATCAAATCAATAATTTTATCATAACTCAATCTCATTTCCACTCCCACAACCATTTCTAATACATCCATTTGAAAATCTCTCTTTTAATTTTAAACCAAAATCCTAGGTTTGTTCAAAATCCTCCAAAACCACAAGATTGTTTTATAAAAACAAATATCTAAGTTAAAAATCGTAAAAGAGTGTAGAGGATCCCTACCTTAAAGCTAGAAGATGAGATAAACACGGATGAAACTCGGATGAAGCCGAAACCCAATTCTATTCGGATGAAAACGAAGCTCTATGTGACCTCTACCTTTTTAACAAAGAAGTAGGGTGTAGAGATCAATGGATGATAGTGTATTTGAGAGTTGAAGATGAGTTTTAAAGAGAGGGGGTCTCAACTTAGGGGTTTTGAAATGTTTAGAGAGAAAGAGAGATGAAAAAGTGACTTTTACGGACTGATATACTATAGCGATCCCGGTTTTCCCTTCATTGCTTATTATATTCTAGACTCGATTCCATGGATGATTGTTGTTGTCTGTATCACATTTACATCCTTTACTCTTTGTATTTGAGTTTTGGAATATGTTGGGCAGGTTTGAAACAGGTTGGTTATGTTTAGAAACAAATAGTTTATGCCCAGATTTTGGCCTCTACGCTCGAGCGGGCCCTTTTGCATTTGCTCCTCCGCTCGAGTGAGCAGTCTGACGCTTGAGCGGGATTCTTCAGCCTTCAGTATTTTCTTCTACAAGTCATCGGACGCTCGAGCGTCCACTCTCACGTTCGAACGGGGACCTTCGTCTGCAGAACTTCTAGAAGTGTGCATTCGATGTTCAAACGACGCTTTTCATGCTCGAACGGGAGTCTGTGTTTGACGCTCGAGCGGGGCGTTCCACGTTCGAACGAACTGTGATGTATATCAGTCCGTGAGAAGCCATTTTTGAATCACTTTTTCAACCCTCTCTCTCTCTAGCTCTTCAAAACCCTAGTTTGAGAGCTCCTCTCTCTAGTATACATATTCTCTCTACAAATACATCTAGTTCTAGTAATCTTCTACCCTAGTTCCTTTGTAAAAAAGTGCAGAGCTTGGTGTGGGCTTCGCTTTGATCCGAAAAACTTTGGGTTTGGAGCACTTTCGAGTTTGTCCATCATCTCCTTTGGGTTTCTTCGCTTAAGGTAGGGATAACCTACTCCTTTCTATGAGTTTTGACATAAATGTTTTGTATTTTGAATAAATGATGTTTTTTTGGGGGTTTTTGGGTAAAGTTAAAGTTTTGAAATTGAAATTATAAAAGAGGGGCTTTCTATTTTTAGGGTTCCTAGTATATGTGTGGTCCCTAAAATGAGGTTATTGTGTATGATTGATGAATTTTGGCCTTAGGAGCAATATTTGAGAAAAGGAAGAAAAAGCCCTAATTTAATGAAATTGATTAATTTGTATAATTAATCCGGAAAATATGGGAATATAATTTTGAGTTGAAAATTAAGAAATTGCGAAATTATGAGATGGAATTGTGGAGCTGGATTGATTAATCGCTCACATTTGAAATTGTAGATGATTGATTAATCGCTCAATTAAATGTGTAATAAAAAATTTCTTGTGTTCTTCAATTCTTTTGGCCTTGTTTGGTTTGTTTTTTAGAAAAAAAATTCGGAATTCTTTTTGAAAATGCGGAACCTAATTTGATAAAGATAAATATTCAAAAAATATTTTTTTTAATTTAAAAAAATTATTTTTGGCCTCCCAAAAGATTAAATAATATAAAAATGATAATCAACTTGTTTGGTTTTGATTGATTTTTTGAAATTTAATTTTTTAATTTTTCATTTTTTAAAAATTTTTTATTAAAAAATAATTTTTTACTTTCTAAATGCACATAACATAAATACATCTAAAAATAAAATATTAAAAAAATTCAATGAATACAGAAGAATAATAATTCATCAAATACAAAAATAAAATAAAAAATAAAAAAAATTCTGAAAATATTGTAAGTTTTGTTATAAAAAAAAAAAAAAAAAATTCTCAATTTTTAAAACCAAACAAAGTAAAAACATTTATTGGAGTTTATTTTTTACAAAGACCCATTTTTTGATTATTTTGTGATGCCACTAATTCCCCTTCACAATTCATAACAGAGTTCAGCTCCTCACTCCTCTCCCTCTCTCATCTCTTCGCCGCCGCCGCCGTCGTCACCGTCACTGCCGTGGCCTTCCGAGCCTTCTGTCGTCGCCGCTGCTGCTGAGTTCGTCAGACGGAAACTTTTAGCACTGCTCGCTGGAACCTCAGATCTCAGCTCATATTCTTAGGTAAAATCTACCTCCACCACTACAATACCCTTACCTCACAGTCCATATCAACTTTCCTTTTGAAATTTGCTTAATTTTCTTCTCTGTATTTTTCCAATTTTCATTTTTTTTTCTTCTTATTTGATGTATTCGATGGTTAATTAAAATTTGAAATTGCATCTATGCTTCACATTAAAATGTTCAAGTTGACGCCACCTTTTCTTCACTGGCGATTGCAAAAAAATAAATAAATAATGAGATTAATCTTTTCAATCATGTCACTAAATTTTGCTGGAATAACAAAGTCAATTGGCATAGGAAACACATCTTTGAATTCATCCAAATCAGTTTTCATAAAGCTTTCTTCGATATTCCCAGAAACTACCTCGATTCTTTTCTTTTTAGCCTCACTACCTAGCACAAAATCATATTTTGATTCACTATTGGCCACTGCACATTCATCAAAGACCTTGGATTGTAATGTCATGACCTCTAATGCTGTGTTTGGTTGGGGGATTTGGGAAGGGATTTGGAAAGGGAAAGGAAAAAGGTGTATGAAATTATGTGAAATCTAGGTATATTTTTTTCACATTTCATCTACATTTTTCATTTTTCTTTCCAAATTCCTCCTCAAATCCCTCAACCAAACACAACATAAAGGTATTATATGTTTTGAACTAGCAACTGCTCTTTTCGATTCGTTACTCTCAAGAGCATAAGGAATGACAATTTCTTTGATTTCTCACCGTTAGCCTTTTCAAGTTCAATACATGGAGCTTCAATTGGTGGCTTCTCATCCTTCATAATCTGGCCATCATTCTCGTCAGGCAGATTTTGAACAAATTCCTTGCCTTGCAACTTCAACTGTGTAGGGTTTTGATCCCTAAGAACAACAGTAGTTTGGCGCATATTGTTATGAATTTTCAGCATCTTTTTGTGGCACTTTAACCCTTTGTTTTGGAGTTTTTGTTAGCTGGTCTTGTTGGATAGTTTTTGCATTATGCGTAGGCTTCAAAACTATAGATTTCTCCTTAAATTTTATAAAGAAACTCAAATTGTATAGTTGTTTCAATAGCATCTTCGAGATCTTCCAAATATGCATGAGGCATCTCTTTTTTAATTCCAAATCTCAATCCACTTTTGAAACAAGCAATAGTCATCTATTCATTTTCGACAACTCTAGACTTGAAAAATAACTCCTTATATTTTCTTGCATAATCAACCACACATATCATCTTACTTGAGAGCATACAATTGATCAAGAAAATTGAGAGGGGAGATTTACACCGTTAGTACGGCTGAGCTACGGTAGCGCGGGCCGTGACAGATCTCACGGCACTGCGCTATCTCCTCTGCTAACACAGCCCGTGCATCTGTTTTGCACGGCCAAAGAGATCGTCCAACTAGGCGTGAGCTAAGGCCTGACCGAGCTGTGGCTAGGAAGACATTTGGCAGAGCACGTAGTGGCGTGTGGCAACCGAGCTAAGGGCCCGGGCTAGACTAGGTACGCGGCGAGGGCTCGGCATGCCTCTAGCCGGTCAGCCGAGATAGATTGACTTCGGGCAACCGAGAATGAAGAACCGGGGGGGGCGGGCATGCCTCGCAACCGGTTAGTCAGGATGCACCGGTCGAGAACAGCTTGGCCATGACAATCGAATATTTGCCCCTTTGCCAAGGGACAGGTCGGCGGTTCCTAGTTCGGTTGTGTGCTTGTGGAGGCAATTCTCCACAAGGGATAGGCTGGTCGTGGTACTCCGGTTAAGTGTGCCACCTGGGCCAATGGCGTGAGGGAGAGGAAATTTGCTCCAGGCACGCGTCAATACCGTTTGGCAGTTCTGCATGTACTGGTTGGAGGACTAGGCCTTTACACGCGTAAGGTGGTGAGAGGCGAACACTGCCACCTGTCCAGGGAAGGACAGCAGGGGTAGTGCGCGTACAATCTTGAGGCTGCATAGCCAGCTTAGAAATAGGGGAAGAAGATGAACGTTAGAGGTAACCAATCTCGAGCCATCTGAAAACACTCTCTCTCTCTCTTTCTCTAACAGCCTTCTTCTTCCTTAAGTGATCTGACTTGATCGTCGGAGGGTCTATCTGGCGAACCACCGCCGGACAGCTCACCGTTTTTGTGTTGCCAGGTTAGACACCGTCACGAGAAGCTTGGAGTCCAAAGAGTACGGAAAGCAGAGGATATTTCGTCCTCGTACAAAAATCATCTTGAAGATCCCTTAGACGATTTTTTTTTTCCTCTAAGAAACGCTTTACTCTCTTTTCAAGTCGATCCACTTGTATAGGATCTCTCACAATGTGAAAACATCATGGCGGAACCTAAGTTCCGATACCAAACTGATGTAGCACAGCGTTGAATTTTGAAAACAGAGTGAATAATTTAGGATTTAAAGGATTAAATTAAAGTCTAATAGGTAGGGGAAGTGATTAGGGTTTGATTGCATTACACAATCCATAAAGAAGCTTCAACGCTCTCAATTTTTATTTTAATATAAAATATCAACTCTATTGAATTAGAAGCATTACATGACTTTATATAGGATTAGGAGACTTTCTAAACCAAGTAGAATAAAAAAAGAAAACTAGTAAAATATCTTTGATTTTTAAAACTAATTTAAGACCAAACAAGAAACAAAAACAAAGACTAATTAAATAACTTGACACATAAGAGAACCCACGGGTGACCTCTACAGCCCATGTTTGCAAATATGGAAATTACCAAAACACCCTTGACCTAAAAATCTTAGAAAATATAAACTAATTATAAAATAAGACTTTAATAATACTAGAAACATTATTCTATAAGTTTCTTACCAGTTTTACTTTGAAATCATTCCAATTTCCAAATATTATCACTTCTTTAAATTTACTCTTCCTTGAGCTTCTTATATTCTGCATCACCTGGAGGGGAGTGAAATGGAGTTCTACTGTTAAAACTTAGTAGACTTGAACAACTACGTGTAGAAACTAAGAAAATCCACTTCTTATAAATTTACTAATTAATGAGGATAAGTAACCATTTCGATTTGATGCACATGGTAATGACCTTCATAACAACATCACAAAATTTTGTAACACAAATCATAAAATATAATGACTTTTCTCACCCACAAAAAGTATTAACTTTTTGCTCACCACAAAAACTTTTACTTTTGGTTGCACGCAAGGTTGTTAAAATCGGGATCCTATGTTGGATCGTTGGAGGTGTTTACGGGATCAAATCGTAGAATCAGATCGAGGATCGTAAGATCCTATCGAACAAGACAAATTACGTAATAATTTAATTTAAATAAAATTTCTTAAAAAGTATACACAAAATGAACCTATGTTCTATTAAAAAGAAGTGAAGATATTGTGAAAAATATAATATTCCATGTAAAATGTACATATAATATTATACAATAGAAAGCTCAATGGTAAAAGTTTTGTGTTTCATCAAAAAAGAAGGTAAAGAAAAAGAATTCTATAGTAAAATACTTTACAATCTACAATAATTCATAAAAAATGAAGAAAAAATATTTAATAAAGTTGAATATGAAAATATATTAAGAACTCAAAAGAGCGGCTTAATCGAATGATAAGGTTTGTTGTTAGCATCTCTGGTGGAGCGGATTCAAGTCACAAAAATAGGCTTTCCAAAAATTGGGATAAAGTTACAATCATCTTGCACTCCTCAGTCTCCGCTAAAGCTAAGTTTGTTTTTTCGACTAGTTAGTTTTTTTAAATTACCGCAATATTTAAATATTTGTTTCCTAATTTGTTTTTTAGTCTATTTGATTCAGTACTACTTAATTTTTATTATTTATTTTGACCACATAAATTGGTATTTAGACAACAAATATAAAATTTATAATAAAATATGTCATATAATACAAAACAAGGCTTGTAAATTGGATCAGATCGGATCGGATTCGGATTGGGATTTCATGATCCTATAAGATCCCATTACCAGGATTGAAAGATCCTACTTATAAGGAATTTTTTATACGATCTGGATCGATTGTGCCTAAATGGATCGTAAGAGCCAGATCGAGATTCTGATAACCATTGCACGCCATAAATTCACTATACATGACTTTTACCACAAATTGGCATACAACACACACCACAAACATTCGTAATTTTCACCACAAAAAATTGAAACTTTTTAAAATGTGCCCCTTTTTAGGGACGCATATCATAGATTTCCCTATTGATTTTAATAGTACAACTTGGCTACATAAGCTCTGGCCATAGAAGATTAGGCAGTGCTGCTTTTTATGATTCTCTGTCCTGTTATTATTTTTAACTACTGCTAATTTTTACGTGGTTGCAGACTTCACAGTAAATTTCATCAAAATATCAATAGAGACTATCTTGGACTGCTCAGTTGGCAGAGAGTCAGAATTTGGAACTTTGAACAAGTATTTGTCCAATTCTCCGTCAAAATTTGATGATTTAAAAACCTAACAGATGACTTAACCTACAACATTTTATCAAACTTATTTTAAGAAAATTAGGAATCTATGTTTGATTTCACCGATATGTTAACTTCCTGTTATTGAAATTTGAAAGTAGCATGAGAGATCATTTGATTAGTTAGATGTAATGTCAATGCATAGGTACAATAAATTTTCAGCCTTGGTGAAATGTTCAGTGTGCGTATTTTCTTGGCTCTGTCATCCTCTCATGCCTGGGGTAACAACGAAAATCTTGGCATTTTTTTTTTGTCTTCTTGTCTCTCTTGTGGATAGGCTCCTTCCACATTCCAATTTCTCGGGAGAAAATACAAATTTTCCTTCTTGTTCTTTCTTCTGCCAATTCAAAAATCTCACTTCGGATGTGCTTTTCCAGCCAACAATCTAGCAAAGTAAGCAAAGACAGTGATTCCAATAAAGAAGAGAAAACAAGTTTCTCTTCCTCAAATGCTTAGATCAATTAAAGGCCACTTTAGAATTTTTTTTTCTTGTTATATCTATTTATTTTTCTTAAATTCTATGATTGCCATAATGTTGTCATTTTTTAGGAATTTCTATATGAGCCTTTCTCAATCTTTATCATTTCTATATGCATTTCTCTATCTTTGCATATATGTTGTAATTCTTTTGGAGGTTTGATTTCTTGGACTCTTGAATTGAGATTCATTTCCTTTACTTTGTATTCGTGTTTCACTAATATTATTTACTTTTTTGATGGTTTTTTGTGGAACTTGGGATTTAGCCTTTCAAATTCTTAGATTTCTTATATATAATTTGTTTTTTATTATCCTGCATCTATCATCTATTCCTATTAGTGGTTTAGTTCTTCCATCATTTTTAGTTGGCTCCTTATAATAATGGCTTACCAATTAAGATTTGTAATTTTGTACTGGTTTGATGTTGGCTTACCAATTGAGTTTCGTGATTCTCTGTATCAGGGAATTCACATTCTGAGCAAGTCAATATGAATAAACTACAAACAAAAGGCTACAATTTTTAATGAATACTGTCCAACCTGGAGTTTTTTCTCCTATCAACCAATGTATGCAAAAGAAGCTAATAAAACATTAAACCATTCAAAACTGCTTTATTTTTATTTCTATCAGATTCATTATGTGCTTTCATGTTGAAATTTGTGGATGTGTCGTTTTGTTGCCCAGAAATGTAGTGAGCAAAAATGTAGTCTATCTTTTTGGTTTTAGTTTTGTCTGTGTTTTATTTATTATTTATTTTTTATGTCATACTCATCTAAAATGTGTTGTTTATACATCATTTTTATACTTCATATTCGCTTTTACAAAAAATTGGAACTGAAACTGAAATTACCATTAATGGGCATTAAGATTGCACGACGGCACCCACTTCCACCTCACTTGCAAATGTGAATGCAAGGCTATCGGGCCCTCCATGAAATGTCTTTTAAGTCATTCTTCTTTGTTCTGTTGTTTTTTTATGGTTGTGTGTGATGTTTAAAAAATCATGAAAAAAATATATGTTTTCTCTTGTGGGTTAAAAACAGGAGACATCTGGATATCTTGAGCTCCAGCACCAAAAACTCCTGGATATGTCGTAACAGCCTCCAGTGGTGCCAAGGCATGCCCTTGAAAGTGGCCAGACTTAAAAGGGTTAGTGATGGCTCCTGCAAGAATTGTTTCAATGTTCATAATATGATGCCAACCCCATTAGGTGACAGAACCTGTTGGAATAGGAAATGGCTGTGCACACAGACGAGGTCATTGCTAGGGTTGTCACTTCTATTGTAATTGTCATTGCAGATACCTTTGTTCATCTTGTGCCCATTATTGGTATTTTGATATCACCATAAATTACAGCAATATTCTTGTTTTTATGCACAAATGTCAAATATGCAAGGTTTTTGTATCTGTAGATTAACTATATTATTCTCAAAATTCATGTGGCCTTTACAAAATCTAGATCGTATTCCACAAATTTGGTTATCAGTTTATCTTTGGCAGTTTTCTTATTTATTTATTTATATTATTATATCGTGTTCCCTCATATTCAGATAAAACCCTATTCTCTAGTTAATATTACCGCTGCAGTTTCCCAGTTGCTCTTCTGCAGAATTTCCAGAATTCCAGTTAGAAGAGCCCATTCTCTAACAAGCTAAACAACCCTTATACTGTGTATTTTACCTCTATGTACTATGCTATTTTTAATGAAGTTCCACAATAAATAAATTCATGTCAAATATATGTCTTTCTTGCTTATTTTGTTGGGGAATATCAAAAAAGTGGGAACATAGTAAAATAATTTTAAATACATGAAAGTATGACATTTTTTTACACAAATTAGTGCATGAGCCATTTGTACTTTCATGAATTTTAAATTATTTTACCATCTTTTCATTTTTTTAATATTTCCCCTCTTTTGTTTCGCCACTAATCTTGAATTCTTCTTTCCTGCACTATGAAAAGTATGGAAACAGTTTCTCAGTATGTTTGGAAGTAAAATTGTATACACTTGATTGTTCCCAAACCTTAGCTTTTCTTAGATAGTCAATAACTCTGCTTTTGATGTGTACAGGGAATACATAATAGCACTCAAATTGGCAAATTAAGGAAAATTTCAATTCTTTGCTTTGTTTTGTGGACCCTCGGGGGTCTCAAACAAGTTCACACAAATAAAATAGAACATGAAAGGAATTTAACGTGGACATTGTTTTATCACTTTTCCTCTACGTTTTTGCATCTTTACTCCAGGATATGAAAACAGAAAATACATCAAACAAAAACACAACCATGCCATTGATTCCGATTCTCTCTCCCCTTTTCTTTTTTTCTTTTTTTTTTGTTTTGTTTTGTTTTGTTTTTTTTTTTTTTTTCTAATTATTAAATTAAACTCATTCTCCCACACAAATAGATATACACTTAATTTTCTGACACAAGTTTACAAAAAAAAAAATACTGAACCAATTCCTACATGTGCTGGCAATAATTCTCAGAATTCCTGTAGGCTTGAAACTGGGAAATTCTATACAACTTAGAACATGACATCGATTCGTGTACTCGCATCGATACAATAGCCATAAGAACTTACTGGAATTGAGTCAGAAACGATCCCTGGAGAGGGTCACTCTTTCTGCACAAGCTGCTCAACATCTCTAAGCTCCACTCCACTCCCTTGCTGCTCATGTTCACTCTGAAACAATGCCTCAATCTGCTCCAGCGATTTTCCTTTTGTTTCAGGAACAAGTGTGTAAACAAAGGCAACAGAAACGGCTGAAACTGCTGAAAAAATGAAGAAAGTTCCAGCCACCGTAATCGCACGTGCCATGGAGAGAAAAGACATGGCAATCAAACCGCTGCACACTCTGTTACCCACAGCTCCAAGTGCTCCTGCTTGGGCGCGCAGCCTTAAAGGGAAGATTTCTGATGTCAAAACCCAACAAACAGGACCAATTCCCACTGAAAAGAAAGCAACATTTCCACAAACAGCCAGGATCGCCATTCCAATCCCGAAAGGTGTGTGCTTCAACAATAATAGAGTAAGTCCCAAACAAAACAAACAGATGGTCATACCAATTGTGCTTATATATAGCAGTGGCTTTCTTCCAAGTTTGTCTATAAGAAGAATAGCAACTAATATAAATGCAGTCTTTGTAACTCCCACAGCAACAGTTGCAGCAAGAAGCTTCGAGTTACCAGCAATACCCGCTACTTTGAAGATCTCGGGGCTGTAATACACGGTTGCATCAATACCCGTGATCTGTTGGAAACATTGGATTCCAAAACCAGTAACTAGCATACGGCGAAGTGCAGGAGAAGGACTCAACAGTTCACGCCAAACTGGTTTCTCTTCATACTTCTCAGCGTTACCAATTCCAGCAGCTAAAAGTATTTCTCCGAGTCTCTCCTCCACCTCTGACTCGTTCTCAATAGTTTTCAATAGCACGGCTCTTGCTGCTTCAACTCGATTCTGCATTACCAACCACCTTGGTGACTCGGGGATTATGAACAGAGCGAATCCAATGAATACTGAGGGAAGAATTCCCACAGCGAGCATTATCCTCCAATTTAAATGCACTGAAAGACCTGAAAATGCGTAGTTTGAAACATAACCGAGTAGGATCCCAAGATTGATGAAAATCTCAGGGAATGAGGTAAGAGAGCCTCTAGCGATTGTCGGTGATATCTCAGCTATGTAGACTGGGGCAATCATGACTCCAAAGCCGATTCCAACCCCACACAAGAGTCTCCCAATCATTAGGATTTGGAATGTCGGAGCAAGAGTCATTATCGCTGCACCGGTTTGAAAGATAATTGCAGCTAATCCCATTGTCCATTTTCTGCCAATGGCATCTGATGTTCTTCCACCAGCTAAACTACCAAAAAGCGAAACGACGCTTAAACTCCCAACAAGCACTTCTTGTTGCACTTCTGTTATCTTCAGATCTTCCTGAATGAATAGGATTGCTCCACTCATAACACCTACATCTGAACGTTGTAAAAACCTAATTAGCCAACTAACTTATCCTTGTAAACAAGATACCTTAGATTCACATGTCAAGCCCATTAGGAAATTTCTAATAAATGGTTGGGAGTTAAAAGAACATCAATTCATGGGGACATTAACCCCTCAACATTAACTACAGATGTGACAGGAAAACTAAATAAAAAGCAGTATAACATCAATACAAGGTTTAGAATTATCCTATGAGCCCACCATATGCATCTCAATGAGCCCCCCATTTATTAAAAAAAAATGGCATGCCTTACAGAAACCAAGAGAGCCAAAAAGGGAGGGTTCAAGAATGCAATCCCATGAACCCAGATGCATCTGGGACCCGGGATGTAGTCCAAGTGGTCTTGAGAAGGCACTTAGGTGTCAGATCTTTGTAACTTCAAATACCCGGATTCATTGTGGTCCCTTCTACACAGGTGGACAAGTAGAGTATACTATGGCGCTTGAGAAAACCATGTTGAAGCCTAATTACTAACTCGCTACCATCCTACCTTGTGCTAAAAGAAGGGGGAAAAAAAAAAAACTAGATGCATCTCAAGTTCACCTTTCCATGTTCAAAAGAAGAAATGCTATTTGATTAGAAAAAAAAAAAGTGAGATTCAAACAAGCAAAGCATATATGTACAGAGAACATGAGCATGTAATCAATTACACAAATGAGGTCAAAGATTGAGAGAAAAGGCTCTTATCATAGCCAAGACAAAGAGAATTGAGCCATGTTCAAAAGAAGCAATACTATTTGATTAAAAAAAAGTGGATTCAATGAAGCAAAGCATACGCAAAGAGAACATGAGCATGTAATCAATTACAGAAATGAGGTCAAAGATTGAGAGAAAGGCTCTTACCATAGCCAAGAAGAACGGAATTGAGAGATGCAAAAATGGCACAAGCTAGAACATATTTCTTGGTATTTCTGCTTCTTTGCTGCTGCTGAAGGTGGAGTGAATCATCATCCTCTGTGAGCTCAGAGTCCATCCTCCTGTACTTGTTCTTAGCTCCCAAAGGAAAACCAGACAAACCCATTTCCCTATTACCATCTTCTTGGAGACCCACCAATCCCATTTCCCCTTTCTCTGATCTGTGTCTGTTTCAGACCAAATCAGATGAAAGAAATACAACAGACCCAGAAATCTTTTATGAGGTTTTCAAATCTTGAAAGTCAGTGCAAAACCCAGGAATTGGGTCTGGCTCTCATTTCATTCTCAGATCTGAAAATAGAAGATGGAAGACTATTAAACAAAAGTGGGACCCCTTAGTTCGTCATGTAAGCGACCCTTAAACAAATGAAATGGTCATAAACGATACAGTACTTTTTCCTCGACTCGGCACCATTTTATAAGCTCAGAGTTGGGAGCTTTCTAAGCAACAGCGTTAGGGAATGTTATTGGTAGTGATAAAGAAACCGTGTTATTCACTTATTTTTATAAAAAAATAACTACTCCTATTATTTTTGTTTTTATTAGATAAACAAAGTTACAATGGTCTCTTTTGAGAATATGGAAAAAAATCTAATTTATTAGTTTGTTGACTTATTTAAATTTTATCAGATCTCTATTTTTTTTTACATATTTAAAAAAAAAAATTAAAATCAATATGTTAGCTTTTTTCTTACTTTCAAAACACTTGTTTTGGGAAATAGGTTAAAGGTTAATTTTTTTTAACTTTTATAAATAAATAAAAAAAATTACAAAAAAATAAAAAAATAATATAACTCAAAAAATTCAAAAGTCAAAAAAACTGACTTTTAAACACATGACAAAATAAGCGTAAAATCCTTCATATTTTTGTCAATTACTTCAATTTAATCAAACCTGTTTATTTCTCTCTTGGGAGGAATAATTTTGATATTTGTGTAAAAATTACTCAACAAAGACAAGATATGAAACATCTTTTATTTTCGTTCTTTCTTCTTTTTTTTTTTTTGGGTGATAAAAAATGTGTTTTTTGTGGCAATTTCTTTTCTCTCTCTCTCTTTTAACTAAGATTTTCCAAAGATTTGCAGAGCTTTGTAAGGGGCAATTTTTTTATCAAAAATTTTAGGCACATTTACACACAAATCCTAATTTATGAATTTATACTCTATTAAGTCTTAAAGAAATCGTGTTATTTAGTTATTTTTATAAAAAAATAACTATTAGATAAAGAAAGTTACAATGGTCCCTTTTGAGAACATGGAAGAAAACCTAATTTATAAGCCGACAATGCTACGTAGCTCAAATTTTGTGGCTCAAAAGTGGCTCAAATGGCCAAAACGATGTCGTTTTGAGTACAGAACAACATAAAAATGGCCAAAACGACGTCGTTTTGGCCATTTGAACCACTTTTGAGCCACAAAATTTGAGTTACGAGATATTTTCCTTTATAAGCTTATTAATTTATTTGAATTTCATCAAATCTCTACTTTTATATATATATATATATATATATTTAAAAGTTAAAAAAATTAATAATTTAGCTTTTTTCTTACTTCCCAAAACAAATGTTTTGGGAAATAGGTTAAAGGCCAATTTTTATTTTTATTTTTTTGACTTTTTTTTTTAAAAAAAAAAAAATGCATCCATGTATGTGTATGTGTATATTCAGAATTGTTCAATAATTTATTAAAGTTAGATTTGACCTTTTGTTTTTAGATTGATGTGGTATTATGTATCCGTACATGTGTATGCTTATTAGTGATGTTTTTGTGAATGTGAACGTTCATATTCACTGAAATCATTGTTGTTGTGAATTATCATATTTTAATGCTTTGCATTTTATGATATGAATTTCAACATTAGAAATATGTGATGGTTGTATGATGTGCAATGTAGACTGATAATTGCATGATTATTGCATAATGTAACTGTTTATATATGATTATTGTATGAGTTTTCATAATTTTTACATAATTATTACATGGTGCAAAAGTTCACATTGGTGCTATGATCATCACATTATTAATCAATATTAATATTTACATTTAAAAATAACCACACAAGCATAAACAATAATGCGATATTTTGGTCACAATATATTATGTATCTGTTGGCTACATATTTTGTAAAAACCAATCACAATTCGACACGTGGCAGAGTAAGGGCAATATAGGAAGACTGGTCAAGTCTTTGATCCTGATCGTACACGTGGCAGTTAATATTGGTTCTCACGTGATCTGAATAGCATTGGATCAGTAAAGAGATGCAAGGTGACGTGGCTTCAACGGTTACTCATATTCAAATTCAAATTCAAATATAGGAGGGAAGCCTAACTGCAAATGATGGTGTAGTGGAACTACTTATAAGGCAATATGATCAACGATCATGGAGGAGCAGTTCGACGGTTTGAAGTGCAGTTCGAAGGTCATCCTTGACAAGTATAAATAGCAGGGAAGCCCCTAGAAAAAACCCCCAGACTCAGATCCAACAAACCAGTCATTTACTTCATATTTTCTTTTCCAGTTTTACATTTCCTGCACTTTAAATTCCTGCACTTTAAATACCTATTCTTTACATTCCTGCACTTTAAATTCCTGCACTGCACTTCGATTCATAGGAGTAGTTTCAAGTAGATCGTCACTGTAAACCTCTTCGAGGCTGAGTTTGGATCATTGTAAGTGTTCATTTTAATGAAATACTTCAATTGTTCGTCATTTTGATTGTTATTTTACTTAATTTCTCCTAAGTCAAGCAACCAGTAAAAGTCCTCTTCATTGAGGCTGAAAGAACTAAAACACAATCGTCTGATAATTGGTTGGCAATTATAAATTCTGTAAGGACTGATTGATCCTTGTTGGCACGCTCACATTTACAAAAATACCCTTCGAAAGCTAAAAAGCCAACATATATTTTTGGCACGCCCGGTAGGACTTGTTAAAATGGCTAGACGAAAACGACAAGGAGAAAATGAACGCTTGGAAGAAGGCGTAGAAGGAGAGGTAGAAATACCTAATTCAGAGGATAATGTGGTAACACAACCTGTGGAAACTCCCATGTTATCAGAACCTATGGTCGAACAGACCAGTACTTCGGAACAAGAACCATATGTTCATAATATTGGACGAAACCAAGGAATTGGACCATCCACTGTTCCATCTACTCAGCCAACCAATCCATGGGATGGCTTAGTAGATGCTATGGGACAACAATTAATGAACACAATGGAAATGTGGGCAACATCCTTTTTGGATCGAATGAATAACCACCAACCAACAAACACAAGACACACAGAGGAAGTTTTAAATGTCCATCAGCAAAGATTGGCTAGAGACAAACAGCCTATGCAAGTTAATGGACATCCTAATGGTCAAACTAGTAACCAGAACTATGAAAGACCATCACCTCAGTGTTGGTATGAACCCATTTCGAGGCCTATAGCAGGCCAAAATGCCTCAGTACTTAACAATGAAACCACACAAGTTGGTGGATCTGGCCAAGTACAAGAAACTGGCGTGAGAATGGTTACAAATCCCATGTTCGAAGCCATACCTGGCACTAGAGGGTATAATAATCCCTTATTCGAATTTATACCCGGGGGGTTGGAAGGTTGGCCTGCAAATGGAAGGGACACAACGCCCGTTCCTGCACCTTTTACAGGTCCTTTCGCAGGACAGACTCAAAGGGGTTACCCACACCCCCAACAGCAACCTGCACCACAGGGGTAACCAGTTCCAACTGTACCACCTTATGGACCAAGAGGACCGCAAGCACAAGTTTGTCCACCAAATCTTGTGTTTGTTCCTCCAGTAGTGGTTCAGCAGGCACAAAATATGGTCCTTAGGGACCAAATTGCTGATATTGTTAGGGAAATGTGTGGACCGATGGCTCGGGGGGTCCAGACTCCTGTATACAGAAAACCATACCCAGAATGGGTAGATAGGGTACATGAATACCCAAGGGGGTTCAGGATACCAGATTTTACCCTTTTCTATGGGAGTGGAAATCAATCAACAGTAGAGCATATTGCTAGATTTGCTGCTCAATGCGGTGAATTCACTAATCATGATTATATGAAACTGAGATTATTTCCAAATTCTCTAACTGGGGGAGCATTTGTATGGTACATCAACCTTACACCTGGCTCCATTCAAACTTGGCAACAAATGAAAGAGGCATTTCATGCCCAATTCTTCCAATCGGAGCTAGAGGTTTCCATGGCAGACTTGGCAAGATTGAGTCAAAGGCCTGAAGAAAAGGCTACTCAGTTTATTGCCAGATTTAAAAGGGCTCGAAATAAATGTAGAGTCATACTGCCAGAGCCAGAATTCGTAAGATTGGCTCAAAATGGCTTAGAATTCAGACTTCGAAAGAAGTTTGACTCAACTGAATTCAGAGATTTGGTCGAACTAACCTATAAAGTGTCTCGATATGAAGCATTACTAGAGGAGGAACAAGATCGAAATAATGCCTCGTACAAGACATATTATAGAGATCCAAATTATGAGATTGATGCAGCAGAGATTGTGGGCAAAGAACCTGTAATCTGTGAAGCATTAATTCATAAGGATACAACAATTGACCAGCAGTTTAAAAAGAAAGACTTTCACAGAAAGTACTCTTTCGATCTAACAAAAACAGATGACATTTTTGATCATTTGCTTGCAGCCAATTTTCTTAAGTTACCAAAAGGAGTAAAATTGCCATCTCCAGATGAACTTAAAAGAAAAGTATATTGTAAATGGCATAACTCTTGGTCTCACTCGACTAAAAGCTGCATTGTTTTTCGAGACAAGATCCAAGAGCAAATTCGGAAAGGAAGTTTGAAATTCCCAGCCAAAACAGAAAAGGCCATGGGAATTGACAGTAACCCGTTTCCAGAAGTTGGAGAAAGCGCAGCTAATGTGGTTGTACCAAACTTCCAGAATTTATCTCTGCAAGAGTTGGAAGAGGTCAATGTGCAAATGCATATTGCCAACCAGACAAATACGAAGAAGGACACTAGAAACCCACCAGCTATTGGACAAGGTTTCTCACACCAGAGGGAACACTCTGATAAAGAAGCATTGGATGATGATTCCTTGGAAGCAGCTGTAATGCAGAGGATGTGTCCCAGGTGCAGACTGAGTTATAAATGGTTAAAGGGGCTTCCAATTGATGGGAAGCAATACTACAGGGATGTTCAAAGACGTCCTAAATCAACCAATCCTTACAACAAAAGGCCGTATCCGGCTAGTGATAGGTAGCGACCACCAGTGGTTGATCCTGCAATGGACAGAATGCATGCTAAAGGCAAGAGGCCCTTACATGAATCCAGGCCACCTAACTATTATAGAATGGAGAGCAGTCATTCTGAAAGAAGACTGGAGAGAGGCTCATTTCATGGGATCAAAGCCAGGGATTGGCCTCCTAGACCAGCCTCACGCAGGACAGAAAAGTAGCTACCTTCATCAAAGGTTTGAATCAGGCTCAAAACATGAGGTCAGAGCCAAACACTTACCTTCACAGCCAGCTTTGAAGATGGCTTCGAAGGTTGAAAAAAACAGTTCAACATCTGAGTTAGCAAGTTCGTGGGTACCTGGGGTCCCAGATTGGTTTGTAATGCAGAACAAGCCTAGGGAAGTGCCTGTCCAAAGGGATGTTGGAAACCAAGGTAAGATGGTCAAGCCTCCATTGATGGCTCCGAACAATTGGGTATTGCTTAAACACCCAAAGACAAAGGAACCAGATATGGTTCCAGTCATTTCAAGATCACAAAGGAGGAAGATTCAGCGCAGGTACACCCAGTACCAACAAGATCTAAAAGAAAGTGGAGAGAGTTCTTCACTGGTCAAGACAGAAGGAAAGAAGAATCCAAAGTCAGACCATGCTCCAAAGCCAAATCCACAGAACAAAGTGGTTGGCAGCAAAGAACAGTTGGCCAAGGTTCATTCTGAACTAAAGGCCAAGGAGAAGGCTAGCTTAGCAAGGTTGGAGAAGGCTCTGATGGAAAATGATTGCGAGATGGAAGAAGAGATTAGCATAAGCCAAAAGAAAGAAATGGCAGAGGAAGAAATGTTCGAAACCTTCATGGCTGAGCAAACATTTCTGGCTGAAGGACCAGTTGAGAAAGATCCTTCGAAGGAATCAGTTAGCAACGAAGTGCCAGAGTGCAGTATGGAGGATGCTGCTGAAGTCACTGATCAAGGTAGCCAAGAAAGGAGACAGGCACAGCCAGCCATCCAGTTTGGCTCATTTCCTCCGGTATCAGTCAATATGGTACACATACTGCCTCACGAGTTCCAAGTTGAAGAGGAGGACCAAGACATGGATCCTATTCCAGTCTCTAGTGAGGAGTCGCAAGTGAGTATGGTACAGGATGAGTCTGAAATGGCTACTTCAATGGAAACTAAATGCGAGAGCGAGGAAGAGGTGAGCATCAACCTCTCATATCCTTTTGAATATCCCTCGAATTCTATGACACAACATGTCAAGCCTTTGTACATCAAGGCTTTCTTTGATGGGATACAATTGAATCGGGTCCTGATAGATAATGGGGCAGCAGTGAACTTACTACCGAAATCTTCTTTGAAGAAACTAGGGAAAAAGAATCCCAGGTTGATCCCAACCAGCACAACCATCGCTGGCTTTGCTGGAGACAGACAGATGGCTCAGGGGATTCTACTCATTAACTTGAGTGTGGGAATCAGGGACTGCATGATAGCATTCTTCGTAATCGACAGTAATGCTAAATACAATGCTTTACTTGGGAGAGATTAGATCCACACTAACAAATGTGTGCCTTCCTCTTTGCATCAGAAAATCATGATGACTTTGGGCAATGGAGAGACAGAGGAGATTGATGCAGATCCTCAACCCTTCATAGCCTATGCAGACTTTACAGAGGCCAAGTTGTATATTGAAGGAGTGACCCCACTCAGTATACTAAGGAAAGCTGATGGCTCAGCCGAAGTGACGGCTGATGAGGAAGTGACACACCTGAAGCACTTAGTCCAAGAGAGTGCTGATGAAGAGATTGTCGTTAAGGATGACAACGATGCCTGGTTATAGGCAAAGAGATGAAGAACAAGAAGCTAAGTCCCTAGCTCTGGTTAAATTCTCAACATTAGATGTAAAAGCAATAGTCCAGAAAGTACAGGAGCAAAAGAGAGAAACCACGATAATTGGCTGCAAACAGGAGCAGCAACAAGTCAGAATTTTGACCCTTGGTACATACTGTGCATTGGACATTGAAACAAAAGTCCAGGAGATATAGGAGGAGGATGCCTTATGGACAGATTTTGTCTACGAAGAGGAGGGCAAAGATGTTGAACTAAAGAACATGGGAACAGAACAAAGAAAGAAGGTTGCTTCGAAGGTCGAAGAAACCAAGGAAGAAGCTTCAATAAGTTCTCAGACACAAGACCCCTTAGAAGAAGCAAATTTAGGGGAATGTTCTATACAACAGCCCACCCATATAAGTGCATGCTTGAATGTTCTGGACAGAGACCAGTTGTTGGTTGTTCTAAAGAAATACAAAGATTGCTTTGCATGGTCCTATAATGAACTACCAGGATTGGATAGGTCATTAGTGGAACATAGGCTTCCTATGAAGCCTAATTTCTAGCCATACAAGCAGAAACCAAGAAAAATGAGTCCATAAGTAATTCAGAAGGTCAAGGAAGAGATTCTTAGACTACTCAGGGCAGATTTTATTAGGACAGCTAGGTATGTTGAATGGCTATCTAATATTGTGCCTGTAGTTAAGAAGAATGGCAAAATGAGGGTATGCATCGATTTCATAAACTTAAATCTAGCAACTCCCAAAGATGAGTACCCTATGCCTATAGTGGATCTGCTGGTAGACAGTTCAGCAGGGCATCAAGTTTTATCAATGATGGATGGACACTCTGGTTATAACCAAATCTGCATTGCAGAGGAGGATATCCACAAGACAGCATTCAGATGTCCTGGAAATATTGGCACCTTCGAATGGGTTAAAATGCCATTTGGTCTGAAGAATGCTGGGGTTACATATCAGAGGGCTATGAACACTATCTTTCATGATCTCATTGGAGGGTATCTAGAGTGTTGTATTGATGACATTGTAGTGAAATCCCAGTCCATGAAGGAGCATCTGTTTCATTTAGAAGCAGCTTTTGAAAGAATGAGGAAGTTCAAGTTGAAACTCAATCCTCTAAAGTGTGCTTTTGGTGTATCATCTGAAAACTTCTTCGGTTATGTAGTGCACAAGAAAGGAATACAGATTGATCAGAATAAAGCTAAAGCCATCATTGAAGCTAAGCCTCCATCAAGTAAGAAAGAATTACAAAGGTTCCTTGGACAGGTTAACTTTCTTCGAAGGTTTATTTCTAACACTGCAGAGAAAACTAAAGTATTTTCTTCCTTGTTAAGGCTAAAAGATGAAGAGGAATTTGTGTGGACAGCAGAGCATCCAATTGCTTTCGAAGGTATCAAAGCCTGCTTGGCCAACCCTCCAGTGCTGATGCCACCAAAAGGAAATAAACCCTTGAAGTTACTGCAGCAGAAGATTCATTGGGAGCCTTCTTAGCCCAAGACAATGAAGAAGGCAAGGAGCAAGCTATTTATTACCTTAGTAGGTTTTTAAATTCTTGTGAATGTAAATATTCAGCTGTTGAAAAGCTGTGTCTTGCTTTGTATTTTGCTACAATGAAATTAAGATATTATCTTTTACCTACAACTGTCTTGGTAATTGTAACCACAGATTTGGTTAAATACATGTTATCTAGACCTATGTTGAGGGGAAGATGGCAAGTGGATACTAGCCTTATCAGAATTTCATCTAGAATATGTCCCTCAAAGGGCAGTAAAAGGGCAAGTTTTAGCCAATTTTCTGGCAGACCATCCATCTCAAACAGAGAGTCAAAAGATAATGGAGCTTGGTATGGCTAGTGTTGAGCCATGGCAGATGTGGTTCGATGGATCGAAAGCCAATGGCTTAATTGGAATTTGTGTTGTGATAAAATCTCCACAAGGGGTAGAAACCACACATGGTTTCAGAGTGGATGAAGCCACTTGATCCAATAATGTAACAACCCTCGTACCGATTATCGAATAATCACTGAATTATATACTGATTATTGCTAAACTGGACGGATAATGACTGATAATTGAATTAATCGAAGTATTTGATGGACTGATTGAAATCGAAACTGGAATTGAATAAGTTCATTTATCGAATTGCATATTGCATCTGTTTGATTGAATGATTATCTGTTTAAGTTCATATGTTTAAACTGTTAATTGAAGACCTTATCGGCGGTCGATTTAGGAACCGTTTAGAGTTTTATAATCAGTAGAATATTTGTGTTTTAATGATATATTTATCTGAAAGTTGATTAGGAATGGTTAAATTAGATTAAAACGAATTAATCGTCAAGTTTAACTTATTTACCGAATTGCCATTGAGTGGGCTTTGTTTATTCTTGTTCATTGAACCTTATACACACTTGAATTAGAGCATTCCTCAGCCATTTTCTTCACTCTAGCCGACCAAGAGAAGGAGTAGGAGAGAATTTGGGTTCCATTTAGAGAATTGGTGTGTAGACTTGAAGAATTTGTAGAAAATTGGCAAATTTAGCTCCCACACCTTGAATACAAGATTAAGGTAGGACATTCATCTCCTTATTGTTGTCTTTGAGCTAAGCTTTGCATGATTCTTGCATCATTGTAAAATTAAGTCATGAATTTGTTCATAATTGTTGAATTAGAGCCCCATTGTTGCATGCATGGTCATTTTGGCATAGTTTGAAGTTAAATTCTTGGAGAATTATACATGCATGTCCATGTTTAAGCTTAAGTCCATGCTTTCCTTTTGTTTTCTAACTATTGAGCTCATTAGAGCAAGATTTAAACCTTGAACTTGGTTAAACAACCCATGCATTGCATGTTTGGAAAGTGTTCTTGGAAATGGATTTGAAATGGCTTTAATTGACCAACCCTTGGCCCTTGCATGTGCAAATTAACTTTTGAAACTTGTTATACATTGAGTTTAAGTGTATTTTCCAGAATTTGGGGCCAAGAGGTTGAGTTTTGGATGGTTGAATGCTTGGTTCGAACTTGGGAGACAAATCTGGAAATTCCAGATTTGGCTTCCTCGCTCGAGCGAAGGATTCCTCGCTCGAGCGAGCCCTTTGGTTTTGCAATCTCGCTCGAGCAAGCATCGAGCGTGGTATCGCGCGTAAAAATCGAGCATCCAGTACTTTTACTGTTTCATCAGACCGCTCGAGCGAAGGATTGTTCGCTCGAGCGAAGCCTTTAATTTTGGAAGCTCGCTCGAGCGAAGGAAGGCTCGCTCGAGCGAGGTGCCTATTTCCAGCAACTTTTGAAAAATGCCTTCCAACTGTAATTTTGCATCCTCATCCCATCCTAGGCATTCTTAGGCCTAGTTTAAGGCATCTTAATGAGGATTTAGACATAGAACCACACCGAGGAAATTTAGGGATTTAATTATCATCCTTCCGACTGTGAACTTAGTGTGTGTGTTCTATTTGTTTACTGTTTAGGGTTGGCTCTCGGGGACGCGCTCTAGCTGCTATTAGCCCAATCTCTGTGAGTAACAGATTGTGTAAAGATATGATCAAAATGATTATCTTTTGAATACTGAACTGAATTGTTTATTGAATTGATATTGTTTATTGAATGAATGTATGTCCTGTATTTCGAACTGTATTGTGGCATCCTTAGCACCCATTGTTATTGACTGTTACAGAGCTCTGTCGGTTTCCTTGTGGAACCATATTGTTTATCGATTGATGGCCATCATTATTGTTGGGTCTGTTAAGGCCCGGTCCTTTTGGACCTACTGTTTATAGGCTAATGGATATACCACATATGACTGATTGATTGAAATATTGATTGACTGAAATACTGAAAGATTGAAATACTGTATAATGAATTGATTTCATTACTGTAAGGACATTCATTCATAACCTCTTTACGCTTTATGTTATTCACTGGGCTTTTAGCTCACTGTTTATATATATATATATGTAGGTTCTCAGCAGCCGGACCGGAGCTAGGAGCGTGGGTCAGTCCCCAGTTTTGTCCAGCCAGCCTGTGTGCCTCACAGCGAGGTTCCTAGATGCCATGCTATGGCTTTGGGGTTTTGTTTTCCCCTGTCTGTCTCATGTACTGTTTTGGGACCACTGTATAGACTGTCTACTGTATTACCGTACTGTTGTCTAGGGATTTGATCCCTGAACTGACTGATTGTGAATGATTGTATAAACTGTACTACTCTAAACTGTATGAATGCATGGAAAAATGTTTTTGGCATACAGATTTTCACAGCTCAATGAACACTAGTTATTTACTGTATTGGCTTCCGCCAGGCCCTGTACTCTGTTAAACTGTGTTACTGTTCAGCAGGCCTTCGGTAATCTCGGATTACTGGCCAGTTACGGTGCTAAACCCATAGGGCCGGGTTTGGGTCGTGACAAATAACCAGGCTAAATATGAAGCCTTAATTGTGGGATTAGAAATTCTTATCGGATTACAAGTACATGCAGTTGACATATTTGGAGACTCTCAATTGGTGGTTAACCAAGTGAAAGGGATTTTCAAGTGTCAAAACATAAGTATTTTGCCATACTACGTTATTGCATTACATTTGCTTTCTTAGTTTTAAATAGCAAATGTAACTCATGTTCCAAGATTCTTGAACAATAGAGCTAATGATGTGGCTCAAAAAGCTTCGAACTTCAAGAGAAGGGATGATACCCAAAGGGACATAAGTCAAACAACATATCAAAGATTAATACAACCTTTGAATAAAAGGAATGTGGTCTTGGAAGTCAATCATAATAACTTACAAGAACAAGATTGGAGGCATCCAATAATGCAGTACTTGGCTGGTCCATCTTCGAAAGCCAGCAGGAGAATCAAATTGCAGTCTATGCAATACATGATATATGGTAATGCTCTCTATAAAAGGGGGGGAGATGGTTTGTTGCTGGAATGTTTAGGTCCAAAAGAAGCATTAACAGCTATGGCTGAAGTTCATGAAGGCATCTGTGGTGCTCATCAGCCTGGTGTGAAGATGAGATGGTTGCTTCGAAGGCATTCTTACTATTGGCCAACTATCCTTAAAGACTGCATAGAATATGCAAAGGGTTGCCAGGCATGCCAAAAGCATGGCACAATAAGGCATGTGCCCATAACTGACCTACATGCAGTAGTGAAGCCTTGGCCATTCAGAGGATGGGCCATGGATATGATGGGAAAAATACACATACCTTCTTCGAAGCATCATTGTTTCATTCTAGTGGCTACTAATTACTTTACTAAGTGGGTCAAAGCCAAGCCATACAAGGCTGTAGACCAAACAGAGGTCATTGGGTTCATTAAAGATTTGATCCATAGATTTGGCATCCCACAAACCATAACTGTGGATAATGGGACTGTGTTCGATGGAAAAATGGTGAGGTCTTTTGTGGCAGAGTTTGGAATTAGCCTTGTTAATTCCACACCTTATTATGCACAAGCCAATGGTCAAGTTGAATCATCCAACAAGTCCTTGAAAAAAGGAATACAAAAGGTTGTGGAGGATAATCCCAGGGATTGGCATAACCTTTTGTTGGATGTTTATGGGCTTACAGAACTTCCCCAAGATTAAGCACAGGAGTCACTCCTTATGCCTTAGTATATGGGCATGATGCAGTTTTACCTGTGGAAATTAATGTTAAATCTTTGAGGGTAAGATGCCAAGATCAGTTAGATCCTGAGCAATACCATCAAAGTATGTGCTTGGAGTTAGAAGGCATAGATGAAGCCTGAATTTTGGCATTAAATAGCATTCTTTTCCAAAAGAAGAAAGCAGCCAAGAATTATAACAAAAAAGTCAAACACATTGGCTTTGATGAAGGTGATTTGGTATGGAAAACAATACTCCTAATAGGAATTAAAAGCCATAAGTTTGGCAAATGGTCACCTAACTAGGAAGGACCATATCAAATTCATAGAGTTCTGCCTTTTGGAGCATACCATTTGAGAAATTTGAATGGGTATGTACATCCCAAAAAGATTAATGGCAGATATTTGAAGCCTTATTTTCCAACCATTTGGGAAACAAAAGGAATAAAATAAACATTAAATACAAAAACACAAGACTGCTCAAATGATAGACAAAATTTGTTCTTTCATAAAGAATTAAGTACATTGTGCCACAAATTGGCCCAGAAATCATTGCAATGTCTTAATTGTTTTTGTACAGTAGATTTCCTATTGTTAAGTGATGGAAATAATTGAATAGCTGCAGCCATCTCTCCCTTTCGATCGGCCAGTTCTTGGTTGGTGATTTACAATTTAGTGTCAGTTTGAACCAAGGCCTGGTTTACTGTAGCTAGCTCCTCTTCAAGTTGAGCTTTCCTCTCCAGTAGCTGGACTCAAAAGTGGGAGGCCGAGGAGTGTTGTTCCTTAAGCTTTGATACTTCAGCATGTACTTGGGAAACAAAACTCTGGTCGCCAGCCAATTTCTCAGCCTCAGCCTTGGCAGCTTGACAAATGCTGATGTAAAAATCGACAGTAGCTGTTGCCTGAGACAAATGACTTAAAACATCCATGCCTGACTGTTCAGCAAGTTTACAGCACTAGAGGAACCCATTTCTAATTATAGGCCTCTGTAGAGCCTCGAAGGGAATTGTAATAACCCCAACCCGTAATTAGCTCCTAACTGGTAATTAAGGATGTCAATTAAGTGATTAAGATTGATGATGGGATTAATATGTAATTTGTATCATAATTGGCTTTTATTTGTTACCCATAGTAATATCTGACGAAATTTCACTTTAAAATGAAATTGAAAGCCTTATCGGCATCCAAACCCGGAATTGATTATACCGTTGTGTTAGTTGGAATTTTTAGAACCTTATGGCGTATTTAATTAAAACATGATTTAGTATGATTGAATTGGATTAAATAGTGTTAAAACACATTAGTTTGATTAACTACCTAAATGCCATTGAGTGGCTATACTCTACACCATTTGAGCCTTAATTCACTTCACTTCATCAGCCTTTGAGTGAGTGGAAAATTCTGATATAACATTCTAGAGAGAGAGGGAGAACAATTCTAGAGAGAGAGAAGGAGGAATTCAAAGAAGAATTGGAGATTTAGCTTGCATTTGTCAAGATTATGCTAGAATAAGTGAGATTGAAGACTTTAGGTGAGAATTCAACCTCTAATTTGTGAACCTAAGTCATCTAGCATGAGATTTCTTCAAGATTGTGAGTTCAATCATGTAATTTGAACTTAGAATGAGGATTTGTAGCTCAAATCATGCATGCATGCATACATTCTTGCATTTTCAAGTTAATTTTCATAAAAAAACTTACATGCATGTGTTAATTTCATTCATATGTTGGTCATTCAATTTATTTTCCATCAAAATACCAGGTTTGATCATGTTTTGAAGGTTTAAATTCGAGTTTCGAACCCAGGGATGCAATCTGGAAATTCCAGATTTTTGCAGGCTCGCTCGAGCGAAGGGGTTCTCGCTCGAGCGACCACTCAGAGATTATGCACTTCGCTCGAGCGACCAAAAGTCCGCTCGAGCGTAAATTTCATGCTCCCAGAAGTTTTGCAGAATTTACAGATCGCTCGAGCGAAGGAATGTGCGCTCGAGCGACCACTCACATCTTTGCATGTCCGCTCGAGCGAGGAAGTCTACGCTCGAGCGGAGTGTCATTTCTGCATGCTCGCTCGAGCGAGGAAAGCTTCGCTCTAGCGAGGACCTAAAATTCTGAAATTTTGCCTAAGTGTTCCAAGGCATGTTTTGACATCCTCATTGCATCTTAGGCATTCCTAAGCCTTAATTAAGCTATAGTAATGAGGTTATGGGCTAGAAACGCACACTAAGATAAAGAATGACAAGTATGTATGTGACTTGAGCATTGTAATAAGAATGAATCACACTAAGTGATTGCAAGGGTGTGTGTGTTCTAAGCCATGTGTTAAGAATGAACATGAACCAACGTAATGAAAGCTAAGCCTTAATGGCCACATGAATAAGTAATGACAAGATTCGTTGGTGCTATGTATTTTGTGATTGTAGGTCAACGTCCAAGAAGTGCTTGACCATCTACGGAATCACTATGAGTAACGTTATCGTAAAGATACGTTGATATGAAATTATGTTCCAAATGTGATATATCAAGCTATGATTTCTGAAATGATATATGTTTCTGTGAACGAACATTCCAAGTTTGAAATCTATTATGGCATCCATAGATAGTCCCAAGTCATAGGGGGCAGCATGAAAATGCGGGTCCATGACATTTACGAGATCTCGTTGGCCACTTCATTGTGGTGTTTGTTTAATCGGTGTCCGGGACCGGTTACTCTAGTCGAAAGACGTTATGTGATATGTGATTTGTTCTATGGAATATGCCATTATTATGTTCACATATGAGATGATTATGTTTATGATATGATCTGTTTTGTACGTATAAAATGTTCGGATTTCGTTCACTAACCCCTTTACCTTAATGTTATTCACTGGGCTTTAGCTCACTGTTTGTATATATGTATTATAGGTGAGCATTCTGGAGTGCAAGCCCGAAGGTTTTGTGGGGGATTGTGTTTCTGTTGTCAGCCAGCCATTGTGCCTCACGTGGAGGTTCCCGAAGTGTCTTGGGATCAAGTTTTGTTTAGTCTGTTATGCATAAGACTTATGTTAATTATGTTGGCTGTACATTTGTGTAAGTGTGTGGGTATAATATAATGTATGGTTGACTTATGGTTATGTAAATAAAGTTTTAAATTATTCCGTTTCATGTAAGTCAACACAGCTCATTGGACATTTATATTTATGTATTTGCTTCCGCTAGCCCCTTATTTTATATTGATGTCATCAGAGGCCGTAGGTAATCCAAGGATTACTAGCCGGTTGCGATGCTAAACCTACAGGGGCGGGTTTGGGTCGTGACAGGAATCCTCGAAAAGGAAATCAGTAGTTCCAGGCATGTGTCCAGGTCTATTGAAGGTACAGAAAGCTTGCGGCTGAAAGAAGAAGAGCTCTCAAGAATTTCCAACAAGGAGTTAGCCAAAACTAATGGCTCAGCTTCAACACTGGATATTGGAGAGGTAGAAGGTATGTCAAAAAGACTAGCTAATCTGGCCTCAAAAACATCAACCTCATCCATGGACATGAGGGGTGCAGAGAGTGTTGTGGTGGAAAACACAGAAGACTGCATGGGGATAGGAGAAATGAAGGGAGCATCTTTTGCTGCTTCTATGGTCTTAGCCACCAATGAATCAAGGGAAGAGAGGCTGGAAGTAGGCAAAGGTGATGAACTATGGGTTGGAAGACTACCAGCACCCTCTGTAAGGGGATCAACTGCCATCAGAGATGGAGTAGCAGTTGGAATTTCTGTGAAGGAATGAAGAAGAGCAAGGCTCGAAGAAGAAGTGGACTGAGGTAGATCAAAAGTCAGAAAAGTGAGGTATGGATCTAAGCCAAGAAGGAGAGATGTAGGAATGCTTGGCCTCAGGGAAAGTACAGGAAGTGTAGACCTTGGAAGTGAGAGGATAATTTGAGTAGTCCTCACATCCTGCATCTGGTCAACTTCAACTGAAACCAAGGAAGGCCTCACTGGAAAGAGAAACGTAGTAGTTGTTGCTGTAAAAGGAAGAAATACAAAGGATTGTCAAAATTTAGTATCAAAAGTTGACAAAAGAAAAACAGCAGAAGTGTGGGAGAAATTACTTGTTCCAGAGGTATTAGCACTAATGGGAGAGCTGCGAAGGGAGTAATGTTCGGCAGTTTGTTGCCTTCTTGCAGCTTCCCTTTGTAGTGCGTCAGCAGCAGTGGCTTCATCTCTAAAAAATTGTTGCTGCCGTCTCTTCTCGGCTCTCTCGAAGACAATTATTGCCTTGGAATGTTCCTGCTCTACTGCCTTGGCAGCTGCTTCATGAATGGGGTCTTCAACCAAGTCAGTAGCTGGAACAGTCACTTTCCTTCTCTTCCTTCTTGGCAGTGTTGCTACTGGCTCCTTTTCGATCTCCCTCTCTTCAATTTGGGGTTCAGATTCTTCAGAGGTAAGTTCTTTCCCTATTACTGTAGTAGTTGCTTCGAGAGGAGGATGTTCGATTATATCAGAAGGGGAGGCAGCCACCTTTTGTCTCTTTGTTCTTTGCAAGGGCACTTTTTGCTCTTGCTCAACCTCTTCTTCTTCCAGAGATTCAGATTCCTCAGGAGGGAGGACTAGCTTCCTTTTCTGTTTTTGTTGTTGTTTCTTTTTGAGAATAGCTAAAGTTTCAGCTCTCTTGGGGGATTCTTCTTGCGGAGACCCTGCACCAAAGAACATAAGTGTAAAGGAAACAAACAAAAGATTCAAAAGAAAGGAAAAGGGAAATATGAAAATATTTACCCTTCTTTGAAGCAGCTCTAGTAACTCTAGCTGGAGGGGATGAAGCTGCAGGAGTAGTTGTAGCAGCTTCAGGAAGAGGGGGAATGTTCTCAGCTGTTGCTGACTTAGCCTTTGAAGGCACTCCCAACCCTATTAGCAAGTCATGAGGGTGCATAGATAGGCGCACTTCCATATTGGATGTCCACCAGTTCTGGAATCTTTTCAAAACTAAGCCAGATGGAAGAAAGGGGACAAATTGGAACTCATTCAATTCCTTCAGCAGTTTGAGTATTGCCGTCTCTAGCTTGGATTTGGATATTCTCAAATCTCTAGTAGTAAGGTGGACATTCGAGAGACTGCAAAGTGGAACATGTATCCCTTGAGTGAGCCCAAATTGTCTGGCAAACTGGGAAAGGCAATACACCTCAGATATGCATTTATAGGCTCGAGGGTTCAAAGTGCCAATGAACAATTCCCTTGGTAGCAGTATAAAGGCCCACATATCTTTATGAGGTGAGGTGGAGCACTCTTTATCAGCTAGAAAAGTTTGTAGCCAGGATGGTCCTCTATTGGCTTCGAACGGACAAAAGAATGAGGCAGACGGAGAAATAGGGAGTTGGTAAAAGAAAGTAAAGTAATAAGCAAAAGAAGCAGGATAAAGGACAATCCTAGCATATTTTTCCCCATAAGTGCTAGGATCCTGGACAAGGAATCTTAGGCATTTTGAATGGAGATCAGTAAAATAGGCGAAGAGCCAGAGCTGGAGCACCCAGAGGGGACCTCCTTGGTTAACATCAAGTGGTCTTTCACAAAATTGGGAGCAAGCTCTGTAAACATGGCCTAAAAGGTAAGAAGCAAGAGCTATATGTTTTTTCAAGACAAGTGCCTTCGCGAGGGGAGCGAACTCAGGCATAATCCTCTGAGACGATGTGCAAAAAAGAAATTTGCATAACCAGTATAAAATAAAGGAAAAGAGTTCTTTGTCTTTCACAGGGCCTTCCTTTTTATTTTCAGCCTTTACAAAGTCACTATAAGAAAAATTTAAGGCTGGAAGGGAAAATTTGACAAGGAGGTCCGGATAATTGAAAGTAAAAGGAGAGCCATGAGGGAAAAGCCCTAAAAGATGGCAAATATCGAGAATGGTGGGAGCCATCATGCCACATCGAAATTGGAATAAATTAAAAGCCATATTCCAAAAACATAAAGCAGCTAGAATTAAAAAGGGGTCCTCAGGGATAATGAACCTGGAAAGACGAAGGGCGTCGAGGATATAGAGCTCCTGTAAGTCATCTTCTCTCGCAGGTACAACCCTATCATACCACTCCTCCCATTCGGTTCTCAGTGTCGGCCAGTAGCGATGAGGCCGGGTCATTCTCCAGTTGGTCCAGTCAAGCCCTCCTTCGTATAGAAGAAAGTGATCCTCCAAACGAGGGTATAAAGCAGGAAGTTGGTCAGGGGCCTCCCGAAAGATGGGACCTAGGACATATTCTTGTTGGTTGCTGTGACGAGGAACAAAGAGACGTCCATCTATAGCGCTCGACCCACCAGTTGTTAGTTTGGTGATTTCTTCATCGATGCATTTCTTCAAAGCCATGGTAGGGCTGATATGGTTGCCAGCGAGCACTTTCAGCGAAGAAGGATCCATTGAGGAAGAGAGGGTTAATAGAGGATCGGTAGGGTTTGTGTGTTAAAAGAGCAAGTGATTTCAGAGCACAAAACAAAAGGGCTTTTAAAGGTTTCATGTCTGAAAAATATATTGCGTAAGTCGTTAAGTATTAAAAAGTACGAATACGAAGAGTTTCCTTCAATATTGATACTTTTGAAGGGAAAAAACACAACCCAGATGCTGAGACTAGGTTCGAAGTAGGGTATTTGGCTTCGAAGCCAAATTTTGGCGCCAAAAATCAAACAACAATGGCTTCAAAATACAGAAGCCGGCTTCGAAGCATACTACATGCTTAAAGATGCTAGAATGCTCAAGTATTGGTCTACTTCAAAGGGTTTAAAGACCTGTTTGAGGGTTATTAATGAAAATAACGGCCTTCGAAGCAAAACTTAGGATTCTTTAAGGATGAGAATTACTATTCGAAACATCAAAACCAATCGTTGGTTTTTATAAAAGGAGATTGTCTTTTAAACTAAAACAGCATGGACTGCTCTTCGAAGTAAAAGTGGTCAATTTAAAATTGATTGGCTATATCAACCATGACCATATATTGGTTATAGTTAGTTTTGAAGGGTAAGGTTGTTAAATTCGAAGCACTAATTCTAGATGATATCAGCCAGGATTGTCAACTTTACTCCATAAATTGGAAAAAGACATGTTGGTTCCTTTTAGTGTTTCATTAAAAACAATTGAGTCCAGATTCGAAGAATAAGTTTGTTCAGTTCGAAGCTCTAAATTGGCTCTTAAAGGAAAATGGAAATAAGGTCAAATAATGCCAAATGAAGGATTCTATTTATATTGAAGCCAAAGCAATTACATCAAATAACCCTATCTAGGTATGAACTCAAGCTCATAAAAATAAGGAATAGAATAAATAACAAGATCATGAAATTTGGTCCAACAGTGATCAATGAATTTCTGTTCTTTCTTTATTATATCTTCTATTTCTTCTAATGTTGGCTGCATAAGTTGATGTGTTCTCACTTCGTAGTAGAGTTCTTCAGCCTTTATTTCGAAAGTTTCCTCTCTCAATCTTTGTTCCAATTCGTCTATGACCAAATCATCCCAATACGCAGAATCTTTATTCTTGAAATCATCGAATTCTTCGATGAAGTTCTCTGCTTCGTACTGGGCTTGAATTCGGAGAGACGAAAGTTGGTCCAAAGATTGTGTAGTAACCATGGAATTTTGATGCCAGTAGAGAAGCACTGGGAGTTAGTCGAGGAACATATGAAGTTCTGCTTGGGCAAGGGGATTAAGGACATGGCCCCTAGTCAGAATATCACAAGCCCATTGAAAGTTCTTGAGAGGGACTTCATCCTCAAGAACATTGAAGGGTAAGTGAGAGAAAGCTGCAAGCAGAAGTTGAGCTTCTTTCCGTTCCGCTGGAGTAGGGGTTGATGGAGGTTTGTAAGGTGGAACGACTTCATTCATGGGGAGGGCAAGCCTCAGTTTCTCTGTCCAGGAAAGAGTTGGTGGAGGAGAAGGGGTAGATAGTTCTGCTGCAGAAGATAAAGAAAAAGGAGTAGATGCTTCTGTTTCAGAGGATGAAGAAGAAGGTGTAGATGCTTCTATTATGGGAGATGGCACGGGAGCGGAAGGAACAAAGGCATTAATATAATCAAGCTAGTCAGAAGAGCAAATCTTCGCCTTCTTGGCTAAGAATGATGGGTTGTACCCTTGTGCCTCTTCTGGGTGTCGGGCAACAAGCACTGTCATTGTAGGCATGGAAGATGTATACCATGCCACAAGCAGATTCTCCTCTAAACTACGTCGATGGTCAATGGGCACGTAGGGGTAGACCACTGAACTTCGAGCATAAGAGGGAAACTCTAAAGGGTCAGTGAACTCAACAAAATGATGGTTGATTCGTTCCTTCAAATCACAGGTCTCCGGGGTTGACCAACTTGTCCAGCCAGAAACCCCAGAAGATGAAG
Source organism: Camellia oleifera (assembly GCA_022316695.1). Taxonomy (NCBI): domain Eukaryota; kingdom Viridiplantae; phylum Streptophyta; class Magnoliopsida; order Ericales; family Theaceae; genus Camellia; species Camellia oleifera. The sequence continues at coordinate 109,187,944 of CM039306.1, read as the reverse complement.
AAGTTACGGCTTTATCTCACGAGGAGGTTTGTGAAGAAGAGTTTCCCAAGTCCAAATTTGCAATTTGCTGAATCAGAGATTTGGGAGTAGTTTGTTCGAAGTGCAAGAGTGAGTCAGAGGAAGAATTTATTGTATCTGTATTCGCAAGTTTCTGAATCGAAAGATTAAGAGTAATGTGTTCGTAATCCAAAGGTCGATAATTTGTAAAGGCATCCATGACCTGAATATGGAAAAGTGGATAAAGGTGGCTAATTAATACATGAAAATTCTTTCGAGGAGGAATAGCATCACCATGTGACTCTTCGTATGCTCGATCAATGGAGGGGAAAGTTGATTCGGCCATAGAAGAAGTATCAATCTGTGCAAGTGCTAAGGTATTGGGGTGTTCAACAGATTGAAAGTGAATTAATGCAAATAATCATCAATGGATGACGGTTGCATTTCCAGAATTTAGACCCCATGCACGTTCTAAAAATGCGGGAAAAGAGCTTTGATCCACTAATATCACCAAGTATTGGGTATATTAGTGCGGGGGGTAATGTTGGCTACATATTTTGTAAAAGCCAATCACAATTCGACACGTGGCAGAGTAAGGGCAATATAGAAAGACTGGTCAAGTCTTTGATCCTGATCGTACACGTGGCAGTTAATATTGGTTCTCACGTGATCTGAGTAGCATTGGATCAGTAAAGAGATGCAAGGTGACGTGGCTTCAACGGTTACTCATATTCAAATTCAATATAGAAGGGAAGCCTAACTGCAAATGATGGTGTAGTGGAACTACTTATAAGGCAACATGATCAGCGATCATGGAGGAGCAGTTCGACGGTTTGAAGTGCAGTTCGAAGGTCATCCTTGACAAGTATAAATAGCAGGGAAGCCCCCAGAAAAAACCCCCAGACTCAGATCCAACAAACCAGTCATTTACTTCATATTTTCTTTTCCAGTTTTATATTTCCTGCACTTTAAATTCCTGCACTTTAAATACCTATTCTTTACATTCCTGCACTTTAAATTCCTGCACTGCACTTCGATTCATAGGAGTAGTTTCAAGTAGATCGTCACTGTAAACCTCTTCGAGGCTGAGTTTGGATCATTATAAGTGTTCATTTTAATGAAATACTTCAATTGTTCGTCATTTGATTGTTATTTTACTTAATTTCTCCTAAGTCAAGCAACCAGTAAAAGTCCTCTTCATTGAGGCTGAAAGAACTAAAACACAATCGTCTGATAATTGATTGGCAATTATAAATTCTGTAAAGACTGATTGATCCTTGCTGGCACGCTCACATTTACAAAAATACCCTTCGAAAGCCAAAAAGCCAACAGTATCTTAACAATACAACCTAGAGATGTGAATATTCATATCAACATTGCATTTACCACAATGCATACAAGTCAATGGTTATATACACACAACTAGCAACAATGTAAATGTTTTGTCACGCCCCAAAATTTGGACGATTAAATATTAAATTACCCAATCAATATTCCATCATCCAAATCCTTAGGGTGAAACAAAATTTAAACATTCTCGTCCCAAAAAGGTTTAAATAAATTTCCATACTCAAAAGATTACAAGAAAAAAAAAAAAACTAACAAAACGCCAAGCACACCATCCACCATAATTTCATAACTATCCAATACCTCAAATATTAAAGTAACAACAAATAATCAAAACAACTTAAATAATGTAAAGTTACAAACCATGCCAAATTGTCAAAATACTAAGGTCATAAAAAAATAATAAATACATAAACTAATATCAACCGTAAGCTCAAGAAAACAAAAAAAGTCTAAATGACATGTCCAACAACTATAGTTATTTCTCTTCATCACCGTAGTCCTAACTAATCTTACAAAGGAAGCTCGACTGTACTCAAACAGGATGCACCCGAGATGCCAAGAGGCAAAACGGGTCAGTATACAAGTATACTGGTATGAGTACCAATATTTGACACCCACGTGTCCACCAAATACAAACAAAAATACATTTAATTCTTGTTACGGGACAAGACAAGTAGTTCCATCCGCACCGAGATAAATGGATAGTTTCCCGAGATACAGTGGCATTTACTTTATTGCCCGTACCTAACGAAATATAAATTGAGTATGAAATAAACAAAATAAAAATAAAAATATGGTGGGTCAGTCTTGCATAAAAAGTTAGTAAGGCCCACCATTCTGCAAAAAAATAAAGTTAGCATAATTTAATCATAAGTAACTTGTTGAAGAAGTATAAAATGCACCGTTTCACGTTTAAATAATTCGAATTGACCAAAAACTCAAAGAAACAAAAGTTGTACATAATCAAATTTCCTAAAAGACAATGCGAACAAATTTAGTAGAAACTGAACAAGTCGAGAGAAAAATTTGATAGAAGAACCTAGACCAAATTCAATCAAAAAATCTGAAACTGAAAATGAAAAGAAACTACCCTAAGATGATTTTTTTCGAAAAATTTCAAAACATGGAAAGTGTTTAGGGTAATGTTTTATTTCAGTTTACGCAAAACCAATAAAAATGAGCTCCTTTCGTAGGTTAAAACAGTATCTAAAATTTGCATTGCTAAAATGAACAAAAACAGTTGTAACCAAGACAATCCGATTACAAGTTTTAATCGATCTTTTTAGTAAAAAGTTAAAATACAAAAGTTGTCTAGAATTACGTATACATGCCTCTACTGAAATTTTATAATTTATTAAGGTCGTTCACTATTTTTCAAGATGTACAAATTAAAGCAATTCAAATTATACAAATAAACTCATAATTAAATTCTTTATACCTTAATTCCACCACTTTGACTATTCACTTCCGGCCTACACATATATCCCATGTGCCTCCCATATAACTAACACCACTCCGAAGCCAAACTTGTACGGGGTATCGTCCCGAGTTTGACCCACACTCTCTAAATGGTTAGCATATACGTACAAGCATAAATCAAAGCACTTGTTTACTCCTAAGAACGAGGTAACAATATATATATTCACAATCTCTTATTTATTCATGAGAACAAATGTAATAATGCCAAACCTAAGGCATTCAAATAAATCTCAAAATCCACACCTTTTTTTTTTTATACACTCTTTCTCACCAACACTCAACAAAATAACAATCCATGGAGTCATGGTGGAGTGTAAGGAATTTATCTATGGATTCAAAGTTTATTTTAATTTCATATAACCATGAGTGTGATTACAATCATAAAATAAATACATATAAAAACCCTAAACCTGATATATACAACTAATCAAAATAATTAAAATCAATCTATTATCTTCATGTAAATATAAAATCAAACTAATATCAAATAAATAAAAATAGCGAATTAAACATAAATCAAGGGAAATGAGTTTTATACTCACAATATTTTTTAAAGATCAAAGAATCACTTAAACAATTAATTAAGCTACCAAAACAAAACCCTAATTTTTTTTTCTCCTTTTCTTCTCTGCCGTCCTTGTCTCTCAGCTACGCTCTTTTTTTTTTTTCCCCCTTCTCACTCCTTCTCTTCCCGTGGTGGATGCTGCTACTTTCAATTCTAGGGTTCCTTTATATATATACTAGCGTATGCCCGTACCTAAAGGCATGGTGTAAATAATTTTAAAATTAAAATGCAGTTATAATTTATACGTATTATGTTGAAATTTATAAAGTTTGTGTCATTTTTTGATAAAGATACTGAAAAAATATATTAAAATATTTTTCTTCTTAAAGAACTTATAACAATTTTGCTTATATTATATGCTCTACAAAACTCAAATAAAATAACAACTCCCCCTAATCTTAATGCAAATTAAGAAACAAACATATAAGATTTAAAGTTATATTTCATATCAAAATATAAAAGGCAATAAAAAAAAGTGTAGACACTGAACAAAAAACAGAAATAAAGTTATACTGCCATACACCAAAAGAGTAGGTTAAAACTTTACAAAAAGTTGGTTAAAGCTTTACAAAAGATGTATGCTTTACAAAAGATGTGTCAGAACATGTCATACACCAAAAATATGTATGCTTTACAAAAGATGTGTCAATAACATGTCTTCAAATATGCGTTTGCCCAAACTTCCTCCTCATTACTTTCCAAAAGCTCTTTGTATCAACTTTTATGTATCCCCAATGAGGAATATGCACAACAATCTGGTAATTTGTGGAAACAAAAAAAATATAGATTAGTACATTTGTTGGAAATATACATGTCAAAATACTTTGAGATTGAAATTACCTTATTACATTCCCATTGAAGCAAGGTAGTCGTATTTCTCCTTTTAAGTTCCATAGATTTTTCGGTCCAATCCTACAAAAGTCCAAATTTCAAATTATTATTAAATTGAATTTTTTTAAAAAGTTATATAATCAGAAGAAATAAATTTACATGGTTACCTTCTAATAAAACGTCATTTAATCTGCATAGAATACTACAGCAACACTTCAGGATAAACAATATTTGTAGTAGAATCCAAAATATCTTTAGGGAGGAGAATACTTATATGATCAAAGGATGTACATCTAGACAATGCCACATATAATTACCCATGGCTAAACACTAGTATACGCAAATCAACCCCAACAAATTTCAAAGATTGTCCTTGAGATTTATTAATGGTCAAGGCATATGCCAATCGGACTAGAAATTGACGTCTTGTCATTTGGAAAGGCATTTTTGAAGAAAATGATGTCAAAGATATCCTTGGTATGAATGCCAAATTACCAAACTTTTCTCCAGTTAAAATTTGAGCTTCAATTATGCGAGTGCCGCACCTAGTAACCATCAATCTTGTACCATTACATAGTCCATCTTTCGGTGCAATGTTTCTCAACAATATTATAAGACAACCCACTTTCAACTCTAACTTAAAAGTCAGCAACCCAGGAGGATCCAATGAATTTAAATATTCATTAGGATATCTATTTGTAATGGTAGGATCAATTTCATTATCTTCAGACATTTTATCTGCTGCAAGATAAGTATATAATCTCTCTGGAAAGATATTCAACGCAGTAGTATTAATGTCACTGACATCATCATTACGCGCAGACAGAATTGTGCGTTCAGTTAGAAATGTTGGAGTTGACGTCTCTATCATATTCAATTGTGGATAAATTGTAGAGAGTAATTCATTCAAATCTTGACATTCGTGTATTGTTGATGGAAGGTTAACGATTTCTTCAAGATTAGTCCCAATCTAAAAAAAAGTGAAATCAATAAAAAAGTAAGTGTAAACACAATTTATTAATTTAAAATAATCTATATAATACAAGTTAAAGTAGTGTTACCTCCATCAAGAAATTTGTAAAATTAGCATTTTCATGGCCTTCATGATTCAAACGCATATTCAAATCCAAAGTCAAGATATATATATGCTTCCATAGAACAGAGTGTCTTAATGATGCATTCACAATTTGCTCATGAACTCCTTTGGGTATAACTGGTAAGATTTGTCGAAAGTCTCCACCAAGAACAACAGTAATACCCCCAAATGGCTTTTCACTATCACAAATATCCCTCAATGTACGATCAACCGCCTCAACACAATGTCTATGTTGCATAGGAATTTCATCCCAAATTATGAGTTTTGTTTCTTTAAATAACTCAGCTTGTAATGATTGTTTGCTAAACCCACAAAGTGAACTTTCCAAGACATCTAACGGAATGCAAAATGTTGAATGTGTAGTGCGACCTCCTACTAGTAACAGTGATGTAATTCCAGACGAAGCCACAGTAACAACGATATGCCCAAGGCTACGACATTTTAATGCAATCGTATTGTATAGAAATGTTTTCCCTATTCCTGCACCCCCATTTAGAAAGAAAACAGTTCCTTTATTTTGAAAAACTGAAGAAGTGATTGTATTATAAGCATTCCGCTGTCCATTATTGAGACAATCAATAGTAATTTGTGGATCTGCATGTTGTGCCTCACTCTGCAGTTGTTGATGTTCAACTATCAATTGATTACCAATTACTGCACTCTAATTTGCAGTAGGTTGTGGCATGAGTGGGAAGTCAATTAAACTTTTGCCTGATTCATGAAGTATTTGATTCAAAAGATGGAAACCATAATCTTCAATTTGAGCCTCAGTTGGTTTAGAAATAACAAACAATGTACAAATCTTATGTGCAAGATCATCACATATATGTGTTGAAAATTGATTCCATAATGCACATGGATTTAGCGGAGAGTACTAGGTGAGAATAATACTAAACAATCTCCTCATTTGATATCCAGTTTTTATAACTACAGCCTATTTCAAGCATTGTATCCATTCTTCATCATCTTCTAAAAGCCCCCTTGCGACACATGCTAATTTAAATGTATCATGCACAACATTATCGACCGTGCATAAAGACTTAAATGACTTTGATCCTTTGACAACGGTTAGTAACAAACGTAGATAAAATCTTTCACCACAATTAGGGCTAGCAAAGTACATTCTACCAATTGCATATCCCCTTTCTCTTGACTTCCATCTCTTTTCTGACTTGAGCCAAACAAAATGTTGTGGAAATTCTTGATAAGTAAATGGACATTCATCTTCACTGGTAGCACAATATGCAAAGAAGCCAATAAGAGTTGACATTTGTTGACCAACTCTAGATTGAATCGTTTGTAATGATTCTTCTGGGTTAAAAACAACGCGATGCATTCCAGGTACATGAAGTGCCAATCGTATAACTGTTGGCATCTCTACATGCAAATGATGACCAACTATTCGCCAAACAGCTTCTGGAGGTCCAATATACCTTGCATCGAGATATTGTTGAATCTCATTTATCATTCCTAACACCATCGTTGTACGATAATAACCCTTGTAAATGTACTTATGTATATACTTGACATATCTCATTCCGGCACAAACTTCCACATTTATATGATAGTTGAAAAGTTTTGAAAGATATGCATTGTATGGTATGACATCCCTGTTATCAACTTCTTGCACTCTCACAGTATGTACTTGACCATTATTGCGACGACGATAGATAGGGTATCCATCTTGATCCATAGTTGTTGTTTCTGTGAAAGCTTGAGGGTATCCCTTAGTGCATCTACCATTTTCCATACATGGTGCTTGCGGATTTCGAGCACCACATGGTCCATGTACCATACAACATTTGATAGTTTCAAAAAGCAAAGGATCATCTTTTGGGTCTAGAAATTCTGCACAGACCAATTTGTCTACTTGAGCACATGTCCAAATTTTGTCTAGACCCTTAAGAAATAAAAGTGCATGCATATGAGGGAGGCCTCGTTTTTGAAATTCAATTATAAAAACATGTGCAACTTTATTTTCCAAACACTTTATTTGTTTCTATCTCCTTCATCAAACATTTTCTCTTCAACTCAAAAACACGGGCAATTAAATCAGGACGATCAATAGGTTTTTGATATGGTAATAATACTGAAGTAATTTCTGGCCAATTGGGATTTGCAGTCATGGTAAGAAAAATATCTGGGTGTTGGTTGTATCGTGTGATAGCCATTGAATCTTGAAAGATTTCAAACATATGTCTAGGACTACTAGTAAATGAAAATGGTAAAACAAACCTTTGACCAATTTGTCTAGGTCGCACATAATTTGGATCCATATCTGACAACTCTTGGTAAAGCTCAGCCCGAAGTTTCCCTTGATTAAGCTTGTAGTATGTCAATCGATTTTGCTTAGTTGCAGCCCAAGCATCTACTAAAAACTCTTGAAATAGTTTCTCACCTCTCAAAATTATTGAATACTCTGTGGGTCGTTCAAACAAACAATAACTATAAAAATTCATTTGAGTAAGTCGATCAGTTGAAGGTCGATGATACTAAACATTCCATAATTTCAACTCAGGTTCCCATCCAAGCTCACCATATGGAAATAATAGAACATAATGTAATGGCAAGTATGCTGGGTGACATTCATTAATTTGTATCAACTCATTATTTCCTCGGAAATATAAGATAATATCTCTCATTTCATTTACCTCTATTCCATCACCTGGTATTACAATTGCAATCTCATCTATAGTTGGTAGGTTATACCGACGTCGATCAGTTGTTGAATTGTAATGAAGATGAGCAGGTAGATTGTGTCCTGCCGAGTCTAATTGATGTAAAATGGCATGAGCCTAGCAATATTTATCTACAAATGCATTGACTTGCAACAAACTATCCTGAATAGTTTTGAGAACATCCCTTCTCAAGTTAGGATTTCTACGATTACGAATTTCTAAAGCTGAATAAGGGTCATAGATATACAGCTGAGCATAACTCGTATCCTGCCCTGATTGTGGTTGTAGTGATCTTGTTTGATGTCGCAATTCCCCATGAATTGTGAATGATGTAGGGCCCCTTCCACTGAGTACTCTAGGATCCAATGTAGCACCAAGACTCGTAAAAGCATTAGCTGCATTGTACACTCGAGCATAACTTCGAAAGGATTTTGATTGATCATTATTCCCATCATACAATGCCTGAAGTGGTGGAGGGGGTGTAACAAGTAAAGGCAGCCTAATCTTTCTTTCCAAATAGCAAGTTCCGAATAAAGGACGCTTTATAGATGATTTTGTCAATTTTTCATCCATCCAATGTAAGGCTGAACAATAAGGACATAATACATCCATCTTGCCAAGATAATGGCAGCAAGAATCTTTGTGTGCCCGGGTTTCAATTGATATACTCATAGGCTAATCTTCTAATTCATCATCAGTACATAGATCTTGTTGAAGAAATCGATTTATAGGAGTAGAACTATGAATATTTGTATATAAATAAAATTTTGTAAAACAAAACGGTATGAATAAAAGTATGTATTTCAAGATTAGACACAGTAGTTTACCAATTCCTTTGTGAAGCTAAAGATGTGCTTGACATAGAAAACAAACATTTAGAATGATGGGTAAGCATTGTTCGTTTTTGTGCCGACTGAGAATCTTCAGTTATTGTTTCCCACTCCAAGTGAGTGCGATCGCGACGAATTGGTGTTAAAGAACGTTGTCTTAGTTGAACACATTCTTCTAATCCCTCTTGCTCTCGTTGCAAGCATTGAAATTCAATTTTTTCACGCTCTCGCCATGCCCGTTGGGCCAATGCAGCTTTTGATATTACATTATCATTTTGTGCCTAAAATGAAAATATTTTATCATTGAAGCAAAATATGTGAATATTTTGTGCTTAAAATGAAACTATCTTCTTATTTCTTCCCTTTCTCTTAATTTTGTTTTCTATTTTATTTGTTTTATACCTTTAATAGTGTTACCTTTATTTATTTCTTTCTTATTTCTTCCCTTTCTATCTTCTTATTTCTTCCCTTTCCCTTTCCCTTTCTTTGTTTTCTATTTTATATATTAAATAAGAATTAAAAGCCTATCTTATTTAGTTTCTTCTTTCTTTATTCCTTCATTTCTTTTTTCCTATTCTCTTTATATAAGTAGCAACTTATAGATGGTACATTATAAATGCACATGTATCCATACAAAATAAAAATAAATAAATTTGAAAAACACATACAAAAACATATTACAATCATTCTACAAAAACAACATAAAATATTAAATTCATTTTATACACTCATATATTTTAACTATTCAAAATTTTGATTGGTTTTGCATCATATTTTTAAAAAAGAATATATACCACTTGACATGCATTTGTCATTCTCTTGCCGGAAGGAGCCATCTTTTCTTTTCCTTTAGACATTGGGTTGACTTTTTCTTTATCTTTTGCCTAACAAATATAAATAAAATATTCAAAAGATTAAAATTTTTTTTATATAATCTTATATAAATAAAATACATACAATGTTTAACTTGATTTTGTACTTACCGCACGAACACGGATAACATTAAGGTCGTGCTCATCACGGATGACCACACCAACATTTCTAGATGGAGTTGTAGTAGGAGGCCTACAGAAATAGATTGTGAACAAATTAAAATCTATATAATAAAGTGGTAATAGTAAGAGTAAAAAATTCAAGATTGTCTTGGGTAAAAAATTCTTTCTTTTTACCAATTTGGTGTTAAAGAAGGTTGTCTTAGGTTAATACATTCCTTTGATCTTTCTCTTTCTCGTTCTCGTCGCAGGCGTTGTCCCAATTGGTATGCAGAACATGGCTTTTGATTTTTTTCACGTTCTTGTCGTGCACGTTGGGCCAATGCAGCTTTTGATAACACATTATCACTGTGTGCCTAAAATGAGAATATTATATAAGAAGATGCATAAAATGTGAAGATTAACTAACTTGCTTCCCTTTCATCATGTATTTTTTCTTTCTTTTAACTAACTTTTCCTCTTCACTCGGTTAAGTTGTTAGTCATATAAGAACCAATGTATGTATTTATGAAATTTAAAAAGGAAGGGAAAAATAATTTGAAAACACATTAAGCACACAAAACTGCAAACTCACTATGCACACACTTATTGGTTTTAAAACACTACCCATCTCTTTACAAAATGTACGTTGAAAAGGTAAATATTAGATCATTGGGTACATAAAATGTGAATATTAGCATGTAATGTTTTGTACTTTCCTTTTCATTTTTCTTGTTGTTTCTGTTATATTAAAATTCATTTTTGTCTTTTTCTTCTTTCCTTAAGAACTTATAAGAAAAATAAAAATTAAAAAAATTTATATTATGTAGTTTCGTTTTCATCCCATATTTGTTTTTTCTTCTTATTTTCCTTTTTCGTTTTCTTCAATTATGTTTTTATTATGCTATGTTGTAGATGCAACATGTGTTCAAATTAATGTTCATACAAATGCATTAGCATATTGTATAAATGCTTACGTTAACATGCTTCAGAAAAACATTTCACATTCAATAAAAAGAATTGAATAAATTTTTGAAAAATGTACATAAAAAAGAGTATATGATACTATGCAATTCCTAAAAAAATCTATATAATATTCGAAAAAGAAACTTTTAAACATTGTTGAGAAACCATACCATAGGATGTGCATTTTCCTTTCCTTTGCCATAAGGAATAGTTTTTTTTGTTTCCTCTGATATTACTTTGTCTTTTTCTTTTGCCTTTGCCTATAAAAAATAAGTAGAATATATTTATAAATTACTTTTAAAATGATAAGAAAATACATGTCCAATGTTCAAGTGACTTTTAGGCTTACCTCATGAATGCGAATAGTATTAAGGTCACGCTCATCGCAAATAACAACATTAACATTTCTTCCTTGAAGAAATTGAACCTATACATACAAAAACTTTAGAGTGATAAATAAAACTTTATACACATAAATAAGAAAATTAGTAAAGGGATGTGATATTACGGTTCGGTGTAAGTCCCCATCCACCTATAAAGTATGAGGAAAAAAAAAAATTAGAATAGTGATATTGTCCATAACTGTTGTACTTAAATTTATAAGAGAGGTACTTAAATTTATATGAAGAGAAAAAAGAAAAAAAAAAAACTTACTTGACCAAAAATAGTGATATTGTCCATAACTGTTATACTTCAACCTAAAAATGTTTAGTTATATAATTTTAGACACAAAGAAACAAAAATTAGCAATAATAAAAGTTAATATGGATTTCATTGGCAATGAAATGTTATTTCCAAATCTGTTACTACCAAATAAAATAATAAAATTGAAAATTTTATTTAAATAAATAACTGCCATGAATAGAAAATACTTAACGGGTTACAATCAAGAGGAGAAGAAATAAATAAAAATATAAACTTTTAAGAAAAAGAAAAAGGCCAACCCAATGTTTAGAATAGATGTATTTTAACAATCACATTAAAATGATAAAATTAAAATCGGAGTACATACATTTTCCAAATTTGAACTCTTCTCTTTTCTAACTGACTTCAATTTTATAGAGATGAAATTAAAACCAAAATCAAAACCCATTATAATCATAATTACAAATTTATGCCAAAAAAAAATAATTCAACAGATACTAGAGGCATGTGCCTTCTCTGTTTAGAATGATACAAAAAAATTTTAAAATTTTTTTATAACAAAATGTTAAATACATTTGTTTGGGTTAAGTTAAATACTTAGTGAATTTGATTCAAAGCAAAACGGATTATGTTAAATACTTGCGTTAAGTTAAATACTTGTAAGTTTAATACATTTTTTTTTTCAAGAAGACAACTAAAGTAATACACACACATATACATTGACCAGAATTTTTGAAATATAACATAGAATATTATATTCCCTTAAAAAGGTGCAAAAAATATATATATATACTCTCTTGCCATATTACGCATAAATGTTAAAATGCCAAGTCTTTCAAATTTTTGTTTTAATTAGGAACTTTAGATATTCACAAAAAAATTAAATGAAAAATATTTATCATCTGTACATTAGAATCACACAGCAAATAAATATTACATTTGAATGGTACAACTAAATAAATATATTACACAGCAAACAAAATGTTAAATAAATTTTTTTGAGTGTCAGTTTAATTCTTTTGTTGTAGGAAGATCAAATGTTAAACAGTCCCTTCAAATTTTTATTTATTTTTTATAATAAAATGTTAAATACATTTTTGTGGGTTAAGTTAAATACTTGGTGAATTTGATTCAAAGTAAAACGGATTATGTTAAATACTTGGGTTAAGTTAAATACTTAAAATACAACATAGAATACTATACTCCTTTAAAAATGTGCCAAAAAAAAAAACATAAACTCTCTTACCATATTACACATAAATATTAAAATGCCAAGTCTCTGAAATTTTTCTTTCAATTAGGAACTCTAGATATTCAAAAAAAATTATATGAAAAATATTTATCATCTGTACAACACAGAGCACTAACCACAAACCAAGTCCTAAATAACCTCTCTCTCACTCTCTCTCTCTCTCTCTTTCTACATTCTTTGAAAAACCCATAATCAAACTCATATTTTCTGAGTCAACCCAGCATTTAGAATAGATGTTATTTAACAATCACATGAAAATGATAAATTAAAACTGGAGCACAATAATTATCCGAATTTGAACTTTTCTCTTTCTTAACTGACTTTAATTTTATAGAGATGAAATTAAAACCAAAATCAAAACCCATTATAATCATAAATATTTTGAAGTTCACCATTTATGACTTGGAAAGTCCAAATATAAATTTATGTCAAAAAAAATTAAAAAAATGCACCAGATAACAAAGCCATTTTATAAGCAATAATGAATAATTATTTTATGAAGCAACTAAAGTAATACACACATATACATTGACCAGAATTTTTGAAATACAATATAGAATATTATACTCTCTTAAAAATGCGCAAAAATATATATATATATATATATAAACTCTCTTGTCATATTACACATAAATGTTAAAATGCCAAGTCTTTCAAATTTTTCTTTTAATTAGGAACTCTAAATATTTTTAAAAAAAAATTAAATGAAAAAAAACAGTCTCTTTCTTTTTAGAATCATACAACAAATATACTACATTTGTAACTTGACTTTCAATTTAAAAATATCCTATAAACACATAAGTAACTTGACTTTCAATATATTAAGAATTTTCAACGTTCAATATATTAAAAAATTTCAACGTTGTCCCTCTGTTAAATGCATTCGCACAAACCTAACTGTCTTGGCTTTGTTAAGCATTTTAAGACATCAAAATAACAATGGGAAGAGTCTAAATAATGTCAATATCAATACAATCAATAATTCCCCAATTTTAACATAATTCTTCTTGTTACCCAAATAAAAAATAATAAATAAAAAAAACAATATCCCATATATGTGAAAACAAACTCTAGAACCTGACTGCTATTAGAAATCAATAATGAACAAATAAGTTTCGAAACCACAATACAATCAAAATCAATAAACCCTAATCACCAAGTCATTAGGCAATGAAAAGGATAAAATCTCAATCATCAATGAGATCAATCCCAGGTCCAAGGAAATGCGTAAGGTGGTAATCAATCTCTCAACTAGCATGTTATCTATATTCTCACCCTTATATTCCAACAATTTCACCAAACAATAAGACGCATTTTTTTCACGCGTTTTTCATCAACTCACAAAATATATCATAAAAAATTCCCCCTTATGTCTAGAATTGCTAAATCATTTCAAACATGTACAAATTGCAAGTACCTACTTTCCTGTTCTCCCAAGTGATATAATTGCCAAATCATTTCAAAATTTTCCAATTATTTGTTCCAAATCTTGACCAAATTTAAAAAATTTAAGACAGACCAATTTTATGAATAGCGACGTAATCAGCCAAATGTTTTACACTTCAATTTACCCACCGGAGTCAGGACAACTAATCCTAATCCAAGCTTTAAGTTCTAACAACAACAATAAGGAGTCAGGACAACCAAACCATGATGGTTATGATTAGTAAATTACTTAACTTACTCTCTCTCTCTCTCTCTCTCTCTCTCTCTCTCTCTCTCTCTCTCTCTCAGTTCATCAAATTTGAGTGAAAATTTGATTAAAAGCTTGATCTGATATGGAATACTCCAGTCCTTAATCTCTTCGCATCTTCAAATCTTTTCAAAAAAATTCCAAACTTATCCTAAAAACCATCTCCTATCCATACCATTTTGTATGAAAGAAAACCATCTCCTATCCATACTCTATTTTAAAATTTTATCAAAAAAGATTAAAAGTATTATTATTGGAGATTTCGTGACATTTTTTGTTCATCCTTGATTTAGTGAAAATTTAGGATCTATTATGTTTGTCCTATGTATAATAGCCAAATAATTTTGAGACCAACCTTATCAACCATGACAGTTGACAGTAAACACAATGAACACCAAACCAATGAACACCTTTTTGAATACCCAACATTTTCCTGTGTTTTTCCTGTGTATAACCCTTTTTTTTTTTTTTTTTTTGAACACCAAACCAATGAACACCAAACCAGTTTTATCTATTATGTTTTTCCTTCTAATAGCCAAATATACAAATGTGTATAACCTTACTCAAATAGCTACTATACAAATATATCTAATAGCCAAATATGTTTTTCCTGTGTATAATAGCCAAATAATTATGTTTTACCAATTTTTGTTTCTCCATGAGCACAAACCAGCTACTCTCTCTCATTGTGTATATATATCTATCAACCATCACTCAAACAGCTACTCTCTCTCAGTGTGTATATATCTATCAACCATCACCTATCAATAAGAAGACCGAGTAACTTTTAAAGAGAAGTTGTAATATTTTTTTACAAAAAAAATCATATAGACAGAATATATGAAGAAACTAAAAAAATATAAAAGTTTGAGATTCAAAGCAAACATTCTCTCATAATCCCGTCATTGTCTAGAGGCATTGATATAATTATTTTATATAATAATTAATTATAAAGCAAACATTTATATAATTATTTTAAAAAATCTTAGTGTAAATAACTTAAAAATTATTAACATGATATTATTTGGTGTTGACGGTACGTTGTTTGGTTCTGTAACCTAATTAATGGTTGAATATTGGGAAGTAAACACAATGTGTATAACTTTACCATTAAGGAGGAAAGGGGGTTACACAAAATATTGACCAAAATAGCTTGAAGTACTAATGAAAAGCTTTTATTTCCATGAAGTTTTACACAAAATATTATTATTATTATTATTATTATTATTATTATTATTATTATTTTGTCTATAGTTTGATGTTCCATAAAAGCAACAATATAGTATATATGTTAGAACCTAGCAATATTAAATTCTAAATACAGATCACAACAGTGCTTTTGAAGAAAATGAAAATCAAGAATTTTTTTATATAGTTTGAATTTTTTTACAGATACAGATCACAACTCATATATATATATGAGTTATGACAAAAAAACTAAATAAAACCAAGCAATGAGGATATCACATGCTCATCATAAATAAACCCCAGGTTAAATAGGTGATAATAAACCCAGTCTAAAACATCAATAAAATGAGTTTATGATCCAAACTACAACAAACATTTGCAAGTGGAAAATGGATTGTTAGGGGGAGGGAAGTAGAAAATGGAATGCAGAAAATGATATGAGCATACAACCACTGTTGACAAAGTAGAATAGCAACCACAACAACAAAAAAAAAAAAAAAAAAAAAGAGAAATAAAGAAATGGGGCAAAATTCTGGTGGATTGATCAGCCAAAATTCAAGGAAATTGAATGATGTTTCACTGAGTGGTGGTGGGGATATAATTTTTGAATGACAACATGTGGCCGAGGTGACACCGAAGTGTCAGCCGAGGTGTCACGTGTCCTGGTCATGATGCTGAGATGATCTCGGCTAGGCCGAGGTTATCTACGAGAATACCGGAATCCGAGATAAGCGGATAAGGGACAAAAGTCCTAAAATGGAAGAATACTTCAATTTGGGTAAAGATAAGACTCTTAGAGAGTTTATCCTAACCCTACTGGGAGTCCAAGTTAGCAGTAATCCTAAGTCCATTAGAGCTAGGCTTCTATTTGAGACTAGGATTATGTTGGCTATAAAAGAGAGGCACCCCCATGGGTCTAAGGTATGGCTTTTGATATTATGTCTAGTGAGTTAAGCACTATTGGTTATCTTTGAGAGATATGGAGTACTGACTTGATTATCGGAGTACCCCTGGGTGGACGAGCCACCGCCGGAGACTCTTCTTTCTGTTGCAAGTCAGACATGTGCCATCTATTCTGCCAGTGTTCTCCAGTTGAGTACTAAGTTGGCAGTGTGGTCGGAAATTGACACACACAATTTGGCGCCGTCTGTGGGAACGAAAGGAGAATAGATGGCCAACGACGGACAGAAAAAGAAGGTTGGAGATGACACCCCTACTGAGAGTGGGAAACATATTGACCTTGGCGTCGAAGAAGACAACTACAACAAAGAAACTCGTGATAAGAATCACGGAGAAGAGGACGACGTGCCGAAGAAATCAGACTGAAGCGAGTATTATAACGAGGACGACCTCCAGGTATGGAAAGAAAGATGCTTACGAAGGGACGACGAGATAAATGAAATGGCGAACAAATTGGCGGACTTGCAAACGGTTGTCAATTTCATGATACAGAATAACGTCATGCAGCCACCGTTCCCGTCACAAGATACGCCGACTCCAGCAGCCAAGAAGGATGCCCAGGCAGGGGGGCAGAAGACAACTCCTACGACTCCTCAGCACGATAGGACCAAGGAACATTCTCACTAGCCTTCAAGGGAGGTCGGACAAGGAGAATCCAGAAGGGGACATTCATAGAGGACACATCGCACCAAGGAAGCTGACTCCAAAGAACATCAGTATGTTCAGGGGAAGGAACTCTATTTCGACGCGACCAATGGAGGGAGGTCCAAAAGGACTCGCAATGACACAGGAAGTAGTGCACCAAAGAGACTGAAATCCGGAGATAGCCGAGCTCCTGGACGAACCACGGAGGATCTGAGGGATTACCTCTAGAGAAAGCGACAAGATGCTGAGGTGACCTCACCTGTTAAGCTGAGGACACCGTTCTTGATAGAATTGGACACATTTAAGGCCCCGAAAAGGTTCAGTATGCTAAGGTTCCAGATATACGACGGTAAGTCGGACCCGAACTTTCACGTCGGCTTGTACCTGAACTCGATGGCATTGTACACCGAGAACGAGCCGTTGCTCTGCAAAGTGTTCCCCGCATCCTTCGGAGAAATTGCATTGAATTGGTTTCACAAGTTGCCGAAAGAAACTGTGAAAACCTGGGAAAGCCTGGCCGAGATGTTTGTGGCCAGGTTCGTGACAAACAAGCTACAGCCATTGAGGGTGGATGCCCTAATGGCCCTAAAGATCGGCGAGAATAAAAGCCTTAGGACCTATGCCAAAAGGTATTATGAGGTATTCAACCGAATACCAGGATGCAATCAAGAGGTGGCGGTCGTGTCGTTTAAAAGCGGCTTGAAGGATGACTGCCTGCTTCAAAAATCACTGGCAAAGACATTGTCGAAAAGTATGGAGGAGCTGATGGCCAGGATAGAAAAGTATGCCAGAGCCGAAGAGGACACGCCGGGGACAAAGGCGTCCAAACCAGAGAAGAGAAATGGTTTGCCGTAGCGAAGCCGAGATAACACTGGATATGAGAAGACAAGAGCTCAGCCCAAGTAAGCAGATCCCGGATTCCAGATCTTGGATCCCAGATCCCAGAAGACAAGATCTCGGCCTAAGATGATTAAGTCCGAGAAGAGAAGAGCTTACCGAGATCATGTTTAACACTTGTTGAAATTTGTGGACAATTTACAAGTTGAAATTAAACCGAAATCATTGTTTAACACTTGTTGAAATTTGTGGATAATTTACAAGTTGAAGTTAAACCGAAATCATTGTTTAACACTTGTTGAAATCTATAACAATTTACAAGTTGAAATTAAACTGAAATCATTGCTTAACACTTGTTGAAATTTGTGGACAATTTACAAGTTAAAGTTAAGCCGAGGTTAAACCCTTATTGAAATTTTATGAAAAAATTTACAAGGTGAAACCAAGGTTATGCCAAGAAAAGGTACTTGGGTACTTGCCGAGGTAAATCATCAGTTTGTATAACCGAGGTGTGTCACTCCAAGACGGTTGCAAAGGAGGACGGTTTCGGCTGAGAAACTTGAACGAACTTGGTCATTGGTTCTAAGGCATTGATGAAAGCAGACTATAGGTCTTGGTCATATTGAGCCGATGAGTTTTGACTTCGGCAATAGATGATGAAGCGAGCTTAGCCGACGTGCTAAGTGGAATAAATGATATAGGTTCCATCACCTCAGGATGCCGAGGTAATAGAACCTAGGGGCAGTTGTGGGGACATAATTTTTGAATGACAACACGTAGCCGAGGTGACACCGAAGTGTCAGCTAAAGTGTCACGTGTCTTGGTCATGATGCCGAGATGATCTCGGCTAGGCCGAGGTTATCTGCGAGAATACCGGAATCCGAGATAAGCGGATAAGGGACAAGAGTCCTAAAATGGGAGAAGACTTCAATTTGGGTAAAGATAACTCTTAGAGAGTTTATCTTAATCCTACTGGGAGTCCAAGTTAGTAGTAATCCTAAGTCCATTAGAGCTAGGCTTCTATTTGAGACTAGGATTATGTTGGCTATAAAAGGGAGGCACCCCCATGGGTCTAAGGTATGGCTTTTGATATTCTGTCTAGTGAGTTAAACACTATTGGTTATCTTTGAGAGATATGGAGTACTGACTTGATCGTCGGAGTACCCTTGGATAGACGAGCCACCGCCGGAGACTCTTCTTTCTGTTGCAGGTCAGACAGGTGCCATCTATTCTGCTGGTGTTCTCCAATTGAGTACTAAGGCCCCGTTTGGGGACTTACCTTTTTAGCCAATTAGCCAAAAAGTTACTAAATTAGCCAAAAAGCCAACAACTCATACCAAAAAGTCAAAGATTCTCTTTCTCTCTACTTTTTGCACATCTTTTCGTAATTAGCCAAAAAGTCATCCCAAACATACAAGTTTTTTTTACCTACCTTTTTAGCCAAATAGCCAAAAAGTTACTAAATTAGCCTGTTCGCAAACGAGGCCTAAGTTGGCAGTGTGGTTGGAAATTGACACACACAGAAAGTGATTTTGGTGATTTTGGTGATTAAAAACAGTTGACAGTAAACACATTGAGCATAATTTTTGGTGATTTTGGTGATAAAAAACAGAGTCAAGTGATTTTTGTGATAAAAAATATAGAGCACTTAATAAATTTTGGTGAATTTGAATGTTATATGGAAAAGTACTTATTAAGTCCAGATTTGGATCACCAGCAGTTTAAAAAACAGAGTCAACCAACTTAATAAGTGATTTTGGTGAGTGCTCTCTCTAACTCTACTTTGAATTTGAATGTTACATAGAGCACATAGAGTCAAGTGATTTTGGTGAGTTTATTGTTGATTTTGGTGAATAACCAATAAGCTGCTTTGAATCACCAAAGTTACATAAGCAAAATCAGATTTGAATGTTACATATTTTTAACTGCTCTATGTGCTCTCTGACTCTGCTTTGAATTTGAATTTCAAATTCACTTGACTTTTAATAACTGCTCTATGTAACATTCAAATTTTGGTGAATTTGACCATATTCAAAGCACTTAATAAGTTATATGGAAAAGTATTTTTCACTGCTGGTGATCCAAAGAAAAACATTGAAGGTTTTGAAAACACTAAAAAATAAACTATAAATTTGAAATTCCCCAACAGGAAAGTATCTTCTAATTTGAAAACAAAAAAAGAAAAATTAAAAGAAGTGAAAAAATCATAAGTGCCACTAAATGTTTATGATTACTGGATTCTTTGAGTTAGCAAGTATAACATTTTGTTGTCCCAAAATACAACACCAAATAGTTTGAATGTCAAAACTTATTTCAAATTTATTTCAAACTTATTTCACATGAAACTAAACACAGCCTAAAACCCATTTCATTAAGCCCTGCAAACATACATATATAGAAATACATAAATACCAAAATACAGAGATTCGAAAACTTATTTCAAAATCAAAACTGAAATCATACAAACCCATTTCAAAATCAAAATCGAAATCATTCAAACCCATTTCAAATTCAAAATTAAAACTGAAACCCATTTCAAATTCATCGTTGGTATTTATGGTGGATTGATCAGCCAAAATTCTGCAGAATTCATATGCAGAATTCTTGCCGAAATCATATGCAGAATTCTTCTTCAGATTTACTCAATAGCAAAGCAATATATCAGTTGGCTCAATATTAAAAAATTCACCCGTATATATTAGTTGGCTCAATATCAAAGCAAAAGCCAAACGTTACCAAAGCAATAACAAAAGAAAAAACAATAAGAACCAAAGTAATAAACTAACCGAGCAGCTGAGCAGGATGTCGAGCAGCCGAAGTGAATAGCCGAGCAGCCAAAGTGATGTCGCAGCCAGAGTGAACAACGGTGAGAGTGGTCAGAGTGATCCACAGAAGCTTTGATGAAGGCAAAAGCTGAGAAAGGAAAAAAAAATTCAAGAAGAAGAATAATTACCCGAATCAATGAGAGAATACTAAAGTCATGTTTTCAATTAAGATAAATATGAGAGAATACTAAAGTCATGTTTTCAACATTAAATAATAATACTGAATTGGTTAAAGTCATGTTTTCAACACTAAATAATAATACTGAATTGGTTAAAGTCATGTTTTCAACACTAAATAATAATACTGAATTGGTTAAAGTCATATTAAAAATACTTTTCTTTTCCATTGAACCCAGCAGTTAAAAATACTTTTCCATATAACTATAGAATTTGAATTTGAATTCAATAACTATAAAATTTCTGATTTGCAGAATTTCTTTTGAACCCGTCAGTTAAGAATTTCTTTTGATTTGCAGAATTTCTTTTCCATACATCTATATCATCCAAATAACTCAATAACTCAATATATATCATTCAAATAACTCAATATGTATCATTCAAATCTGCACAGACCCATGTAATCCAAATCTGCACACACCCAATACAAAATCCAAACCGTATAATTCACTCGTATAACTCAAAATCCAAACCCAATACAATAAGATAAACCCAAAAATAGAAAAACAGAGCAAGGAATTCAGCAGTGGGAAGACAGACGGTAGACAGAGAGGGAAATAGAAGGTAGATACTGAGGGGAGAGTCAGTGCAGAGTAGGAATGTGAAGGTAGATAGAGGGTATAGGAAGACAGATGGTAGATAGAGGGTATGGGGGAGACACAGGCACATGTGTTGGGCGGGAAATGTGAGCCATCCAAAGCAAATCTAAATCATTGATATACACTTAGGATTCATCTGAGTCATCCAAATGAAATGTGTGTCTCATTCATTTTAGACATTTTCAAAAACCTTCTTCCCTTGTTATATAGATATATATATATATATCTAACCAAAAAGACTCTAAATTATTTTCTTTTTATTTTACTTTCTTTTCTTTTTTTTTTCTTTTTTCTTTGTTCCCTCTTGATATTATAACCTAATCACTATTATATTATACAAATACACCATCATATATAAATATAAATATAAGATTAAATATATATATATATATATAACACCTTTCATTTATATATATATAAATATTCAAATTAATTATATATAATTAAATATCACATTAAATAAATTGAATACCACATTAAATTCTCATATAATCACGCAATTAATAAAATCAATGACAAAACAAAATAATAATAATAATAATAATAATAATAATAATAAATAATGACTTATGAAAAATTATGTTCGTTACATGTTTACAGTGTCTCTATAATACCAAAATAACATGACAACATCAATAATGCATTACTCAGAAATCACAATTAATGTTAATATTCACATTAAAAAATAAGCATACTAGCACAAACAATGTGAATGTTCACAGTATGTAGTTTCATGAGGGGATGTTATTTACTAGCGTGTATTTGTAATATGAAAATTTACATCAACATTTAGTGAGAGATTTTGAGAAAGTAAACGATTTAAGTTTTAGAAATGTGAGAGATTTTTGTGGTAGAATAAAAGAGATATTTTCTCTATGAAATAAGGAAAAAAATTTCTTCATGAAATGAAGAGATTGTCTTTGAAATGACGAGATATTTTCTCTGTGAAACAAAGGGTTATATTTTTTCTATGTAATAAGGGAGATATTTTTTATTGTGTATTAATTTGAAAAAGGAAACATGTCCAAAAAGTTAGAAAGGTACTTTTGTCATATTATTCTAAATAAACAGGATCTAAGGAAATATTGAAAAAGATGATAGATTAAATGGAACATAACAATTATGAGTAGGACTTTATGAAAAGTGACCCATAAATTTTTTTTTTATAAAATATATAAATATTATAAATATTAATAATTAAAATTATAAAATTTTTAAGGCAAATGCTAACAACTGTCCATTAAGCATTGTTTAAGGATGAGAAGCGTATAAAATGTGTCTTAAAAATATGTAAATATGTTAAAAAATGTATTGATTTCAATTAAATGTGTAATAAAAGATTTCTTGTGTTCTGCAATTCTTTTGCCCTTATTTGGTTTCTTTTTTAGAAAAAAATTTCGGAATTCTTTTTGAAAAAATGGAATCTAATTTGATAAAGATAAGTGTTAAAAAAAATATTTTTAAATTTTTAAAAATTATTTTTGGCCTCTCAAAAAATTAAATAATATAAAAATGATAATCAACTTGTTTGGTTCTAATTGATTTTTTTGAAAATTAAAATTTTCATTTTTCATGTTTTTTCTTTTAAAATTTTTAATAAAAAATAATTTTTTTACTTTCTAAATACACATAATCTAGATAAACCTAAAAAATAAAATATTTATAAAATTCAATAAATACAAAAGAATACGAATTCATCAAATTAAAAAAAATAAAAAATAAAAAATTTAATTTTTTAAACCAAACAAAATAATTTTTTTTTTTATTTCTTTCGTCAAATTATTTTTTAATTTTTTAAAAACATTTACTGGAGTTTATTTTTTATGTGTGCCTAGGCTAATTGGTAGCCATGACCCATTTTTTAATTATTTCGTGATACCACTAATTTCCCTTCACAATTCATAGCAGAGTTCAGCTCCTCACTCCTCTCCCTCTCTCATCTCTTCGCCGCCGCCCGTGCCGCCTTCCGTTATTACCGCCACCGCCACTGCCCTGCCACTGCCACTGCCACTGCCGTGGCCATCTGTCGCTGCCGCCGCCGAGTTCGTCAGGCGGAAACTTTTAGCACCGCTCACTGCAACCATCAGATCTCAGCTCATATTCTTAGGTAAAATCTACCTCCACCACTACAATACCCTTCCCTCACAGTCCATATCAACTTTCCTTTTGTTTTTGTTTTTGTTTTTTTTTTTTTTTAAATTTTGAAATTTGTTTAATTTTCTTCTCTGTATTTTTCCAATTTTCATTTTTTTTTCTTCTTATTTGATGTATACGATGGTTAATTATTTGTTGTATATGATAATCTGTATATCTCCACCACAACAAAAGCCAATTTTTTTCTTTTAATTTTGGTCAGTTGATAGTGTTACTGGAGCTTAATGTTTTTGCCCTCAGACGCAGTCTCTCTGTAGGGTTTGTATAAACGGTTGGTTTTTTTTCCTGCTTCATTCATTTCCTGGGGTTTAATTGAGTTTCCGCGCTGATCATGTTGTTGAGCTTGTTCTTTTGCAGGTTGGTTCATTACCACAGATGTTTTGGAGGCCTCACTCTACAAGGTTGGTTTCTTGTGGTAGAAAATTGATAAACATCACCCATCTTCACATTCACACTCACACTCAGTTTGTTCGGCTCAAATCAGTTTCAGCCCTGTTGAATTCTTACTTGTCGGACTCTGTTACTGATGATGAACGTGTTGTATGTACGCACAACACCACCGTCACCACCACCACCACCACCACTACCACCGTAGATAACCATTTTTTGGAATTAGATGCATGCAAGGTTATTGAAATCTTAAATAGTTTGAGGAAAGATCCAAGTTTTGCTTTCACATTCTTCCACCAGCTGAAGGAACAAGGTTTTAGGCATAATGTTGGCACTTACATGGCCATTATTAGGATATTATGTTATTGGGATATGGGGAGGAGGTTGGATTCTATCTTCTTGGAGGTCATCAAATCGACTGAAGAATGTTTGGGTTTTAAAATTTCAGCTTTATTTGAAGCACTAGTAGAGGAACTTGATTCCAAGGGACCCGGTTCGTTAATTCTGGCATTCGATGCATTGGTCAAGGCGTATGTTAGCGTTGGCATGTTTGATGAAGCCATTGACTCTTTGTTCAAAACTAAAAGGCGTGGCATTATGCCGAGTGTATTATTGTGTAATTTTCTTTTGAATCGTTTGATTGATAGTGGAAAAGCTGATATGGCCGTGGCTGTTTTTTGCCAATTCAAGAGGCTTGGTTTGAACCCAAATGTCTACACCTATGGTATTGTGATTAAGGCACTTTGTAGAAAAGGTAATTTGGAAGAGGCTGTTGACATTTTTCAGGAGATGGAGGAAGCTGGGGTGACCCCAAATGCCTTTACTTACAAAACCTATATCATGGGACTTTGCTCGCATGGGAGGTCACACTTGGGGTATGAAGTGCTCCAAGCATCGAGAGGGGCAAATATTCAAATGGACGTGTTTGCTTACACTGCTGTGATTCGTGGGTTTGTTAATGAGATGAAGTTAAAAGAAGCGGAGTGTGTCTTTCTTGATATGGATGAACAAGGAGTGGTTCCCGATACTTATTGTTATCGTGCCTTAATTCAAGGGTACTGTAAGAATGGAAATATACTTAAAGCTTTGTCTCTTCATAATGAAATGGTATTGAAGGGTATCGAAACCAATTGTGTGATTGTTAGCTTGATTCTTCAGTGTTTATGTCAAATGGACATGGCTTTTGAGGCAGTAGACCAGTTCAACAACTTCAAGGATTTAGGGATATTCATTGATGAGGTATTGTACAATATTGTAATTGATGCTTTCTGTAAACTGGGGAAATTAGAAGAAGCAGTGAGGTTGCTTGATGAGATGAAGGATAAGAAGATGGTTCTAGATGTTGTGCACTACACAACTTTGATTGGTGGGTATTGTCTCCAGGGAAAACTTATTGATGCCTTGAATTTGTTTGAGGAGATGAAGGAAAAGGGTTTTAAACCTGATATAGTTACTTATAATGTACTAGCTGGTGGGTTTTCTAGGAATGGCTTTGCACAAGAGGCGTTAAACCTTTTGCATTATATGGAGGGGCAGGGTTTAAAAGCCAGCACTGTTACGCATAATATTATTGTTGAAGGCTTATGCGTAGGAGGGAAGGTGAAGGAAGCTGAAATGTTTTTCAATAGTTTGGAAGATAAGTGTCCACATAATTATGCTGCCATGGTTAATGGGTACTGTGATGCAGGCAATCCAAGAGAGGCTTATGAACTTTTTGTTCGGCTGTCTAAGGAAGGAGTTTTTGTGAAAAAGAGTTCATGCCTAAAACTTCTCAGTAACCTTTGTATGGAAGGTGAAAATGACATGGCACTTGCCTTATTTGAGAGAGTGTTGGTTTCGGATGATCCCCCTTGTAAAATAATGTACAGCAAGCTTATAGCTGCTTTTTGTAGCTCTGGTGATATGAGAAAGGCCCAGCGGGTGTTTGATACAATGTTATGGACAGGGTTAACTCCTGATGTCATTACCTACACGATGATGATAAATGGTTATTGCAGGGTAAACTGTTTGCAGGAAGCATGTGATCTTTTTAAGGATATGAAGGAGAGGGGTATTGAACCTGATGTTATCACTTACACAGTTTTGGTTGATGGGCATTCCAAAATAAAAATGAGAAAGGCTTGTTTCCGTCGAAATGCAGGATGCAACAATGGAGAACTGAAGGATATTTCCACTTTTTGGAATGAAATGAAAGAGAAGAAACTAAAACCTGATGTTACTTGTTATACTGTATTGATTGACAATCATTGTAAATCAGACAACCTACAGGATGCTATTGTCCTTTTTGATGAAATGATTGATAGAGGTCTAGAACCAGATATTGTGACATACACAGCTCTCCTATGTGGCTATTGTAGTCAGGGAAACGTGGACAGGGCTGTAACCCTTGTTAATGAGATGTCATTTAAAGGAATTCAGCCAGATGCCCGTTTCATGTCAGTGTTGCACCATGGTATATTAAAAGCCAAGAAGGTGAAGTTTCAGCATTAAGGACTCAGGTGACTCTCTGGCTAGATGAATCTGTACCATGCCAGTGTTGCGACATGGTACATTAAAGCCCAAGAAGGTTCTTCGCATGCAGGACTCAGGTGCCCAGATTACTCCTATTTAAGTATTGCCAGGTAGAGTAGAATTAGTTATGCTACTGTTTGATTCAGATTGTCTTTCATTTCATTTTGAAGAACACAGAGACTGTGTTTCAGTACATCAAAGTAACAGGTTTTGACGTTGCTGCAGGCCTCAGTTAAAGGGGATCTGGGTTGTACACTTGGCCGTTGTTTATTTGCAGGTAATCAACAGATTTTTTACTAGGAGCTGGAGCCATCCATGCACTTAAATCCACTCGGACAGTCTACATTTGTGTGTCATCCTGTATGATTTTTTTATCTCACATGTGTTTTCCCCCTGTAGTATATTGTTATTATCATTTTTGTTGGGAATAGAGAAGGAAAACCAATGATCTGTGGATATTTAATCATGAACATATTTTGCATGTGAAGCCCATATTTAGATGTCATACAAAAAGCTTTTTGCTACTGTAATCACTGTTCACAATCTTTTTGATGAACTGAATAGTTCTGGTCATTGACTTCATGTTCATATTATATATATGACAAGTACCTTCAAACCCTTGAAAAGAATGCGTTGGCTGGCTCCTTCATTGTTTACTTATTCATTTTTTATTGAGGGGTTGGTTGGGGAGATTTAGTGTTACTAGTTGGACCCCCACACGCTCTGTGCATGGGGGTCGCATTGTTGGTTGCAAGATGTATTATATCATGTTTGAAAAATTGATGTATATATATATATTTTTTGATAAATAAAGATTTATTAAAAAAGCATCAAGGAGATGCTGAAAGAATACAAAAACCAAACCCTCAAACAGGGACCTAACCAACTAAATCATCCACAAAGTCTAAGACAACAGATAAATCAGGATCTACCCGACTTGACACCCAACTGTACAAAACACCACAAAAACAAGACTAAAGCTGAACAATTGATTAGGCCCGCCCTTGGAAAACCTGACGATTCCCGCTCCAATCAAAGCAGCCACATCAAACACAAAGGAGCTAACGCCCAGGCTCTCTGCTGGTGCTTCCTGACTAGACCACCCCCCCAACAACCAGCACATCCAGAATTTGCTTGAGTTGCACCCACATCACGCCAAACAGAGAAAAAACAAGCATCCACAAGCGAGAAGCAATCGGACAGCGAATAAGCAAATGATCAACTGTCTCCGCATCCGCACAACACAAGCAGCACCAATTCACCAAAATATGATGCCGGCGAATTAGATTATCAATAGTCAGTAACCTACCAAATGCTGCCGTTCGTACAAAGAAAGCCACCTTCGATGGAACATCAGAAACCCACACATGACGTGAAGGGAAAGACCTCTCCCCATCGCTGCACAAAATCCCATAAAATGAAGAGACGGAAAAAACACCTTTCACGCGAGGAGCCCGTTAAACCAAAACATCCTCCTCCGCATGGCTAATCCTAACCCCATACAATAAGGCCAACAGATCCACCAACTGACTAACCTCCTAATCCTGAGTTTGCCGACATAGCACTATATCCCAAACAAGCGTGCCTCACCGCCACCACCCAAATATGAAGCCACCATCACATTAGGATCCACTGCCAACTGAAAAATGAAAGGAAAACGTTCCTGTAAGGTAATCTTCCCACACCACCGATCTTTCCAAAACTTCACACTCATACCATTACTCACTCGATAATTGATTTGATCCCAAAACCTAACCTTACCCAACCAAATACCTTTTCACAGCGCACACCCATGAGAACCCCTCACCTACCTGGTGTACCAATCACCCCTCCCTAAACCATATTTAGATGCCACCACCCTCTGTCATAACTGATCCTGATCATTAGAAAACCGCCACAACCACTTACCCAACAAGGCCAAATTAAACTTGCATAACCGCCTCACCCCCAACCCCCCCCCCCCCTCCTCCTCCTCCTCCTCCTCCTCCTCAGGACAACAAATCTATTCCCAACTAACAAGGTGATACTGAAACTCCCCACCATCACTTCCCCACAGAAAATTGCGCTACAGCTTCTCCAAACGACTAGCCACAGACATAGAAATAACATGAACTGATATAAAATAAGTCGGAACACTACTCAAAACACTCTTCACCAAAGTCAAACGACCACCCTTCGACAAATATTTCCGCTTCCACCCGGCCAGTCGACGCTGCACCCTTTCTAACATCCCATCTCACACCCCTATCGCCTTGTAAGAAGCCACCAAAAGCAAACCCAAATAAGACACCGGCAAATGAAACACCTTACAACCCAAAATGGTTGCCAAAGTCAAAAACTAGGTGACCTTCCCTACCGGAATTAACTCTGACTTGGCCAAATTCACTTTTAGACCTGAGATCGCCTCAAAACATAGCGAGACACAGCGTAAATGCCCTAATTGTTCCGAGTCAGCTCCACAGAAAATCAAAGCATCATCAGCATACAAAAGGTGAGAAACACAAACCTCATCCCTCACTGAAAAACCTGCCAGCAAACCGCCCTGCACTGCTCGTGACAACAATCTGCTCAGCGCCTCCATGACAAGAATGAATAGCAAAGGAGACAATGGATCCCTCTGCCGCAAACCCCGAAATGTCTGAAAATAACCTGCCGGTGTCCCATTCACCAAAACCGACATTCGGACTTCGAAATGCAAAACCAAATCCACCGCCGCCACTTTTTTCAAAACCCATCTGTTCCATAACAACCATCAAAAAATCCCAATTGACATTATCATAGGCTTTTTTAATATCCAACTTTCAAAGAATGCCTGATTGCCCTGCGCACAGACGAGAGTCAACACACTCATTTGCTACTAACACTGCATCCAAAATTTGGCGGCCACCCACAAAAGCGTTCTGTGATTCTGACACCACATCCCCCACTTGCAACCGAAGCCTGTTAGCCAAAACTTTCTCGAGAAGCTGGTACACTGCCCAACAAACTAATTGGCCGAAACTGACGAATATCCTCAGCCCCTCCCACCTTATGGATCAAAGCAATAAAAGTTGCATTGAACTCCGCAAACTGGCCCGTCTGATAAAATTGCCCCATAACCGCCATCACATCCCCCTTGACAACCTCCCAACAATGCTAGAAAAAGGCCATAGTGAAACCATCTGGCCCTGGAGCCTTATCGCCACTCGTCCCCTTCAAAGCACCCACCACCTCCTCTCCTGAAAACGGTTGCTCCAACCCCTCAGAATTCAAGAGGCCACTAAACAAACACCACTCCATCAACCCCCGGGCGCCATCCCTCTCCCTAATCCCTAAACAAATGCTCATAAAAACCAACAATCCCCACCCGAACATGCTCCGCGTCCGTCAACTCCACCCCATCCACTGTAATCTTCCCATTCTGATTCACTCTCTGATGGGCATTTGCCATCCGATGAAAAAACTTTGTATTGCAGTCCCCTGCCTTCAACCACAAACACCTCGATTTTTGTCTAAAACTGACCTCCTCCATCTGAGCAATCCGAACATAATCAGCCCGCAAGCGAACCACCTCCTCGTCAGACAAACCCGCGTCAATTTCCACAGAATCCAATATCTGCAGATGAGCCAACACCTCCTTGGATTATAATTAATAAATATACTGAAAAGTTGATTATAAAAGTTAAGAGAGGATTTGAAGCTACGACATCGGGTTTTGGAGACCCATGTTTTACCAAACTGAACTAAGAGTGTTTTCTTATTTGAATAGCTAAGATGTGGCTTAAGCTTTAATTTTCTAAATTTTGATCTTCAGCCTTCATAACATTGTATGAATTCTTTTTAAATCAGTCTACACGTTGATGAACTTATGATTCATTGGTTTGGTTATTTCGGTTCGTAGCTTTGACTTTCACTATCGTTTTTTTCTATTTGTTCTTGGGTATTCTAGCAAATTTGAGTTTATTATTCTTCAAACATTGTAAAAAGTTGAAGATCCAATTGTCCAAATTGGACATGGGTGTCGGACACACATTCGGTGGACACGGGTACTTTGGGGGAAATAGAAGAGTCCGTGTAAATCATTGGTTGAAAGGGCTGATCAAGATTTTCATGCATCGGGTGTTTCTGAGTCTCCATGATGCAGTATAGGAACATTTTTTTTCATTATTGTATTTCATGGCTACAATTTTCTTGTTCAGTGCTTCAGCTTTTGGGAATGTTATAATGAATAGTGTTTTCTTTGGATACCTCATGCAATTGTGTTCACATCATTGGTCTGGTGTTATGGATTTTTAAATAAAAAATCTATATAATAAAACAAGACAGATTCAAAAAAATGTTTTACATGTTACTTCGACAGTCATGATTTATTCGATCTAATTGTTAGAAATATAGTTTGAGTCATGGCTAGAATTATTTCTACTCCATCTAACAGTCCACTTTGGTCAACGCTTTACTGTCTTCCTTCATATTCTTTAGAGATGCAATTTTGAGTTTCAAAATTTGAAACTCCTTTTCATCTACATGGGTCATCCTCTTCATCTCAGCCTCTCTCAATCACCCTTTCTGTTTTGCAGACCACACCGGAGGCCTCTTCTTTTCTCTGAGTCACACCTTCACTCTCCCAGAGCATGAGCCAAGAGGAAGACAGTGAGACACTGGCAAAGACGACAACTATTCCGACAGATTCTTCATCTAGAATCAACTCGGTCTTCCTCAAATAGAGTGAATCAACTCCAAGAACAACCCTTCAAACTGATGGTTCAGGTCTGATTTTAAAATCTGTTTTTACTCAATCTAATGGAGTTTCATTTCAACCACCCAATCTCCAAGGCCCAATATCCAAGACCTATCTGTTTTGATAAAATTCCTAAAAATACTGAAGGAAAACTTTATACTCCATTTGTTAAAGCGTAGCCTAAATAAAACACTAGCCTCCATTTATTTGTGTTTTGTTGGGTGATGCTCTGTAAAATAAAGCCCTATGCCCCAGGATGTTTAATTTTTTTTATTTTTTGTGAAATGGTTTTCCCCAATAATTACCTTAACAATTCTACTTTCAGTTGTGGCCAATTGTTTATTTGTTTGCTGTCATTTGCATCAGCAGACCTAATTCTGCACATTGTCAATCTCTGTTCATCTTTGGTATCAATTTTTCTGAAAAAAGGGGCATGAGGCCTGATTTTGCTCCAAAGCATAAATTAATGCAACACATAAAGGATCTTAGATATGAATATAGCCAAATTGAAAGTCAGTTGAGGTAGCAGAACTTGATAGCTTATTTTGTGGAGTTGCAGCTAAATATGCACATAAAAGTTAGGGTAAATTACCAATAGGTCCTAATAGTTGGATGTAATTCCCATCAAGTTTTATTGAAAATAAATCTTAGTAAAATTGTTGATAAAAATAATTTTTTGTGACGATTATTTGCATATGTCGCTAAAATTTAACAATTAGTGACTTTTTTTTGTCACAGTTTTTATAAATTGTTGCTAAAACTTACAATTAGTGACATTTTTCTGTGACGAATTTTTTAAACCGTCGTTGAAAGTTGAAAATTAGTAGATTTTTTTTGGGACAAATTTTTTAACTGTCACTAAAATTTATAATTTGTGACATTTTTTGAGACAATTTTCAAATTGTTGCTGAAAATTAGCAATTAGTAGGGGTGAAAAAAAAAAACCGTAAAACCATTTGCACCGACTAAGCTGGACTGAACCGGCGGTTTTTGGTCGGTTTTATTCATTGTCCCGGTCTGTTCGGTTGTGTTAAGGATAAAAAACCGAAGTTCGGTTCGGTTTTCGGTCATTAAGATTTTGAAACCGCGTGCACCGAACCGCACCGAATTAAAAGATAGTATGTATTTGATCTCAGCCATCCATAGAAATACCTAGAGCTAATCTAAGCCATTCATGCACATGTATATACATTCTTTTTTCATAAGTGCCTCTTCTATACCAGCAAATAGTTACGTTCTCTCTCTCTTCTTTCTTATCCTCCTTTGCTTACGTTCTCTCTCTTCCTCCTTCATTGGAAGCAATCTACTCTCACACTTCTACAATGCTATCAGCCCACTCTCTCACCACTTTGCGATTAACACAGCAATCTCCATGGTTGATGACCGTTGTTTGCTTCTCCATGGTTGATATTTTCCTCAAACCCTCTTTGTCTACATCAGTGCTTCTTTGTTATAGATCTGTGAACAAAAAAAAAAATGACAAATTTAAGGTATGTTTTTATAATTTTTAGGGTCTAATTTGTTTTTGTTTTTGTTTTTTTGTTTTTGTAAACTTGGGTTTAATTGATGTTGAAATTGGGAATTTGTTGTTGCTTATTTAGGATCTCTGAAAACCTAATGATTCGTATATTTCTTTCTTCGGTGATGGTATGTTCCTTTTTAAATGGCAGTCTTGTTTTTTCTAACTTTGTAGGCAAAACTAAGCCTAAGACAAACTAAGGTCAAGGACTGTCACCATGATCCTCAAAAATATAGCATAAACCGATGCCACCGAACCGTACCGAACCGGCAAAGTGCTTGACGGTTTGGTTCGGTATATATTAATGGTCGGTCTGTTTCGGTTTGTTGTAATAGAAAACCGATATCATCGGTTCGGTGGAAAAATCACTAAAAAACCGACCGAACCGAACCGTTTTCACCCCTAGCAATTAGTGACTTTTAATAGTGTTTGATGAGGAACACCATTAATTATCATAGGACATATTGGACAATAAATTCACCTATTAGGATCTACACGCAAGTCCCCTTACATGTTAATACCAAAATGTGCTATCAATTTTTGTGGATTTATGGCTACTAAAGGCTGTTGCATAGACCTGATTTTAGCTAGGACTTGCCTAATTTTAAATGTTTGATTCTTCATTTGTGGGTTATGGACTTATGGTTAGCACTTGATTTTTCATTTCGTTGGAATAAAATTAGTTCTCATCACTAATGTTTTTAATTTTTAAGTATACTTTTCGTTGCAGTAATGTTTGCATTGAGTGAAAATTTCACTCCTGTCCTGGTACAGTATATTCATAGAAGTTCTAATAATGGTTCTGAACTAAGCCCTTTCTGAGAAATTACTGAAACATTGTGTTCTTCAGTTTCAGATAAACTTGCAGCAACTCTTCAGGCCAACAATGTGATCACCTCCACTGTCGATGGGGCTTGCTTTTGTCAACGAGACGCTTGACGAGAAGTACCGTAAGAATGCAGGATTGTTTAACATTCAGTCATTAATTTCTGGTGAGTTTTATTCTCGAGTTTTTTCTTTCCTTTGTTTGACGTTGGTGCTTGAGTTGTGTAGTTTTGGGACATGCAATTTGAAGCTCAGGCTTATGATAATGGATTTCAAAATTGAACTGTTGAGTTGTATTATTTTAGGAACAATTTAGTCCAAGTTTATATGACTTATTCTGAAGCAACCTTTTATTTAATTTTCAAATTTTGGCTTCATTGTAGCCAATGGATCCACACTTCCTGAAAAACCTACTCGTAGTTTTTTAGTTTATTTGGTTGACTGGATGCATAAATTGAGTTTGTTCATTTGAATTTGTAATTGGAAATTAATTGTAATCCAATCAACATTATATTATAGTTAAATTAAGTTGAGAGAAAATTTCTGGTGCCAATTGCTCAGTGAGTCAACAAATTATTAATTTTCTTCCACCATCTTTTTCTCTTTCCTACCACTAATTCTTGTTGATTCAATGAATCCAATTCCATTGTAAGCAGATTGGTTCTTTGTTTTGTGTTTTGCGTGCTTTGTCCCAACAAACCAGCCCAGAAAATGTGGAGGATGTAGTTTAAGGGGATGTTGTCTACACTAATTAATCTGAGAGCCCATGTAGCCACCCAGGTTTTCCAATTGGTCGCTTGAAAACATAAAGTTGGAGCTTTCAAATTAGCAAGGGTATATGGTCCTTCTTATGGCGCTTATTGCATCAGGAAGTTCTTTTTCCTTGACCTAGAATTTTTGGAAGTGATGGTATTTACTAATTGTGTTGCTTGCTCATTGTGTGTTGGACCAGGTTTTCAAAGGAACGTCATATAGAATTTTTCTTAATCATACTTCTTATTCTATAGCTGGTGATGCATATACTTGGATTTGCTTTAATTTGTATTCATGGATCTTCTCGTTCAAATATCCAAAAAGCATCGTGTGGAAGAATGAGTTGGATTGTCTTATGAAGCAGACTGCCAAAAAAGGGAAAAAAGTGAAAAAGATTTACGTAGTGTTTGGTAGAGTTTTAGAATTATGGTTTGAGAATAGAGTTGTATTTTGAATTTATGAGTTTTGGAATTATGATTTGAGTATAGAAAATTTATTTGGTTATGAGTTTTGAAAAGAGTTTTGAATTGAGTTTGAAATTTTTGATGTGACATATGATATTTGTTTTAAAAACTTACAACTCATAACTAAACACACAATTCAAAATTATTCAAAGTTCATAAAAAATTTAAAAAATTTTGAAAATATTTTTTATTTAAAATATAAAAAATAATATGTGCCAATTTTGCCCAAAAAAAAAAGAGTATTGTTCCGGTCGACCGGGCCAGACGACTGGGTAGGTCAAATTTCAAAATTCAAAACCCCACCTGAAACGAGTTTGCAAAAGTGAGTGTGAAATTAATTTTTCAAAGTTATAACCAAACACCAAACTTAAATATGAGTGTAGAATCATGATTAGAACTGCATACCAAACCCAGCCTTTATCTTTCTATTCCGTGTTAGCTAAATTGGTGATGGAGGACAGCGTTGGAGGCTATTTGACGGCCTAAACGGTGAGTAATTTAGGATTTTAAGGGTTAAATTGAAGGCTAATAGGTAGGGGAAGGGATTAGGGTTGGTTTTGGGGTGATTAGATATAGTTTTGAGGTTGAAAAATGCTGTTTTAGGCCTGTGAACAGTGATCCGTGAACAGTAATTAGGCTATGGAAGTTCTGAAATTTAAGAAAGAAATAAAGGAAAAGAAGAAGATAGGTCTAGGTATCGCACCTAGGGTTAGGGTTGCATCACACAAACCCAAAGAGGTTTCTAAGTTCTCAAAATTTTATAAAGTATCAAGATTGGCAAGAGGCTGGAAGGGTGGAGTAAGACTCTACTTTCGTGTGGGGGTAGATATTCTTTGGTTAAAGATAGTTTTGAGCGGTATTCCCATTTATTTATTTATTTATTTTTATCTCTATTCAAGATTCTAGTGAAGGTGGGCAAGGTTATTAGAAAAGTTGATTAGGGGGTTTCTTTGGGAATGCAAGGATGAGGGGGAAGAATGATCACTTGGTGAATTGGGAGTAGGTTTGTTACCAAAGGAGAATGGGGATTTGGCCATTAGTAATATTGTGACTAGGAACATGATTCTTTTTGGCAAGTGGTTATGGAGATTTTCAATTGAGAGTGATTCACTATGGCATTCTATTATTAGAAGCAACAATGGGACTCAAGATAATGGTAGGGATTCATAGGTGATTATGAGGGGCAGCTGTCGTGCTCGTTGGAAATCAATTTCTCAAATTTACACCTATGTTACATGGACTCGGGTACGGGTGTCGGGTGCGGGTATGTATCTAGAGGTCGGACTCATTAAATCTTAAATTTAAGGGTACGCGGACTCGGCAAAAAAATATCATATTTTTATATTTTTAATCTAATATGTGAGATAAAATAGTATTATATGCAACTTACAGTGTCAAAATGACATTTATAGTAATTAAACAATAATATGCACATATGATAATTGTGTTATATACAATTATATAAGAAGTATCTGTTGAAAAGTATCCGACACATATCCCATACCCTTGTCCGAGTGTCGGGTGTCCGATACGGGTATTTGATCTATTTTGAAGAGTCCGTGTAACATAGATTTACACATTTTGGTCCTGTTATCTTTCTGTGAGGTGGGTAATGGGTAACTTGTTCGATTCTGGGAGATTGTTTGGGTGGGCCACTCTTCCTTTGTTTCGAATTTTCCACATTTATATAGAGTGGCTCGGTCTCACAATTCTTTTATTGTTTTCATGGCTTGTTCACTTTTGGCTCCAATTTCCTAGAATTACAATTTTTCTAGGAATCTCAATGATAGGAAGGCTACATAGTTGATTTCTTTGTTTTCAAGAATTGATCATCTTTCTTTGGTTCCTCTTTTGGAGGATAAGAAGGTTTAGGCTCTTCATTCATTGGGTATCTTTAATTGGAAGTCATTTTTTGATAAAATCATAGATAATCTTCATGTTCCTCAGTTTTCTTTTTGCAAAAGAATTTGAAAGGTTTGTGTTCGTCTAAAGGTGAAAGTGTTTATGTGGGCCTTGGTTCATGGAGGCATCTTGACAAATGATACATTGCAAAAAAGGAGACCTAATCGTTTTCTAAATCCTCAGTAGTGTATTATGTGTTGTAAGGATAGTGAATCCTTTGAATCATTTATATTTGCACTGTCTAGTTATTTTGAGTCTATGACACAAATGATTTCTTTTGAGGAATGTTATGTGGGTGGCACTAAAAGGTAGTGCACATACGCTACTAATTGACTTTCGTGCTATGGGAGAATCGAAGAGGGCCAAAGTGCTACTTGTGCCGTCTTTGCAACTTTTTGGATTCTATGGTTGGAAAGAAATGCGCGGTTGTCCGAAGATAAATCTCGGGAAGTGGATTGGTTGTGGGATAAGATTTGTCACTTCACTTCTTTTTGGGCTTCGGTGAATTCTCTCTTTAAGGGCGTTCCACTATCTTTGTTAGCTAGAGATTGATTGTCGGGGTGTGACATGTAGATTTTTACTTGAGATAGCCTTTGTTTAGGTTATGTACTTCTTACTTTCATTTTCTTTTTTTGCAAGAGGATGCCTTATCCTCATTCCTTTTTTGATTTGTCAATAAAATCTTTTGTTGCTGATCAAAAAAAGAAAAAAAGAAGAAAAGAAGAAGAAAGTATTACATAGTTTTATATAAAACTATGAGACTTCCTAAACCAAATAGAACAAGAAAAGAAAATTAATATAATCTTTTTCGAAACCAATTTAAAACCAAATAAGAAACATAAATAAAACTCAATTAAATAACTTGATTACAAGACAACCCATGGCTTACCCACACAACCCACATTAGGAAATTTTGCAATGACTAAAATACCCCTAATCCAAAAATCCTAGAAAACACAAAATAATCATAAAATAAGACTAATAATATTATAAACACAATTATATAGGATTCCTATCAATTTCTCTTTGAAATCATATCAATGTCCAAATATCATCAAATTTTATTTTTTATTTTTTTATTTTTTTATTTTTAAATTTAGTCTTTTTTGAGCTTCTTATACTTTGCATCAGTAGGGGGCATGTGTTTTCTAGTTTTCATAGGAAATTAGTGAAGAAAAGGTTTATTTTTTCTTGTAAAATAATAACCTGGTGATGCAGGACAGCGTTGAATTTTGAAAACAGTGTGAGTAATTTAGGGTTTAAAGGGTTAAATTGAAGCTTAATAGGTAGGGGAAGGGATTAGGATTGATTTGGGAGTGATTGGAGGGAGTTTTGAGGTTGAAAAGTGCACTTTTAGAGGGCTATGAACGGCAATCCGAGAAGAAGAAAGGAGGTAGGTCTAGTCTTTGCACCTAGATTCCATAGACATTATACCTAGGGTTTGATTGCATTACACAATCCATGAAGAAACTTCAAAGCTATCAATTTTTTATAAAATATCAACTCAATTGAATTAAAAGTATTACATGGCTTTATATAGGATTATGAGACTTTTTAAACCAACTAGAACCAAAAAAGAAAACTAGTAAAATATCTTTGATTTTTAAAACTAATTTAAGGCCAAATAAGAAACAAAAATAAAGACTAATTAAATAATTTGGCCCACAAGACGACCCACGAGCGACTCCTGCAATCCATGTTAGCAAATATAAAAATTACCAAAATACCCTTGAGCTAAAAATCTTAGGAAATATAAACTAATCATAAAACTTACTAAAAACATTATTCTATAAGATTCCTATCCGTTTCACTTTGAAATCATGTCAATTTTCAAATATTGCCATTTCTTTGAATTTACTTTTCCTTAAACTTCTTATATTCTGCATCATTATCCCTTGGTTGGAAAAAAACTTGACCACGAGTTTTGAAGTGTTGAAATATAAGCATCCACAAGTTTTGAAATTGCATCTATGGCTTCGCCTTAAAATGTTCAAGTTGACTCCACCTTTTCTTCATTGGAGATTGCAAAAAAAATAATGAGATTAATCTTTTCAATCATGTCACTAAATTTTGCTGGAATAACAAAGTCAATTGGCATAGGAAATGCATCTTTGAATTCATCCAAATCAGTTTTCATAAAGCTTTCTTTGATATTTCCGGAAACTACCTCGATTCTTTTCTTTTTAGCCTCTCTACCTAGCACAAGATCATATTTTGATTCACTATTGGCCACGTCATTTATTATGATTGGAGCACATTCATCAAAGACCTCAGATTGTAATGTCATGAGTCATGACCTCTAAAGGTATTGTATGTTCTGAACTAGCAACTGCTCTTTTCGATTCATTACTCTCAAGAGCACGAGGAATGGCAATTTCTTTGATTTCACCCTTAGCCTCTTCAAGTTCAATACATGGAGCTTCAGTTGGTGGCTTCTCATCCTCCATAATCTGGCCATCATTCTCATTAGGCAGATTTTGAACAAATTCCTTGCCTTGCAACTTCAACTGTGTAGGGTTTTGATCCCTAAGAACAACATTAGACTTTGGCACATCTTGTTATGAATTTTCAGCATCTTTTTATGGCACTTTAACCCTTTGTTTTGGAGTTTTTGTTAGCTGGTATTGCTAGACAGTTTTTTCATTATGCGTAGGCTTCAAAATTATAGATTTCTCCTTAAATTTTATAAAGAAACTCAAATTATATAGCTATTTCAATAGCATCTTTGAGATCTTCCAAATATGCATGAGGCGTCTCTTTTTTAATTCCAAATCTCAATCCACTTTTGAAACGAGCAATAGTCATTTGTTCATTTTTGACAACTCTAGATTTGAAAAATAACTCCTTATATTTTCTTGCATAATTAATTACACACATATCACCTTGTTGAAGAGCATACAATTGATCAAGAAAATCATCTTGATGATCCTTTAGACAAATTTTTTTCCTAAGAAACGCTTTATTCTATTCCCAAGTTAATCTACTCGTATAGGATCTCCCACAATGTGAAAACATCATGGTGGAATCTAAGCTCTGATACCAAACTGATGTAGCACAGCGTTGAATTTCGAAAACAGAGTGAATAATTTAGGATTTAAAGGGTTAAATTGAAGTCTAATAGGCATAGGAAGGGATTAGGATTTGATTGCATCACACAATCCATAAAGAAGTTTCAAAGCTCTTAATTTTTTTATATATAAAATATCAATTCTATTGAATTAGAAGCATTACATGGCTTTATATAGGATTAGGAAAATTCCTAAAAATAAATTACTAAAATATCTTTGATTTCTAAAATTAATTTAAGACCAAACAAGAAACAAAAACAAAGACTAATTAAATAACTTGACCCACGGGCGACCTCTACAGCCCATGTTTGCAAATTTGAAAATTACCAAAATGCCCTTGACCTAAAAATCCTAAAAAATATAAACTAATCATAAAACAAGACTCCAATAATACTAGAAGCATTATTCTATAAGATTTCTACCAGTTTTACTTTGAAATCATGCCTATTTCTAAATATTGCCACTTCTTTGAATTTACACTTCCTTGAGCTTCTTATATTCTGCATCACCTGGAGGGGAGTGAAATGGAGTTCTACTGTTAAAACTTAGTAGACTTGAACAACTATCTGTAACAACTATGTGTAGAAACTAAGTAAATCCACTTCTTATAAGTTTACTGATTGATGAGGATAAGTAACCATTTCGATTTGATGCACATGGTAATGACCTTCATAACAACTCAAAATTTTGTAACAGAAATCATAAAATATCATGACTTTTCTCACCCACAAAAAGTATTAACTTTTTGCTCACCACAAAAACATTTACTTTAAGTTGCACGCCATAAATTCACTATAACATGACTTTTACCACAAATTGCCGTACAACACACACCACAAACATTTGCAATTTTCACCACAAAAAATCTTAACTTTTTTACAATGTGCCCCTTTTTAGGGACGCACATCGTAGATTTCCCTATTGATTTTGATAATACAACTTGGCTAAATAAACTCTGGCCATGGAAGATTAGGAAGTGCTGCTTTTTATGATTCTCTGTCCTGTTATTATTTTTAACTACTGCTAATTTTTACGTGGTTTCAGACTTCACAGTAAACTTCATCAAAATGTCAATAGAGACTATCTTGGACTGCTCAGTTGGCATGGAGTCAGAATTTGGAACTTTGAACAAGTATTTATCCAATTCTCCGTCAAAATTTGATGATTTAAAAACCTAACAGATGACTTATTCTACAACATTTTATCAAACTTATTTTAAGAAAATTAGGAATCTATGTTTGATTTCACAGATATGTCACTTCCTGTTATTGAAATTTGAAAGTAGCATGAGAGATCTTTTTATTAGTTAGATGTAATGTCAATGCATAGGTATAATAATTTTTCAGCCTTGGTGAAATGTTCAGTGTGCCTATTTTCTTGGCTGTGTCATCCTCTCATGCTTGGGGTAACAATGAAAATCT
Source organism: Camellia oleifera (assembly GCA_022316695.1). Classification (NCBI taxonomy): domain Eukaryota; kingdom Viridiplantae; phylum Streptophyta; class Magnoliopsida; order Ericales; family Theaceae; genus Camellia; species Camellia oleifera. The sequence goes on along the minus strand of CM039306.1, from coordinate 109,146,636 downwards.
TGGGATTTTTTTGTCTTCTTGTCTCTCTTGTGGATAGGCTCCTTCCACATTCCAATTGATTGGGAGAAAATACAAATTTTCCTTCTTGTTCTTTCTTCTGCCATATCAAAAATGTCACTTCGCATATGCTTTTCCAGCCAACAATCTAGCAAAGTACGCAAAGACTAATTCCAATAAAGAAGAGAAAACCAGTTTCTCTTCCTCAAATGCTTAGATCAATTGAAGGCCACGTTAGAATTTTTTTTCTTGTTATATCTATTTATTTTTCTTAAATTCTATGATTGCCATGATGTTGCCATTTTTTAGGAATTTCTGTATGAGCCTTTCTCAATGTTTATCATTTCTATATGCATTTCTCCATCTTTGCATATATGTTGTAATTCTTTTGGAGGCTTGATTTCTTGGACAGTTGAATTGAGATTCATTTTCTTTACTTTGTATTCTTGTTTCACTAATATTATTTACTTTTTTGTTGGTTTTTTTGTGGAATAAAAACATGGGATTTAGCCTTTCAAATTCTTAGATTTCTTTGTATATATAATTTGTTTTTTATTATCCTGCATCTGTCATCTATTCCTATTAGTGGTTTAGTTCTTCCATCATTTTTAGTTGACTCCTTATAATAATGGCTTACCAATTAAGATTTGTAATTTGTATTGGTTTGATGTTGGCTTACCAATTGAGTTTAGTGATTCTCTGTATCAGGGAATTTACATTCTGAGCAAGGCAATATGAATAGACTACAAGCAAGTCCAACCTGGAATTTTTTCTCCTATCAACCAATGTATGTGCAAAAGAAGCTAATAAAACATTAAACCATTCAAAACTGCTCTTGTTTATTTCTATCAAATTCATTATGTGCTCTCATGTTGAAATTTGTGGATGTGTCGTTTTGTTGCCCAGAAATGTAGTGAGCAAAAATGTAGTCTATCTTTTTGGTTTTAGTTTTGTCTCTGTTTTATTGGAGTATATATTTTTTATGTCATACTCATCTAAAATGTATTGTTTATACATCATTTTTATACTTCATATTCACTTTTACAAAAAATTGGAACTGAAGCTGATATTGCCATTAATGGGCATTAAGATTGCATGCCGGCACCCACTTCCACCTCACTAGCAAATGTGAATGCAAGGCTATCAGGCCCTCCATGAACTGTCTTTGATGTCATTCTTCTTTGTTTAGTTGTTTTCTTATGGTTGTGTGTAATGTTCAAAAAATCATGAAAAAAATATATGTTTTCTCTTGTGGGTTAAAAACAGGAGACATCTGGATATCTTGAGCTCCAGCACCAAAAACTCCGGGATATGTCATGACAGCCTCCAGTGGTGCCAAGGCATGCCCTTGAAAATGGCCAGACTTAAAAAGGGTTAGTGATGGCTCCTGCAAGAATTGTTTCAATGTTCATAATATGATGCCAACCCCATTAGGTGACAGAAGGGCCTGACCTGTTGGAATAGCAAATGGTTAGGGTTGTCACTTCTATTGTAATTGTCATTGCAGATACCTTTGTTCATCTTGTGCCCATTAGTGGTATTTTGATATCACCATAAATTACAGCAATATTCTCGTTTTTATGCACAAATGTAAAATATTCAAGGTTTTTTTTATCCGTAAATTAACATATTATTCTCAAAATTCTGGTCATTCCTCTCTTCTCCGCTGCGAAATGATATAAAATTCATTTGTCGTTTACAAAGTCTAGATCATATTCCACAAATTTGGTTATCAGTTTATCTTTGGCGGTTTTTGTATTTATTTATATATATTATTATATCGTGTTCTCTCATATTCAGATAAAACCCTATTCTCTAGTTAATATTACCGCTGCAGTTCCCAGTTGCTCTTCTGCAGAATTTCCAGAATTCCAGTTAGAAGAGCCCATTCTCTAACAAGCTAAATGTCGCTCGATTTTTTCGCGCTCTCTTTCGGAAACTCGAAAATAAGCCCTACAGTTTGGATTTCCGCGGTTCTGAATCTAATCTCATAAGTGCAATGTGAAATTGATAAACATCAAAGAGTTCAAATCCGAAAAATTATTTGAAAAATTGATTTTTGAATTAAAAATGTCAAAATTAGACTGTTTTGTCAGATGCAGAGTCGTCACTTAAATATTTTATTTTTGAAAAAATTTAAGAAACTCATGACTCGTGTTAAAGGTCACGTATTCATTACTAAAGTTGCCTTGACTCGGGAATTTAGTTTTGAGAGGGGAATATCATGAATTCAGCATTCCTGCTCGTCCAATCAAAGATTAGCCTCTACTAATCATGATATGATATCAACATTATATGCTCTTGTTATGGTTATTAGGTTATTATTACTATGTAATGCGCACAAGCAATGATAGAGTAGTTTGTCTAAATTGGAACAATTTAATTCCATGTTTGTTTTGCGAAAAGGGTTTGATTTTGCCACCTTAAGTGGGCTTAAAGTTTGCAAATTTGCCACTTAACAAACGGATTTAAACATACATTCATTGAATTATTCCAATTCACGCAACAAGCCTTCATCCACAGGTATTCAAACAGTTAAACAAGTATTTAGCTTCATGGCAAGCATGCTCGTCATGACAGTCACTTACATTCATGCAAGTATGCTAAAGCACTAAAACTCACATAGTACTCCACGCCAAAAAAAAAAAATTAGTTAGAAAAATACATGTTCTTAACTATGCTAAATGTCTAGTGCAACATATGCAATAATGCAACTAAAATAGGTTTGGCTAATAAGCATGACATATGAATTGATTTGATAATATGTAGTCTAAGTACGTATTCAAAGAAGTATTGAACTAAAAATGCAGCTTAAATGATGCACTGAGCCTTAGTGCATACAATATAAATGGATGCAAACATTTGATATGCTAATTGAAACGTGATGTCCCTAATCTAACTATCAAAAGCGGATAAATAAAAAGGAGAAAGACGTGGGGTTAGAAGACATACACATTATTACATTGTGCTCTCACGAAGGAGTGTTTGAATGAATAAACTAAGCTAAACTAATTAAACTAATTATTACAAACCAAAATGAATAATTAGCTAAACTAATTTAACTAATTATTATGACACTTAAACTAATTAATTAGCTAACTGATTACAATACAAATGTAAGTAAACTAAATAATTAAACCAAGCATCTAACTACTTTGCCTCAGGAAACGAAGGATGTGCATTTGCATGCTCGAATATCACCCGAAAAGACCACCGTTTTGCTCTTGAATGCCTCTATTTGCACAGTTGAACATTTCTAGAACCAACTTTGCTCCATCTTACCAACACTCTACTGAGATTTACATCAGTAACCAGCCAGCCACTAGTAAAAATTACCGGCCACCTGCCGGCTATGGAAAGTGGCTTGTTGGCCATGGATGGTGGTCTGCCGGCCACTGATGCACTGGTTCACCTTGCAACAACAGAGGACAAATAGAGCATATACAGAGTATTTTCAAGGATTGTTTGCACAATTCACCCCTTTTTTTGATGAGTAAATCCAAGGAGTTATGAACTTAAGCCACAAACCACCAACTCAAGCAATTTAATTGCATGATGGTTTGTAACTCAAGAGGTGCAAGCTCAATAAATGCAAAACAAGACACAACCTTCCCCCTTTCATGAAAGATCAAGGGAAGAAGGTGACCTTAGAGACTTGGATCATTTTCATCACTAGCAAGTATGAAATGGTCTAAGTTCCATGTGTTTAATTAATGTCCGATTGAACACACTAAGTTATTATCTTGCTCACTTTTAGTTCTAAGTTTTAGTTACTCATTTTAGTTTACCAACCATTCTTTAATCCGCTTAAGTCCATTGGGTGAGTTAAAGTCCTCTAGTGGAAAGATGGCTCAAAACACAAGTTATTTTGGGTATGAAAGAAATATTATACCGTTGATAATGAACCCCCTGAGGGATTAAACCATTAAGTATGGAACCTCAATTTCACACTTAGGCAAGCAAATGACTTGAAACTGCTTTCAAAGCAAAATTAAAAGCCAAGAAATGAGGGAGGTTGTAGAGATTATGCTTACTGAAATTAGGTGTGAAAAGCACTAAAACAATATAATCAACTCAAACAAGTGATGTCTAAAGGCCTAAAACACCAAGCTTGTGATGACTATTACACTAGAAGTATACAAAACAAGACTCAAATGACTTAACCAATCCAAAACAGAGTTAAAACAGTCCAAATCAGAGACTAAAACATGCTGGAATTAAGTTAAAACAAGCTAGAAAAATAAGCTAAAGTATGGCACCAACTAGGCTAGCAAACAAGATACAAGGAGGGGAGGCTAACCCCTCCAAAGTTGGACTTCAAAACATGATTTTCACCCCTGAAAAAGCTCTGAAATTTAGTGTTTAAAGGCCCAAAAAAAGATGGTTTGAAAGTGGGAAACAAAGGTGGAAAAGCCTTATGAGCAAAGAATAAAGAAGTGTGAACCGCCCCCTAACCTTCAATGGCTTAAAACCACAAATTTCAGCCCACAAAGACAGCGTTTTTATAGCCCAAAAAAACCCAAAAACAATGGGAAAAAGAGAGAGAAACAAGTATGCAAAGTAAGCTAATAAAACAAATATTATACCTCTTGAAGAGAAGAGCAATTCCAAGCTACAAAACCAAGCAAGTACACCCTCTAGAGCTCAAACCAAGCTCAAGAATACCTCAGCTCAAAGATGAGAATATTTGGTTAAGGATGTGTAGGCAAAGGTTAAGAAATTGGAGGCTAAAGTGTAGAGAAATGCTAGAGAGAGAGGGAATTGTAGAGAGAGGAAAATTTTTGAATTCAAAATTTTTCTAACCTTCTTACAAGAGAGAGGGGGTCTCTATATATAGAAAATATGAAATTCCCTCAAGGAAATCCAGCCCTACATATGTGGACAAATGCATGCATCTGTGCAAACAGTTAGCACAACTGGCATAAAATATGTGCAAAATACACTGGTGGCTGGCAAGCCACGTCAGTGACCGACAAATCAAAAGTGATGGTCGACAGCTTCTAGGGATGGTCGGCAGACCACCAGAGGTTGCATGTTAGAAAGACCAAGCCATGGTCCAAAAATGAAACTGTAAACAAAGTATGACGCAACGGAATAAAAATTAACAAGGTCATACCTTTCTGAATCTATCTGAACTCTGAAGGATCTCGTGGGTAAATCACGTGCTTCCTGAATCTGGTCAATCAACCCAGCAGTGGGGTGATATTACAATGGTGAATATCACCCACACAAATCACAGTGCAAATGGCTTCTTGATCGTTGTTTATGGGAGAGAGTCAGTATATGGGAAAAACTCAGATCATACGTTGTTTTATCTCTTAATCACCCATAACCCATATATCAGATATATAACATGTTATTGTTATCTATCCATATCAGTCAAGGAGATAATATCTGTATCCTGAGTGGTTATCCTAAATAGGTTTGAATTCAAATTCAAAACCCATTTGGATAAGGTTCAAATTCAAATGTTGAAATGGTCATGCCACATGGGCGCCCATTTCTAACATCTCCCACTCGCACATGAGTTGGCATGACACTGCCACATCTCTATCTCAATCTCCCCAAAAAGAACAATCTCATACTAGCCAATGCACCGTGCGACCGCTGAGAACACCTGCATGTGGGAGCTCTATACTAGAAACTCAAAATGAGCCAGCATAGAGACATCAACCCAAAAGGAACAAAAATAGTGTCTCATATACCCCATACCCATCTAATTACACCGGTCCAAAAAACATCTCTAATCCCTCAAAAGAGCATGTTTGACCCTCTCAATTCTTGCAATATATTCACACTCAATTCGCCTCTCATACAGAGCGATGTGAGTTGCCGGCAATGAATATACAACAGTGGTGGTGTAATACTAGATGATCTTCCCTTTGCACTCATGCCATTTAGTTTAGGATTGACCGCTTTCCCAGTGATGTCCCTTAAGGCCGAATCATACATGACCGCAGGCAACATACCAAAGTAGCAAAACATCAACCCCTTACCTTATGACATAGTCAAAAGTCACAAAAGGGTACATAAATGAAAGTCATATCAATAATGACACGTAAGACTCACACGGTGAGGAAACAGGGATCCATTCTCTCACCTCATTACTTGGTCGCCAAGCACATGTAGTATGAATACATGCTACGGTGGAGTAACTCTTCCAAAAGAGTGACGTCATACTCGATACACCGTACAGATATTAGTCTAGTCGCTTTCTAGCGCCTAACCTGAATTCTCTATTTGCTCGCCTTCTAGGCGCCAAATGAGATCTCGCATCTGGCTAATCATAACAGGCACAACATAGAAAGTGGGTACTAACATCCATGTTTGGTCCTTAAAACGACCTCATCTTGGTTGTAACCAAGGCGACATGCGTAGTGGATAATTTCAGTCTCTCTTGGTTCCAAACAAAAATAAACCACTAGTCTCATCCTTGCTCGCTCCCAAGCGCCAAGGGCGATTGCTCGTGTGAGTGAGCCAATCTTGCCTGCTGACATCATCATCTGCTAATCATTATGACACAAACCATAATAGTGTCAACATCCCATCATCTCAAAATAAGTGATCGATTTTAAAAAAAATGACCACAGCTTGCGCAATTCTAGATTCCAAACATAAGCCTTATCAGCACCTCTTGCGATAAGTATATACAACGGAATCCACCATGTGCGCCTCATATGAAGTGATTCAAAATCACAATTCTAGATTCCAAACATAAGCCTTATCAGCACCTCTTGCGATAAGCATATACAATGGAATCCTCCATGTGCGCCTCACATAAAGTGATTTAAGATCACTACCTCTTGCGCAATATCCTCTCTAAAGATATTTTGGTGACCAATTTGCGTTCATTCTTGATGCGCCCAACTAGCGCAGATGCGCTCAAATAGCGCATAGAATCTTACAAGGAGCAAATTAATATACTACTAGTAAAGTATTTTATCCACAGTCTAATGAGCAAGGTCAATGTCTAAACAACTCAGTTGACCATTTACCAAAGATAACACTTATTATGCTGAATACGCCCACATAGCGTACTTTAGGCTCCCACCACAAAGAAAAGATCAAGGAATATGGGTCATTTGTTTATCTTAAAGACAATCCGAGGATTCACTCAATAGCTAAGGCTCTAGCTTTTACCGATAGGTAAGTCAATGGTTTGTAATTTTGCATCTAGAATCATTCTAGGATATTCCTTATGTAAGTCATTAAAGACAAAATAGGAATTCTCCCAAAACAATCCCTAAGGATCGTACATCCGAGCATATAAATTACATCACCCATGTCCATCATATCTAAAATAGAGGACTGCCCACCCTAGGTGGCGACAACCCTATAAATTCCTGGCTTATAATGATTAAGTAAGGAAAAACTTCTTTTGGTCCATTGATCATGCCTCAGTGGTCTTCATCGATTATCGTTTGCCTATCATGGCTTGACGAAATCTAAGAACCACTATTTGGATAACTGTTTTAGGCTGTAAAAGATTTATTGGAACTAGCAACCTTTTTGCGCTCCTAACTTTTCACCATAAAAACAGAAGGTAAATCCCTACGGATCTACTTATCCAATTCTCCAATGAGAAGTTGGGTCACAATGTCCACAAATTAATGTTCCGAACTTATGTCAATCATAGCCTAAGTCAAAATAACCTCACTCCCTAGGAGGAAGTTAAAATAACCTCACTCCCTAGGAGGAAGTCTTCTCATGGTCTACACTTTCCTCAATGGTGCGACTTTTCGGTATCTAGCAAGCCTTATGCCACAACAACGACTATCCAAATTACGCATAACTTTAGAACAGTTTCGCGTCATAATAGAAAGTCAACCAAAATATAGAAATGGTTAATCCTCAAAGACTTTGTCTTAAACTGCGCAACATTAATCCACTTTCTAAAAACAGGAGACTAGAGCCTTTGGCATTATCCTAGGCTCTTTATCATCTTGCGGAGCAATCATGAATGTTTTCCTCTCAATCACCCAGTGATGACATGGAAAATTTTCACATTCGCTACCACGCAATTAAGAATGTAGAGTATTCTCCTCTAATGGATTAATCCATTAGTAGGCATATCACTCCCACTGCCCCTAGGATATTGGAAATTTCTTTCCATTCTCAACTAGGCTACATAAAGCGCTATGCTTAGAATTCTCTATCTTATAGAGTTCCAAAACTCTATACACGTCACCTTTACTAAGAAAACTTTATGTGACTTAGTTACACTCCCACAAAGCTGCTTACCTATATGCACATGTCCCGGAGGGTGCACATGACCCGGAGGGTGCACATGACAGCATACAATAATGCACCACGTGACCCTATGTGTTCACAAGACAGCATACAATAATGCGCTATAGAACCCTAGGTCTTAACTTCATAATCTTATGAGAAGTAAAATAAAGATAAGCTGCTTAACGGTTACAGATCGCCCATAGATGGCTCTCCGCTATTCCATTACTCAAATGGAGTGTAAAATCTGATATGGAGGGCATTTAGTTAGGGATATAGGCAGCAAACTAGTGCAATTCCTAATTGGGAAACATTTTGCGCCATTATCCACCTAACATTAACAATATTTAATTCCTTATCTCTACTACACCATTGTGTTGTTGAGTATTAGGAATAATCAATTTTCTAAGCATCCATTTCTCTTCACAGAGTTCTCTAAAATAACTCAAATAGATACTCGCCACCTTGGTCAAAACTAAAAGCACAAAAGCTGTTATCTAATTGATCTCAACCTCATATGTGCAATGTCAAAAAAATCATCTCAAAACTTTTTGACTTATGGGAGATCAAATAGTCTTGACTCAGATGCGTATCGTAATCTATAAATGTGTCGAGATTGAGGCTTAGCTATCATACCCTTACACATATCTAGTCACAAAAATCATAGTGGACTAAATGCGCCAATACAAATGACCTTCTATGGCTTTCCTACTTACTTGTGCGCAACCATTGCGAACAAAGTTACACATTCACATGAGAACATGATGTCATAAGCGAGTGGGCCCGAGAAGGCTTACTCAAACCATCGTGTCATCATCTCATTAATGTGATTAAGTATAATAAGCCACCGGTTCATGACCAACGTCATAAACTAATTCCAATCATCTTTATGTGTGAGTTCTCGAAAACAAGTTTTAAAGGTTTAGGCCCAGCTAGGTAATGACTCACAACTAACTCATATTTACTAGATCATAAAAGGATGTCATGGAGATTTCAAGTGCGCCTAAATCGCAAATTTAACTAGTAAGTGCTAATCCCCTGCACTTTCAAGTCAATTTTATTCTCCATACACTTTAATGCATCTAGTTGAAAAATGACGATACTCCTCTTGCCATATCTATTTCTCGCTTCATAGTTACTTGCAATTAATTCTACTATCCACAAGAAGGAGAGAATAAGCTATCAATCTTTGACAGCTCTTGAAGTAACTTAAGCGGGAATTAGGCTAAAGAGTCTAATTCAACATAATGCTCTCACAAGCGATACGTCAAATTCTTAGAGTCATAACAACCTTGTCGGCCTTGACCTTTTCATTACTATGCTGCAACGTTTGCGCTTAGTGGTAAATGTTATTAAAAACGTTAGCCTAGCTAAGGAATCATACAAAGAAGCCCCTCCTCATGTCTCACACCTAAGTGTGGAAACAGTAAGTGTCCTAACTTAGACAAGTTGGCAATGCTCATAGATTTTGCAGCCACTAAGCGCTAATCTTTTCACTTAGTGTTAATAGATTTTGCAGCTTCTAAGCGCTAATCTTTTAACTTCATGTGATATTTCAATGCACACTATAATAGTGCATGAAATTTTGCTCTATCCACTCCCAATAATTGGGTAGAGAGCAAAACACTGCTCATACTGGCTACTCGTCTTACACTTAGTGACTAATTTATTTAAGCTCGCATTTCTTGAATGACGTGACTCTTGAATGTTACTTCATCCAATGATGTAACATTATTAACAAGTCAAATTACAAAGTCAATCCGCGCAGCTCAATAGTCAAGATCATATACAGATCTATTGAGGGCTTACTAATTTCATAACTCCAAAACTCGCCAACCAAAACTACGTAGCATGCCGCTAACCATAGCGCACACATTAGTTTTATTGTGCCAAACAAGGCAACAAAACCACGGCGACTTTGAGTCATGTTTCCTTACTTTGGCCAATTAAGGTTTGACCTAAAGTCTCCAAGACTTTTGCTCATCTAAAGAATGGGATTAGTTTGTTCACATTTGAACATCTCTACTAAGTCTAGGTCAACCAAATTAACTTCCATAAGCTATGTCAATTTAGAGAGGAATTCGCATTGGGATTAATTTGATTAGCAGAATATAATTTTGCCGCAAAAAATCTAAATTAAGTAGTGATAATATTACACAAGTCGCAAGATCGAAAATCCGCTAAGCTCGTAATCATCTCTTGCGCCACAAGTGACAATTATCCAAAATTTAATTTAATTTATGCGCAAAATATTGGTTTTCGGGAGCTAATCTAAAAAAAATTCTCTCAACCGAATAACCTCCCATTGACTATGACATATACAAAGCATGATAAATTCCATACAATAGCATCTTAATGTAAAGTTACAAATAACTCATGCTATATTCATTTAATAATGGAATTCTAATAAATAAATAAATAATCATGCTCCTCTAATTTCAACATATTAAAAATCCAAAAAATATGTTGTATTCAATATTCAGATTATGCCATAATTAAAGTCTACATCATTTTGAAATTTTCTGGAATTTTCTGGAATTTTCTGAAATTTTTTGGAATTTTAAATAACTAATAAATACACATAAAATTAGAAATAAAAAATCCAGAAACTGATAAACAGAAAAAAATATTCCCAGTAAATAGTAAACCATTTCAGAAGTCCACAATAAAAATTTTAACCCCAGAAAATTATTTATGCAATACCAGAATCATTTTAAAGCATAAAAAATGAATTATTAACACAGAAAAAATATTTTTTATTTTCGTAAAATTTTCAAAATTTTACAGAAGATACAAAATTTAATTCTGAGTCTAACGGTACCAACCATGCTTAAAACAAAGCTATAACGAATAAATTATGGCCATTTAACGAGATTCAGAATTAAAAAAAAAACAAACAGAGCCTTAAAGCCAAGCCAGCTGGGGAAACGGCTCGGCTCGCGGCTCAGAAAGCGGCTCGGCACGCGGCTCAGAACGCGGCTCGGCACGCGGCGCGCGTGCGTGGCGCCGACGGCTCGTGCGTGGACAGCGCCGCTGACGCGCGCGTGATGGCGCGTGCAGGCGCGTCGGAAGGGCGGCTGGCGCGTGGAAGCGCGTGGAGGCGCGTGGAGGCGGCTCACGGCGTCAGGTGGCGCGTGCAGCCCACGCGCCGCCTTCCAGGGTGTTTTCTGGTCCGATTTTTATACTTCCGGACTCCATTTTCCAAAATAAAATCATTTATGGTCTTAAAAATGACATTAATGATCATAAAAAATGAAATATTTTGGATCTCTTCCTCTTTTATAAATATTCATGAGTATCGATGTGTACATATATATATATATATATATAAATATACACGTGATCAATGGAAACACGAAAATATCCATTAGAGGCTCTGATACCAATGTAAACAAAGTATGACGCAGCGGAATAAAAATTAACAAGGTCATACCTTTCTGAATCTATCTGAACTCTGAAGGATCTCGTGGGTAAATCACGTGCTTCCTGAATCTGGTCAATCAACCCAGCAGTGGGGTGATATTACAATGGTGAATATCACCCACACAAATCACAGTGCAAATGGCTTCTTGATCGTTGTTTATGGGAGAGAGTCAGTATATGAGAAAAACTCAGATCATACGTTGTTTTCTCTTAATCACCCATAACCCATATATCAGATATATAACATGTTATTGTTATCTATCCATATCAGTCAAGGAGATAATATCTGTATCCTGAGTGGTTATCCTAAATAGGTTTGAATTCAAATTCAAAACCCATTTGGATAAGGTTCAAATTCAAATGTTGAAATGGTCATGCCACATGGGCGCCCATTTCTAACAGAAACAATAATCTTAAATTCTTCTTTCCTGCACTGTGAAAAGTATGGAAACAGTTTCTCAGTGTGTTGGAAGTAAAATTGTATACATTTGATTGTTCCCAAACCTTAGCTTTTCTTAGATAGTCAATAACTCTGCTTTTGATGTGTACAGGGAATGCATAGTAGCTCTCAAATTGGCAATTAAATTAAGTAAAATTTCAATTCTTTGCTTTGCTTTGTGGACCCTTGGTGGTCTCACGCAAGTTAGCAGAAATAAAACAGAATTAACCTATAAACGAAAGAAGGTTTAATGATAAAAGCTGGATTTCAACCAGTAACAGTGAAAGGAATTTAACGTGGACATTGTTTTAACCGATTCTCTTCCCCCCCCCCCCCCCCCCCCCCCCCCCCCTCTCTTTTTTTTTTTTTAAAAAAAATAAATTTAAATTAAACTCATTCTCCCATACGAATAGATGTGCACTTAATTTTCTGACACAAGTTAACAATATATAAATAAAAAAAACCCTGAACCAATTCCTACATGTGCTAGCTATAATTCTCCTCAGAATTCCTGTAGGCTTGAAACTGGGAAATTCTTGATTTATACAACTTAGAACATGGAATTGGGTCAGGAAATGATCCCTGGAGAGAGGGTCACTCTTTCTGCACAAGCTGCTCAACATCTCTAAGCTCCACTGCACTCCCTTGCCTCTCATGTTCACTCTGAAACAACGCCTCAATCTGCTCCAGCGATTTTCCTTTTGTTTCAGGAACAAGTGTGTAAACAAAGGCAACAGAAACGGCTGAAAATGCTGAGAAAATTAAGAAAGTTCCAGCCACCGTAATTGCACGTGCCATGGAGAGAAAAGACATGGCAATCAAACCACTGCACACTCTGTTACCCACAGATCCAAGTGCTGAGGCTTGGGCGCGCAGCCTTAAAGGGAAGATTTCCGATGTCAAAACCCAACAAACAGGACCAATTCCCACTGAAAAGAAAGCAACGTTCCCACAAACCAACAGTATCGCCATTCCAATCCCAAAAGGTGTGTGCTTAAACAATAATAGAGTAAGTCCCAAACAAAACAAACAGATAGTCATACCAATTGTGCTTATATATAGCAGTGGCTTTCTTCCAAGTTTGTCTATAAGAAGAATAGCAACTAATATAAATGCAGTCTTTGTAACTCCCACAGCAACAGTTGCAGCAAGAAGCTTCGAGTTACCAGCAATACCAGCTACTTTGAAGATCTGGGGGCTGTAATATACGGTTGCATCAATACCCGTGATCTGTTGGAAACATTGGATTCCAAAACCAGTAACTAGCATACGGCGAAGTGCAGGAGAAGGACTCAACAGTTCACGCCAAACAGGTTTCTGTTCATACTTCTCAGTGTTACCAATTCCAGCAGCTAATAGTATTTCTCCGAGTCTCTCCTCCACCTCTGACTCGTTCTCAATAGTTTTCAGTAGCACGGCTCTTGCTGCTTCAACTCGATTCTGCATTACCAACCACCTTGGTGACTCAGGGATTATGAACAGAGCAAATCCAATGAATACTGAGGGAAGAATGCCCACAGCGAGCATTATCCTCCAATTTAAATGCACAGAAAAACCTGAAAATGCATAGTTTGAGACATAACCGAGTAGGATCCCAAGATTGATGAAAATCTCAGGGAATGAGGTAAGAGAGCCTCTAGCGATTGTCGGTGATATCTCAGCTATGTAGACTGGGGCAATCATGCCTCCAAAGCCAATTCCAATCCCAGACAAGAGTCTCCCAATCATTAGGATTTGGAATGTCGAAGCGAAAGTCATTATAGCTGCACCGGTTTGAAAGATAATTGCAGCTAATCCCATTGTCCATTTTCTACCAATGGCATCTGATGTTCTTCCACCAGCTAAACTACCAAAAAGCGAAACGACGCTTAAACTCCCAACAAGCACTTCTTGTTGCACTTCTGTTATCTTCAGATCTTCTTGAATGAATAGGATTGCTCCACTCATAACACCTACATCTGAACGTTGTAAAAACTTAATTAGCCAACTAACTCATCTTGTTTACAAAGATACCTTAGATTCACATGTCAAGCCCATTAGGAAATTTCTAATAAATGGTTGGGAGTTAAAAGAACACATTAACCCCGTAAAATTAACTACAGATATGACAGGAAAACCAAATAAAAAGCAGTATAACATCAATACATGGTTTAGAATTATCCTATGAACCCACCAGATGTATCTCAATGAGCCCTCTATTTATAAAAAAAAAATGGCATGCCTTACAGAAACCAAAGAGAGCCAAAAGGGGAGGGTTCAAGAATGCAATCCCATGAACCCAGATGCATCTGTGACCCGGGATGTAGTCCAAGTGATCTTGAGAAGGCACTTAGGTGTCAGATCTTTGTAACTTCAAATACCCGGATTCATTGTGGTCCCTCCTATGACCGACACAGGTGGACAAGTAGAGTATACTACGGCGCTTGAGAAAACCATGTTGAAGTCTAATTACCAACTCACTAACATCTTACCTTGTGCTAAAAGAAGGAAAAAAAAAAAAAACCGAGATGCGTCTTAAGTTCACCTTTCCATGTTCAAAAGAAGCAAATACTATTTGATTAGAAAAAAGTGAGATTCAAACAAGCAAAGCATATATGTACAGAAAACATGAGCATGTAATCAATTACACAAATGAGGTCAAAGATTGAAAGAAAAGGCTCTAATCATAGGCATGAAGAACAGAATTGAGCCATGTTCAAAAGAAGCAATACTATTTGATTAAAAAAAAGTGAGATTCAAACAAGCAAAGCATATGTAAAGAGAACATGAGCAAATCAATTACAGAAATGAGGTCAAAGATTGAGAGAAAGGCTCTTACCATAGCCAAGAAGAACAGAATTGAGAGATGCAAAAATGGCACAAGCTAGAACATATTTCTTGGTATTTCTGTTCCTTTGCTGCTGCTGAAGGTGGAGTGAATCATCATCCTCTGTGAGCTCAGAGTCCATCCTCCTGTACTTGTTCTTAGTTCCCAAAGGAAAACCAGACAAACCCATTTCCCTATTACCATTTTCTTGGAGACCCACCAATCCCATTTCCCCTTTATCTGATCTGTGTCTGTTTCAGACCAAATCAGATGAAAAAAATACAATTGACCCAGAAATCTTTTATAAGGTTTTCAAATCTTGAAACTCAGTGCAAAACCCAGGAATTGGGTCTGGCTCTCATTTCATTCAGATCTGAAAATAGAAGATGGAACACTATTAAACACAAGTAGGACCCTTAATTTGTCATGTAAGCAATCCTTAAACAAATGAAATGGTCATAAACAATACTCATACACAACTTTTTCCTTGACTCTCCACCCTTTTATAAGCTCAGAGTTGGGAGTTTCTAAAGCAACAGCGTTAGGGAATATATTGGTAGTGATAAAGAAACCGTGTTATTCACTTATTTTTATAAAAAAATAACTACTCCTATTATTTTTGTTTTTATTAGATAAACAAAGTTACATTGGTCTCTTTTGAGATCATGGAAAAAATTATAATTTACTAGCTTATTAATTTATTTAAATTTCATCAAATCTCTACTTTTTTATATTTTTTTTTAAATAAAAAGTAAAAAAAATCAATAAGTTAGCTTTTTTTTCCACTTTCCAAAACAAGTGTTTTGGGAAATAGGTTAAAATAATGTACATCAAGCTTATAGGTGCTTTTTGTAGCTCTGGTGATATGAGAAAGGCCCAGCGGGTGTTTGATACAATGTTTGTTAGTTCCAATCCTATGCATGCAAAGGAGAGAGTCAGCAAAGATGGCGTGAAAAGACTTTCACCTCTAGAGGAGGAGGTCTGAGCTGGGCAACTGCTCCACCTTCCCTTCACGTTGTTGTTACTTGTTGATTTTCACCATTTACCATTAAAGAGGGTAGAATTTTTTTTTGGTGAGTTGGTTTGTCTCCTCTCTCTCTCACTCTCTTTGTATATAAATAGAGACGGGAGGGAGAGAGTGATTTGTATTAGAAATTTGAGAAAGAGAGCTGTGAGTTGAGTGAGAAGAGTTGTTCTCCTCCTCTGTTTTGTACTTTGCTCCATTTTAATGAAAAATTCTCATTTCTGTCCGTGGATGTAGGAATTGGGCAGAACCACGTAAATATTGTGTTCTCTGTGTGTGTGAGATAATTTTTTGGGTGTGTTTGATCCTAACAAAGTGGTATTAGAGCTGGTTGAGTCTTTTTCGAAAAAACAGAGTGCATTTTTCAGAATTGCCCAGAAATCATAGTAGTCAAAATCCACTTTTGATCACATAAGCTTGAAGCCCTCAATGAGAAGAGCACATAGAAAAAAACCGCGTCAAAAATGGAGGTTGGAGTAGGCCGCACGCTCTCCACGCTCCTCTGACGCCGTTCCCACTCGCCGGCGACTGGATTCACGCGCTCCACGCACGAACCCAGGGAAGAAAACGACCCTTCTGTTTTATGTAATTAATACTTATTGGTGAAGCTACAAGTCACAAGTGTTGTGTTGGCATAGTGGCTAAGGTCCAAGTGTTGCTGCTGCAAGTCAGGAGTTCAATACTCCTTGGAGACGGAAAAATTTTGTGAAAATCCACTTAAGCCGAGCCGCCAGCCCAAGCCGAGCTGCCAATCCGAGCCGGAGCCGCTGACCAAGCCATTGACTGAACCGATGACGTCAGCCTGATGCCAGCCGAACCGGAGAAATAATCCGGTGCTTCTCAACCGCACCAAATTCTGCCGATCTGAACCATTCAATCTATTTTGGCTTGATCTAAGCCATTTGAGGTCCGATTTGGGTTATCTAATGCTGGTTTCCAACTATTTGGAATATTTCGGACACATCTGTACGGTCAGATTTTGCAAATTAGATTTCAAAAATTTACAGTCTTTCTTTTGGCAATCTAAAGTGCTTTTTAGCCTAATTTGACCAGTCCGGACTCGACAACAAAACCTATTTTTCAGCTAGAGATCACTTTTTGTATGATGGAGGAATCAAAGTCGACTTCAAGTTCCATGATAAAGTTGAATGGTTCCAATTATGCCATTTGGAAGCCTAGAATGGAGGATGTCCTATACTGTCGAGATTTGTTTGACCCCATTGAGCTTAATGGAATTAAACCAGCAACGGAAAAAGAAGAAGACTGGAAGCGGAAGAACCGAAAGACCATTGGCCAGATCAGACAATGGATCGATCACAGTGTCTTCCACCATGTCGCCTAGGAGACTGATGCCTATACTCTTTGGACAAAGTTAGAAGGCATGTACTAGTCGAAGACTGCTCGGAACAAAGCCCTCCTGATGAGAAGACTAGTGAATTTGAAGTTGAAAGGCGGTATCTCTGTTGTTGAACACACCAGTGAGTTTCAAAATCTGGTGAACCAACTAGCAACTATCAAAATGGAGTTAGATGATGAGATGCAGGCCCTATTGCTGCTCAGTTCTTTGCCAGACAGTTGGGAGACGTTGGTGGTGTCCCTCAGCAACTTTGCCCCAGAAAGGAAACTGACCATGAGCATGGTTACAGATGCTTTATTTAGTGAAGAGGCAAGAAAGAAAGAAATGGGTGGAGATCAATCCCATGCCCTCGTCACAGAAAATAAAGGCAGAGGCAGAGGCAGAGGCAGGGGTAGGGGAAGAAGCAAAAGTAGAGGACGCAGTAGAGGAATATCTCAAGACAGAGGGAAATCTAGAGAAAGAACAAGCCGGCCAAGGTTCAAATGTTACCATTGTGGCTAAGAGGGTCACATAAAGAAGTATTACTATGCCTTGAAGGGAGAACAAAAACAAGGCAATAGACAGCCAAAGACCGAAGATAGGAACACTGCAGTTACTATCTCAGAGGATATTGCATTATTCTCTGTTGAAGAAGAAGAATGCCTCCATATGTCAGACAACGACACCGAGTGGGTGGTAGATACAACAGCTTCCTACCACACTACATCCAGAAGGAGTTTTTCAGTACGTACCAAGCTGGAGATTTTGGTACAGTGAAGATGGGTAACTCCAGTTTTTCGAAGATTGTGGGAATTGGTGATGTCCGCATCCAAACCAAAGTTGGGTGCACGATGGTGTTGAAAGATGTCAGGCATGTTCCCGATTTACGCCTGAATCTTATCTCAGGGATAGCCTTAGATCGACAAGGCTATGAGAACTACTTCGACAAAGGCATGTGGAAGTTGAAAAAGGGATCTCTGGTGATAGCCAAAGGACAGGCAATTGGCACACTATACAAGACTCATGTGGAGGTGAATTCAGATAGCCTCAATGCAGCAGAAGATGAGGCATCACCAAATTTGTGGCACAAAAGGCTGGGTCACATGAGTGAGAAAGGATTGCAGATTTTGGCAAAGAAGTCACTTATTCCCTTTGCCAAAGATGCAAAATTAAATCCTTGTGACAACTGCTTGTTTGGGAAGCATCATAGAGTCGCTTTCCATTCATCATCCAGAAGAAAATCAGAGTTGTTGAGCAGAGTATATTCTGATGTTTGCGGTCCCATAGAAGTGGAATCTTTGGGTGGTAGAAAATACTTCTTGACGTTCATTGATGATGCATCACGGAAGATATGGGTATATGTCTTAAAGACCAAAGTTGAGGTGTTCCAGCATTTTCAGACATTCCATGCTATGGTGGAAAGGGAGACCGAAAAAAAGCTGAAGTGTCTCTGAACAGATAATGGAGGCGAGTACACATCAAAGGAGTTTGAAGCCTACTGTGCTACTTGCGGTATTCGGCATGAGAAGACTGTTCCTAGAACCCCACAACATAATGGTATAGCCGAGAGAATGAACCGGACCATTGTGGAGAAGGTTAGATGTATGCTCAAAATGGCAAAGCTGCCAAAGCCATTTTGAGGAGAAGCTGTTCGTGTTGCTTGCTATTTGATCAACAGATTGCCATCAGTTCCACTGAATTTTCAGATTCCAGAAGAAGTATGGTCTGGAAGGGAGATTTCTTACTCTCACTTGAGAGTGTTTGGGTGTAAATCATTTGCACATGTATCCAAGGAGCACAGACAGAAGCTAGATGACAAAGCCACTTCATGCATCTTTATTGGCTATGGAGATGAAGAATTTGGATACAGATTGTGGGATCCAAAAAACAAGAAGGTCATTCGAAGCCGAGATGTGGTGTTTCAAGAAGGCTAGACTGTAGAAAACTTTGGGCAACCAACCAAACCCAAAGTTGATGATGTTACAGAAATTATTCCAAACCCTGCACTATCACAGCATGCCACTGATGAAGAAGAGCTACCACAGCATGTAGCCAATGATGTAGAGTTGCATGATGGATTTCCAGAAGAAGAAGATCCAGAAGCAGAGGGTATTGAGCAGGGGGAGCCACAACCCCCTCTACTAGAGACTGTTGATCCACAGTTGCGAAGATCAACAAGAGAGTCTAAGCCATCATCAAAATACCCTACTTCTGAGTATATTTTGCTTACTGATGAGAGGGAGCTAGAAAGTTTTCAAGAAGCTCAAAATCATAAGGAGAAGAGTAACTGGCAGCAAGCTATGCAAGAAGAGATGCAATCCTTGTAGAAGAATCAGACTTATGATTTAGTGAAACTTCCCCAAGATCGAAAAGCATTGCAGAACAAATGGGTGTTCAAGTTGAAGAAAGATGGCAGCGGAAAGCTAGTCAAGTATAAGGCTCGATTGGTTGTCAAAGGTTTTGGGCAGAAGAAAGGTATTTATTTTGATGAAATCTTTTTGCCAGTTGTGAAAATGACATCCATTCGAGTAGTTTTGGGACTAGCGGCCAGTTTGAACTTGGAACTTGAATGATGGATGTGAAGACGGCATTTCTCCATGGTGATCTGAAAGAAGAAATTTACATGGAGCAGCCAGAAGGTTTGAAGTCAAAGGGAAAGAAAACTTAGTCTGCAGATTGAAGAAGAGTCTCTACGGCCTCAAACAAGCGCCGAGACAGTGGTACAAGAAGTTTGACTCATTCATGGTAGGTCATGAGTACAATAGAACTGCTGCAGACCAGTGTGTTTATGTCAGGAAATTTCCCGGTGGAAACTTCATCATACTCCTGCTTTATGTTGATGACATGCTGATTGTTGGACAGGATGCCACAATAATCAGATCACTGAAGAAGGAGTTATCGCAGTCCTTTAACATGAAGGACCTAGGCCCTGCACAGCAAATTTTGTGCATGGAAATTGTGCGTGACAGGAAAGCCAAGAAGTTGTGGCTGTTACAGGAGAAGTACGTTGAATGGGTAATTGAGAAGTTCAGCATGAAAGATGCCAAGCCAGTCAGTACTCCGCTGGCTAATCATTTCAAGCTGAGCAAGAGTTCTTGTCCCTTCTCTACAAAAGAAAGAGAACAGATGGAGGCTACTCCCTACTCATCCGCCGTAGGGAGTTTGATGTATGCAATGGTGTCCACCCGTCCAGATTTGCTCATGCTGTTGGAGTAGTAAGTAGATTCCTTTCCAATCCAGGGAAAGAGCATTGGGAAGTAGTCAAGTGGATTCTGAGATACCTCAAAGGTACGACAAAAATGTGTTTGTGCTTTGGAGATGCTAAACCAGTCTTGGAAGGCTATACTGATTTAGATATGGTAGACGATCTTGATGGTAGGAAATCTACATCAGGATTTCTGTTCACTTTCGCAGAGGGACCTGTGTCTTGGCAGTCCAAGTTGCAGAAGTGTATTGCTTTATCCACAACCGAGGCAGAGTATATTGCCGCAGCGGAAGCTGGGAAAGAAATGTTGTGGTTGAAACGGTTTCTCCAAGAGTTGGGATTAAAGCAAGAAAAGTTTACAGTACATTATGATAGCCAGAGTGCCATAGACTTGAGGTAGAATTCAATGTACCATTCTCGCACAAAGCACATTGATGTTCAGTATTATTGGATACGTGAAGTGATGAAAAAACAGTTATTGGAACTGATCAAGATCCACACAGATAAGAATCCAGCTGACATGCTTACAAAGGTGGTCTCGAGAGACAAACTCGAAATCTGCAGAGACATTGTAGGGATGGACTTCAAATAAGAAGTCAGTCATGCATGTGGGTATGGAGGAAGAGAATTGTTATTTCCAACCCCATGCATGCAAAGGAGAGAGTCAAAGCAAAGATGGCGTGAAAAGACTTTCACCTCCAGAGGAGGAGGTCTGAGCTGGGCAACTGCTCCCCCTTTCCCTTCACGTTGTTGTTCCTTGTTGATTTTCACTATTTACCATTAAAGAGGGTAGAATTTTTTTTTTGGTGAGTTGGTTTGTCTCCTCTCTCTCTCTCTCTCACTCTCTTTGTGTATAAATAGAGACGGGAGGGAGAGAGTGATTTGTATCAGAAATTTGAGAGAGAGAGCTGTGAGTTGAGTGAGAAGAGTTGTTCTCCTCCTCTGTTTTGTACTTTGCTCCATTTTAGTGAAAAATTCTCATTTCTGTCCGTGGATGCAAGCATTGGGCCGAACCAAGTAAATATTGTGTTCTCTGTGTGTGTGAGATTATTTTCTGTGTGTGTTTGATCCTAACAATGTTATGGACAGGGTTAACTCCTGATGTCATTACCTACACAATGATGGTAAATGGTTATTGCAGGGTAAACTGCTTGCAGGAAGCATGTGATCTTTTCAAGGATATGAAGGAAAAGGGTATTGAACTTGATGTTATCACTTACACAGTTTTGGTTGATGGGCATTCCAAAATAAAAATGAGGAAGGCTCGTTTCCGTCGAAATGCAGGATGCAACGATGGAGAACCAAAGGATATTTCCACTTTTTGGAATGAAATGAAAGAGAAGAAACTAAAACGAGATGCTGTGACATACACAGCTCTCCTATGTGGCTATTGCAGTCAGGGAAACGTGGACAGGGCTGTAACCCTTGTTAATGAGATGTCATTTAAAGGAATTCAGCCAGATGCCCGTTTCATGTCAGTGTTGCACCGTGGTATATTAAAAGCCAAGAAGGTGAAGTTTCAGCATTAAGGACTCAGGTGACTCTCTGGCTAGATGAATCTGTACCGTGCCAGTGTTGCGACATGGTACATTAAAGCCCAAGAAGGTTCTTTGCATGCAGGACTCAGGTGCCCAGATTTCTCGTATTTAAGTATTGCCAGGTAGAGTAGAATTAGTTATGCTACTGTTTGATTCAGATTGTCTTTCATTTCATTTTGAAGAACACAGAGACTGTGTTTCAGTACATCAAAGTAACAGGTTTTGACGTTGCTGCAGGCCTCAGTTAAAGGGGATCTGGGTTGTACACTTGGCCGTTGTTTATTTGCAGGTAATCAACAGGTTTTTTACTAGGAGCTGGAGCCATCCATGCACTTAAATCCACTCGGACAGTCTACATTTGTGTGTCATCCTGTATGATTTTTTATCTCACATGTGTTTTCCCCCTATAGTATATTGTTATTATCATTTTTGTTGGGAATAGAGAAGGAAAACCAATGATCTGTGGATATTTAATCATGAACATATTTTTTATGTGAAGCCCATATTTAGATGTCATACAAAAAGCTTTTTGCTACCGTAATCACTGTTCACAATCTTTTTGATGAACCGAATAGTTCTGGTCATTGACTTCATGTTCATATTATATATATGACAAATACCTTCGAACCCTTGAAAAGAATGCGTTGGCTGGCTCCTTCATTGTTTACTTATTTATTTTTTTATTGAGGGTTGGTTGGGGGTCGCGTTGTTGGTTGCGAGATGTATTATATCATGTCTGAAAAATTGATGTATTATAATTAATAAATATACTGAAAAGTAGATTATAAAAGTTAAGAGAGGATTTGAAGCTACATCGGGTTTTGGAGACCCACGTTTTACCGAACTAAACTAAGAGTGCTTTCTTTTTTCTTTTCTTTTTTTTTTTAATTTTTTTTTATCGGTAAGAGCGCTTTCTTATTAGAATAGCTAAGCCTGTGGCTTAAGCTTTAATTTTCTAAAATTTGATCTTCGGCCTTCATAACATTGTATGAATTATTTTTAAATCAGTCTATACGTTGATGAACTTATGTTTCATTGGTTTGGTTATTTCAGTTCGTAGCTTAGACTTTCACTATCGTTTTTTTCTATTTGTTCTTGGGTATTCCAGCAAATTTGAGTTTATTATTCTTCAAACATTGTAAAAAGTTGAAGATCCGATTGTCCAAATTGGACATGGGTGTTGGACACACATTCGGTGGACATGGGTATTTTGGAAGAAATAGAAGAGTCCGTGTAAAACATTGGTTGAGAGGGCTGATCAAGATTTTCATGCATCGGGTGTTTCTGAGTCGCCATGAAGCAGTATAGGAACATTTTTTTTCATTATTTTATTTCATGGCTACAATTTTCTTGTTCAGTGCTTCAGCTTTTGAGGATGTTATAATGAATAGTGTTTTCTTTGGATGGTGTTATGGGTTTTTAAATAGAAAATCTATATAATCACTACTAGAAATATGACTTTTTGCGTCTATTTTTTTGCGACCGTTGATTTTACGGTCGCAAAAAACCTCTTTTTAATTGACCCAACCGTATTCTGAACTCTCTCTCTCTCAAAATAAAAAAACCCCCAAATCATTAAAAAAAAACTTGACCCGTCCCATATTTTCCCCTTATTTACCAAATCTGAACTCAGTCACTCGACTCTCCCCTAAATATGTCTCTCTCACTCGACTCTCCCGCTCGAATCTCAATCTCTCTCACTAGACTCTCACTTTGAAGAAGATTTAAAAATTTTGATCGATTGTTGATGAAGATTTGAAGATTTCAATCTGCTGTTTATGAAGATTTCGATCGATCCATAATCGAGATTCATAATCGGTAAGCCTAAACACTTCTCTTTGATTCATCTTCATCTTCATAATCAGGATCCATAATCGATTCATCTTCATCGCTCGAATCTTACTCTGTGTAATGTTTGACGTATCTTCATCGATTAATTTGTAATGTGTAAATTGAAACATTAATCGATTCAACTGTCTGTCTCTCTCTGTAATCTTGCTCTCCTCTCTGCTCTTCGTACTCTCTCTCTCTCTCTATATATATAACTTCTAGGTCATAATCATTTACATTTTAGTGTTTCAGATTTAAGCTAACACAAAAGCTGGTCATCCGAGCAGATTACCTAAAAAAATCAACTACTTTACCCATGTATTCTGATTGAATGGCAAGTCAGACAGCTGTGAGCTCTTGCAGAGTGCACTAAGATGGTTATATATATATATATGGTTATAGAATTCAGTACTGTATAAATTAAGCAGTACTTTGATCCAATTTCAGGTAAAGGCTCTTGTTTCTAAGCTGACTGAGGAGAAGAATTCTGCAATTCAGCAAAATAACAAGCTTCAGCAAGAATTGGTAAGGGATTCAGTATGTGAATGCTTCTTTCAACTAAACCGTCCTACTTAACTTATGGAATAATAGAATTAGCACCATCTTGTTATTTCTCTTTGCTGGAGGGCTCCTTTCAGTCATGCTTACAAGTAAAGTTGTTTCATTATTCCCTTGGATGCTATAAAAAAATCACTTAAGAAATATAGTAATGCATTCATTGTTACATCTATGTGATCTTGTAGATGTTTGGATCTTGGATTTGTGGAGGGAAAATGGAATGAAATATAAGCTTTTTATATGTATGTATATCATACTGCATCTAAATTATTCTGATTATTACATTTGATTGGTGTGGGTATTCTACAAAATAATTGGAGAACTGAATGTCTGATGAAAACCCTTAGTCTCAAGGAACAATAGAGTACTACGTAGTATCTTTGCTGAAGTTGTTATGTTATGGTGTTTTGGGTGGGTGGTCAATACCTTGCCAAACTCACAGGTCACTTACTCTTTAATCATTATTTTAATAATATTTTTTTTGTATGTTGAAGACTTGATGTTCTAAGTTGACCAGGTCTTTTAGTATTCCATATTATAAGTCTGAAAAATCACATAAAACTGTTACCATGCTTTATATTTCTTGTCTTTGTGGTTACTTTCATTTAAATTGAGAAAATTTCAATGACCATAAATGTGCATTGTATTTTGATTGCTTACTTTCTTGTAGTTTAGCCAAAATGTTATTTTGATTTTTTATGTTGTCGGTTTTATTTGCCTTCCAACATCATGTTAGAGAGTTACTAAAGGTTAATTTTGTGCACTTCAACTTATGCATAAGGTATTGACATAATTGTATTAGTTCTTATATTGCTACATTTGTATAGCATAATCATATTGTTATACATGGTATTATGACGCGTTCATATTTTGTGCATCAGTGGTGCATGCCACTTGGCTTGATTCCCTTGCCACTTTCAATGTATTTTTCTTTGTTGACTTTCCTTTTTATCTTTTTGAATGAAATGCACTTTTGGTGGAGTCATACTGAATTGCTGTTCGTGCTGGTTAATTCTGTATCAACTTTAGTGCTGTTGTCTACTACGCATTGATGGATGAGGCTTACACCTAATTCTGCATTTGACCATTTTTGTGTTGTCTTTGGATTAGATCAGTTCCAAGTAAAGCATCTTGTGTATTCTTAATTTGATGTGCAGCGCCAGACATGCATAGTTTGGGGACGACAAATTTTACTGCGAAGCAAAGGGTGGCAGAAATAATTGATGATACTTATAGGTGGTACTTCCATTTAATATTCTGAATAGACATCCTGAATCATGCTGTCATTCTGATTTATTCTATTTTAATCTTTTTTATTCTAGCTCACCATTAGTTGCTGCCCTTTCTGTATGTGGCAAGATTATATTTTCACCTCTATATAATGTTCCTCTGATATGCACATTCATTTTGCTGTGGAATTATGAGAGTATCACTATCAACTACTATGATTATCCTCCCAAGAAATTTCATTGCTTCACATTCTCATATTTTCATTATGATGAGCTTTCCTCATCCGAAGTGTCTTGTCTCACGTTGTATCTACTAAGGACAGGAAGAGATGCAGTTGCAGGAATCCGGAAGGATCTAGCAGAACCCACCATTGTGTCCTTCATCTTCCCTACTTCCTTGCAAACATGATCCAATACAGAGAGAAAATCTCTCACAATCATGAAAATCCTGAAAGGATGGGCTTCCTCTTTAGCAGTGTCACCATGAAAATACTCTGTGACCTCTTTCACTGAGGATAAGGCATTTCTTTCATCAGCCTTAATCCTAGTGATTTCCTCTTCAGCCTCTTTAAGAAACATTTTCATTGATTCGAAGAATTTCCCTTGCATATTTGGCTTCTCGAATTGCAAAACCACTCTGACTTTTTCAAGCCCCATTTCAAGCTTTGACACATAGCTGCTTAACACATCTGAGTCCATCCCTGCTGATTTTTTGACATTGCCAAGTTCTCTGCTTAAACCAGCAACGACTTGCAATCCTTGCTTCTTGAAATCATCCTCCTTCAATATAGAATTCATTTTATTTGGAAGGTTTTCAGCTGTAGGATCAGAAGCTGCACCTTCTGATCTGATGATCTCTTGGACCACAAAGTGGAGTAAGGTTGTCTTTCCATCTGTCCCCTTAATATCTACTAATTTTAGCAGTGTATCTAGTTTGAAAGCCGTAGCATCACCACGGTTGGTGCCAACGTTCATTCTGTTTCCTGTCCTAAGAACAGCTTCAAGGAGTTTGAGGAACCGACTGTTTTTCAATTCCTCACTTGCTGCCTGGCAAATGTCATACATGATGAACTAAGGTCAAAATTCCTTTAAGCGTGAATAGAAGTTTACATTCATAAGCTTTTGTTGCTTTGAATATGCAGAGGTAACAGAAATAACAAATTTTAAGGAACAAATTTCTAGAGGTCAATGTTTGAAAAAACAAAAAGGGATTTAGATAGCAGAAACCTGATTGCTAGTAAAATTTGATCAAAAGAAATTGAGTTAGAAGTTTTATGCAAAGTTACCTCCAGGGTTTGAAAGGAATTCCTCAAATACTTTACTTCTGTATCAAAGTTTGCTCTGTATAACATGGCTTCAACTCTTTTAAAGGCAAATGGTATGTCAAGAACTGCCTTGAGAAATCTCTCTGCAGACCCTAATTTTGAGATTTCACCTTTGTAGTCTCTCAGTTTTATCTCTTCTTCTTTGGTTGGAGCCATCTTCACCAAATTTTCCAAAAGCTCAACACTCAAGCCTTCGGGGTTACCTGTTGCACAACATACACTGCATGTGATGAAGCAATCTTACAATGCAAGATCCATCACAGAACAAGAGTAAGGGCCATAATGAACATTTTGTGGACATCTTATTTTCTTCCATCAGTTGTTTTTCATTCTTATTTACACAATATGTTGAAATTCTATTTGTTGGCATTTCATGCATAATGTTTTCTAAGATTAATTTCCACCAGGTTATAGATGATCATCATTGTTGCCATTGGAATGTTAGTTCTATGTGCCCTTATTTCACATCTCCTTGATTTATAAAACTAGTATAAAGGTATGTCCAACACATATCATATGCCATATGCATTATGAGTTCTTAGGACCATCAATAGCAGAAGGTCAAGATAGCTATCATGTGATCAAAGGTTTGACAATCTATCTTTAGTGAAACGCTCAACCATAATCATATACAGCAGCGAGAATATCATAAAGTATTATGCTGATAACTCGATTTTCAAAACATAAGAAGATGAGTGTCAAATAACATGTGTGTTCATATAATTTGACTATTTTAATGAACAACAAGATTAATTAGCAAAAGAAGATTAATTGCATAAGTTGATACGCGTAAGTGTTGGTTTTTAATAATTTCTGTCAAGTACATTTAACTATTTGTTAGGGTGACATTTCTATAATTTTTCCATTTTGTTCTAAAAACAGACTTACAATTTAACAGGAGCACCACACCGATGAAATTTGTTCTTTGTTTATTTTGGCTTGTGCAATTAAGTCCCTAGTTATTCTATTTTCTTGGGTTTAGGAGGAAATAAACCCTTTTTTTTTCTCCCTCTTTTCTGGCTAACCCTCCAGGACAAACAGTTCACTCTGCATTACGACTCAGGCATGATAAGAGTAATTACATACCGTCTAGAAGCGCTTCAGACACCTCATCTCGTGTCACATTCAGCGCTCGCAAGAGTATGGCCAAGTTCTGCGACTTCTTTGGGTCCAACACTCTGTTTTCACGTTCAACTGGAGGGAGAACTGATCTTCTAGTTGCCGCTTTTGGAGCTGACTTCATGGAATTACATCCAAAAAGAGTCTCCATCATGTCCTCATCCAATCTATAAACAAGCCAAAAATGTTTATGAGGTCACAGGTGGTACACAATTGTATTTACCAAGAATGTTCACTATACTTACTGAAAAGAGCTCGATTTCATCTGGTCCCACACCGTGATTCGATCTGAGGTCGCCCTTACTTTATCCCAATGCAGGGGTTTCAGCTTGGGTTTTAATCCGTCTGCATCATCAGCATCAGTCCTCTCGGAAGAATTGGCACCTCTATTTTCTTTCTCAACAAGCCTTGCTTTCTCAAATCCAGATTTGGCTTTGGAGTTGGGAATTGTTGATTGTGACTTTCTCAAATCTTTGGAAGATATCAAGGGGACATTTATTTCCGATCCTCCCAATTTCTGTGGTGTTGATAGTGGTGGCAGAGGTGGTGGCGGTGGTGGAGGGGGAATTGGGATTTTAGATGTTTGTACATAATATTTTTTATTTTTTTTTATTTTTATGTTTGTTAAAAGTTCTTTGTTTTAATCATAAGCAGTTCCCAAACGAATTGTAGTCCAAGGTGCCTATGTTTTTGGGTGGACTTTCTGTTTTTGTCTGTTTTGTGGCTGCCTTTATATCCCTCGCACTTGCACTACTGATTGTCCCTCGGCAAGTAATGCCATGGACTGGTATGCTTCTGCTGTATGAGTGGACATTCATGATCTTCTTCCTATTGTTTGGAAGTTATCTACACTTAATTTATTAGTGGGAAAGGATGAAGGCATATCAAGTGGGATCTGTTTCTTCTCGTCTTGAATCTGTTGATTATGATTCTGGGAAAGGTTGGTTGAGTTTACACATGACTAAGTTTAGTGTACATGGTCATCCTTAATTGATGCCAATTATTTCAACTTTTCTATGATGATGTGTTTTAGGCCATCAGCGGCAGGTATCTTCTTGCGACATTGCTACATGCTATTATGGGTTAGGAATGGCATTCCTGGCTGTTGCTGCCCATTCATTGCCTTGTTTTCTGGGGATCACAGCAACATCAGTCACACTCAACCAAGGTTTGCCACTCTTTTCTATCATTCTTAATGTTAAATACAATTGGAAGCTATGAAGCGGGGACACCTTGTATATTAATTTGGGGCTGTAAACCAGCTTCAATTTGATCCCTGCCCACCTTAAAACTGTCACTTGTGAAATATATCAGACTTGATTGTACTTTGTTAATTTCTCTTAGTTACAAATTCACAATAGGTTTGCTCCATGCCTTTGCTCCTCTGAAACAATTAACATGGTTAGGTTCTGTACCAATTTATATGTTTTTGTTTTCTGATCTCTTTCGATTTTCTCCCTCCTTTTACTTCCAACTGAACTCAAAATGGTCTGCGTTCAGCTAGTGGGATTTACTGTGACAGTTGACATCAACTAGCCTTATTAATTTTCTCTTGCAAGACAATGGTCTTAGGTTTAACATGTTAGACTAGTTGAGGTTCCAATTCCTTGTATGTTGTTAGCATAAAGGTGACTTGTGACTCTTTATTCTGTGCAGAATTACTTCAGTTTCCTCAGGACATGATTTGCTATCTACTAGAGGATCACATCAGCATGAAGAATGGCATTCAGATCTACTTGGCTGTTGTTCAAAACCTTACTTGTGTATGTTCTTACATCTTCTGTATTCAGTCTAGTTTTACATGCTTAGGTTTTGAAAAAAAAAATTTATTTTATTTCCTAAGGAAAACAAATCACCTTGTTGGATAACATGATCAAAGAATCTAAACATTGCCTCTCCGTCTGTTGCTTTCAATGGTTGACACGTTGTATACTTGTAGTCTGAAAATTGGTATCAATGCCATGTCCCCGAGGCCATTTAAACATTTTATTCCAGATTTTTGTTGTGGAACGATCTGTTGCTGTTTGGTAACTTTTCTTGTTCATTTCCAGTTTGTGTATGATAGGAACCAAATGAACGTGCTGGAGGTGAACAAAACAGATTATGAGAATTGTATTTCTGACCATCCTCTTCACAATTGGACAACTGGAGCTGGAAGGGACGTCGTTCCCCTTAATGTGACTCGCAAGGACTATTTCATTAGCGGCAAGGGTTTCTGTTATGGTGGCATGAAGTTTGTTAATTTCTTTAGCTCTCTTTTCTATCTTAATATCTCTATGTAATTTCAAAAGTCATGATATGCTTACAAGAAGGGAGCCCCCCTCTGCCAGATGCTTATAACACTTCTTTGATGCCTTTTCTAGTCAATGTAAAGAATGAGTGAATATGAAAGACATATCAAGATTTAAGTGTTTCTTTTTTACTATGGAATGGAGAACAAATGCATGTAAATGAGGATTTTTTCCCCTCGTCATATTTATTTATTTATTTTTATTTTTAATTTTTTGCGACGGTAACAAGATGGTCGCCAAAGATCATGTTAGTGTTTTTTTTTTGTTTTTTGCGACGGCAAAATAGCGGTCGCCATAAGTAGTTTAGGTGGTCGCAAATAATTTGCGACCGTTGCTTTGCCGTCGCAAAAAGTATTTGCCACCCCTATATTCACGACCCCCATTTGCCGTCGCATGAGCCGTCGCAAAAAGTCTTTTTGCGACTGTTTTTTATTATTTGCGACGGTTTATAGCGGTCGCAAAAAGTGTTTTTTTTAGTAGTGAATAAAACAAGACAGATTCAAAAAAATGTTTTACATGTTACTTCGACAGTCATGATTTATTCGATCTAATTGTTAGAAATATAGTTTGGTGTCATGATTTATAGCGTGAATCAACTCCAAGAACAAGCCATCAAACTGATGGTTCAGGTCTGATTTTAAAATCTGTTTTTACTCAATCTAATGGAATTTCATTTCAACCACCCAATCTCCAAGACCCAATATCCAAGACCTATCTGTTTTGATAAAATTCATAAAAATACTGATGGAAAAACTTTACACTTAAAGCATAGCCTAAATAAAACACTAGGCTCCATTTCTTTGTGTTTAATTTTTAGTGAAATGGTTTTCCCCAATAATTTACCTTAACAATTCTACTTTCAGTTGTGGCCAATTGTTTATTTGTTTTCTGTCATTTGCATCAGCAGACCTAATTCTGCACATTGTCAATCTTTGTTCATCTTTGGTATCAATTTTTTCTGAAAAAAAGGGGCATGAGAACTGATTTTGCTCCAAAGCTTAAATTAATGCAACACATAAAGGCACTTAGATATGAATATAGCCAAATTGAAATCAGTTGAGGTAGCTGAACTTGATAGCTTATTTTGTGGAGTTGCAGCTAAATATGCACATAAAAGTTATAAATTACCAATAGGTCTTAATAGTTGGATGTAATTCTCATAAAGCCCTATTGAAAATAAATCCTAGTAAAATTGTCGATAAAAATAAATTTTTGTAACAATTATTTGCATGTCGCTAAAATTTGACAATTAGTGACTTTTTTATCATAGTTTTTATAAATTGTTGCTAAAACTTACAATTAGTGACATTTTTTTATGACGAATTTTTTAAACAGTCGTTGAAAGTTGAAAATTAGTGGATTTTTTTGGGACAATTTTTTTAAACTGTCGCTAAAATTTATAATTTGTGACATTTTTGTGACAATTTTCAACTTGTTGCTAAACATTAGCAATTAGTGACTTTTAATATTGTTTGATGATAGACACTGTATGTAGTATGTAGTAAAAAGCAGACAAATAGCTACAGTTTTTGTATATAATTGTAGACTCTTCTAGCTACAGTATTTGAATATAATTGTAGCATCTCCTTTATTACTTTGGTCCTTGTAATTAATGCCTAGTCTTGTAGGTTTTGGTAGGTTTTGACAAAAGAAATTAGACGTAAGAGATATGCCATATCTTTTGGTTTTTGTTTGTATATGCACCATGTATTCTATAAATTGGCATTCACGCCAATGAAGAAATCAATGTAAATTCCCACCATCGTTTCTCCATCTTTTTGCTTTCTCTTATTCCACTAATATAATTCTATAACTTCACTAAAATTCTAACTCACCAAAATTCCATAATAAAAGTAGAAAAAAAGCTCCTTTCCTTGTTAGTTGTAATTGGTATCAGAGCTTGGTGAAGAGCTTTTTAAAGCAAGATCAAGCTATGTAAGTATTTCTATCTATGTATAAATTTTAAGTTTGTATGGTGTGTTTTATGTTATAAAAAAAAAAAAAATTTAAATTAAAAAATATTCGTCTAAGTTTTTTGTGAATCCTTCATATTTTATATCTTCATAATTATTTGTTTCATTTTTAGTTGTTGTAAAACCTATATGCTTAGTGTATATCAAAGCCCATATACTTATTAAGATCTTTTGACTATTGGCCATAATTAAGTCTTCAAGATCATAAAGAGAGGTTTTAGGCACCAGAAAATACACTAGGAGGGTCTTAGGTACCAACAACAATCTAAAATGGCAATTAATTCTGACGATATAATATGTTTTGGAAATACAAAAAATAATGTTAATAATAAATATGATCATAGTTTGCATATTACTAAAGAGTCTGCAAATATAAATAGTGTGTGTTCTAGTTTAAATAATATTACTGATATTATGTGTTCTTGGTTTTCTAAATTAGATAAAAATCAAAAAATAAATCAAAATTATCTAGAGACTAAAGTTGAGTCCATAGAATCTAAAATAGACAATTTAGGTTCTATAATAAATGTTGACTTAAATAAAGAAGCAAAAAACCAAATAAAAAATTTGGTGACAAAATTGGAAACTATATCCTTCATAAACAATGATGGAATGAATAGTCCAGGAGATAGTGACATCCCTAGGCTATTTTATGGTACAGAAGATATTATGGTACTTCAAGCCAATACCTATA
This sequence comes from Camellia oleifera, assembly GCA_022316695.1. NCBI lineage: Eukaryota > Viridiplantae > Streptophyta > Magnoliopsida > Ericales > Theaceae > Camellia > Camellia oleifera. The sequence continues at coordinate 109,113,620 of CM039306.1, read as the reverse complement.
ACAGAAATGAATATGAAAATATTGTTGAAATATTGGATTATTGGAGAAAATTATATAAAGACCCAGATTTAGGTATTGATGAAAGAAATAGGCTACTAGATCAGATAAGAGAAACTTATCTAGAAAATGAAGCCCTTTTACAACATTTTAATTATGATATTAATATGTCAACTAATGATGATGACAGCCAATCATCCTCATCTGAAGAATCAATAGATCAAGATATTTCATCAGAAATAAATAAAGGGAAAAGAAAGGCAGAAGAGCCAATTGATCCCGAATTATTTGGCACATGGGGAGATGGAGAAAATTTTGACTTTATTCAAACAAATGAAGTTAAAAATGATATTGGAAGCACCTCCAATCCTACACCTGAACCAGTAATATCTAGAAAAGATAATAATCATAAGTATCTAATAGCTCAAAATGGTACTTATCCAATAGATAATAATCATAATCAAAAATGGTACTTATCCATTTTGAGCTATTGGATACTTATGATTATTATCTTTTCTAGATATTACTGGTTCAGGTGTAGGATTGGAGGTGCTTCCAATATCATTTTTAACTTCATTTGTTTGAATAAAGTCAAAATTTTCTCCATCTCCCCATGTGCCAAATAATTCGGGATCAATTGGCTCTTCTGCCTTTCTTTTCCCTTTATTTATTTCTGATGAAATATCTTGATCTATTGATTCTTCAGATGAGGATGATTGGCTGTCATCATCATTAGTTGACATATTAATATCATAATTAAAATGTTGTAAAAGGGCTTCATTTTCTAGATAAGTTTCTCTTATCTGATCTAGTAGCCTATTTCTTTCATCAATACCTAAATCTGGGTCTTTATATAATTTTCTCCAATAATCCAATATTTCAACAATATTTTCATATTCATTTCTGTTATAGGTATTGGCTTGAAGTACCATAATATCTTCTGTACCATAAAATAGCCTAGGGATGTCACTATCTCCTGGACTATTCATTCCATCATTGTTTATGAAGGATATAGTTTCCAATTTTGTCACCAAATTTTTTATTTGGTTTTTTGCTTCTTTATTTAAGTCAACATTTATTATAGAACCTAAATTGTCTATTTTAGATTCTATGGACTCAACTTTAGTCTCTAGATAATTTTGATTTATTTTTTGATTTTTATCTAATTTAGAAAACCAAGAACACATAATATCAGTAATATTATTTAAACTAGAACACACACTATTTATATTTGCAGACTCTTTAGTAATATGCAAACTATGATCATATTTATTATTAACATTATTTTTTGTATTTCCAAAACATATTATATCGTCAGAATTAATTGCCATTTTAGATTGTTGTTGGTACCTAAGACCCTCCTAGTGTATTTTCTGGTGCCTAAAACCTCTCTTTATGATCTTGAAGACTTAATTATGGCCAATAGTCAAAAGATCTTAATGAGTATATGGGCTTTGATATACACTAAGCATATAGGTTTTACAACAACTAAAAATGAAACAAATAATTATGAAGATATAAAATATGAAGGATTCACAAAAAACTTAGACGAATATTTTTTAATTTAAATATTTTTTTTTTTTTTTTTTTATAACATAAAACACACCATACAAACTTAAAATTTATACATAGATAGAAATACTTACGTAGCTTGATCTTGCTTTAAAAAGCTCTTCACCAAGCTCTGATACCAATTACAACTAACAAGGAAATGAGCTTTTTTTCTACTTTTATTATGGAATTTTGGTGAGTTAGAATTTTAGTGGAGTTATAGAATTATATTAGAGGAATAAGAGAAAGCAAAAAGATGGAGAAACGATGGTGGGAATTTACATTGATTTCTTCATTGGCGTGAATGCCAATTTATAGAATACATGGTGCATATACAAACAAAAACCAAAAGATATGGCATATCTCTTACGTCTAATTTCTTTTGTCAAAACCTACCAAAACCTACAAGACTAGGCATTAATTACAAGGACCAAAGTAATAAAGGAGATGCTACAATTATATTCAAATACTGTAGCTAGAAGAGTCTACAATTATATACAAAAACTGTAGCTATTTGTCTGCTTTTTACTACATACTACATACTACCATTAATTATCATAGGACCTATTGGATAATAAATCCACCTATAACCTACATGCAAGTCCCCCTAAATGTTAATACCAATATGTGCTATGGCTGTTGCGTAGACTTGATTTTAGCTAGGACTTGCCTAATTTTAAATGTTTGATTCTTCATTTGTGGGTTATGGACTTATGGTTAGCACTTGATTTTTCATTTCGTTGGAATAAAATTAGTTCTCATCACTAATGTTTTTAATTTTTTAGTATATTTTTCGTTGCAGTAATGTTTGCATTGAGTGAAAATTTCACTCCTGTCTTGGTAGAGGATGTTCATAGAGTCTAATAATGGTTCTGAACTAAGCCCTTTCGGAGAAATTACTGAGACATTATGTTCTTCAGATTCAGATAAACTTGCAGCAACTCTTCAGGACAACAATGTGATCACCTCCACTGTCGATGGGGTTTGCTTTTGTCAACGAGACGCTTGATGAGAAGTACCGTAAGAATGCAGGATTGTTCAACATTCAGTCATTAATTTCTGGTGAGTTTTATTCTCGAGTTTTTTCGTTTCCTTTGTTTGATGTTGGTGCTTGAGCTGTATAGTTTTGGGACATGCAATTTGGAGCTCAGACTTATGATAATGAATTTCAAAATTGAACTGTTGAGTTGTATTATTTTAGGAACAACTTGTAGACCGCCCCAAACTCTCTCCGCGCGCCCCCTTTCGGAGAGGCGCGAATTCGGTTCTTAGCTATTATAGTTCGGACTCCTATCACGGTTCTAAATCTAATCTCACAAAGTGCAATGTAAGACTGATAAATCACCAAAGAGTCCTATTACACCCTGCCCCACATCGGAAGTTTGCATGGGTAATCTTGGGCATATAAAGCACCACTACCTTGCTACTAAATAACTTGGACTTAAGCTTTTGGATATTGTTGGTCGACCCACAAGTTATTTGGGCCAGGAAGTAGTGGGGTGTTACTAATGGTATCAGAGCCGACCCATGCACACAACCATGTGGGCCACTTATTCTGGGTTGGCCACGAGTTTGTCGTGGTATTCTGATTGATTATAGACCCTCGTGAGGACGCGAGGATTTATAAGTGGGAGAGTTTGTAACACCCTGTCCCACATCGGAAGTTTGCATGGGTGATCTTGGGCATATAAAGCACCACTACCTTGCCACTAAATAACTTGGACTTAAGTTTTTGGGTATTGTTGGTCGACCCACAAGTTATTTGGGCTAGCAAGTAGTGGGGTGTTACTTTTCCAATCATAGAACCTAAAAAGTTGCAAAGACGACACAAGTAGCACCTTGGCCCTCTTCGATCCTCCTATAGCACGAAAGTCAATTAGTAGCATATGCACACTACCTTTTAGTGCCACCCACATAACATTCCTCAAAAGAAATAATTTGTGCCATAGACTCAAAATAACTGGACAGTGCCAATATAAATGATTCAAAGGATTCACCACCCTTACAACACATAATACACTATTGAGGATTTAGAAAACGATTAGGTCTCCTTTTTTGCAATGTATCATTTGTCAAGATGCCTCCATGAACCAATGCCTACATAAACACTTTCACCTGTAGATGAACACAAGCCTTCCAAATTCTTTTGCAAAAGGAAAACTGAAGAACATGAGGATTATCTATGATTTTATCAAAAAATGACTTCTAATTAAAGATACCCAATGAATCAAGAGCCTAAACCCTCTTATCCTCCAAAAGAGGAACCAAAGAAAGATGATCAATTCTTGAAAACAAAGAAATCAACTATGTAGCCTTCCTATCATTGAGATTTCTAGAAAAAAATGCAATTCTAGGAAATTAGAGCCAAAAGTGAACAAGCCATGGAAACAATAAAAGAATTGTGAGACCGAGCCACTCTATGTAAATGTGAAAAATTCGAAACAAAGGAAGAGTGGCCCACCCAAACAATCTCCCAAAATCGAACAAGTTACCCATTACCCACCTCACAGAAAGATAACAGGACCAAAATGTGTAAATTTGAGAAATTGATTTCCAACGAGCACGACAGTTGCCCCTCATAATCACCTATGAATCCCTACCATTATCTTGAGTCCCATAGTTGCTTCTAATAACAGAATGCCATAGTGAATTACTCAATTGGAAATCTCCATAACCACTTGCCAAAAAGAACCATGTTCCTAGCCACAATATTACCAATGGCCAGACCCCCATTCTCCTTTGGTAACGAAGCTACTCCCAATTCACGAAGTGATCATTCTTCCCCCTCATCCTTGCATTCCCAACAAAAATCCCTAATCAACTTTTCTAATGACCTTGCCACCTTCACTAGAATCTTGAACAGAGATAAAAATAAATAAATAAATGGGAATACTGCTGAAAACTGTCTTTAACCAAAGTATATCTACCCCCACACGAAAGTAGAGTCTTACTCTACCCTTCCAGCCTCTTGCCAATCTTTTTCATGTAATGCTTATGATTCAATAGAGTTGATATTTTATAAAATTTTGAGATCTTTGAAACATCTTTGGGTTTGTGTGATGCAACCCTAACCCTAGGTGCGATACCTAGACCTATCTTCTTCTTTTCCTTTATTTCTTCTTTAAATTTCAGAACTTCCATAGCCTAATTACTATTCACAAGCCTAAAACAATATTTTTCAACCTCGAAACTCTATCCAATCACCCCCAAACCAACCCTAATCCCTTCCCGTACCTATTAGCCTTCAATTTAACCCTTAAAATCCTAAATTACTCACTGTTTAGGACGTTAAATAGCCTCCAACGTTGTCCTCCATCACCAATTTAGTTAACACAGAATAGAAAGATAAATCACCAACTTAGCTAACACGGAATAGAAAGATAAAGGTTGTGTTTGGTATACAATTCTCATTATGATTCTACACTCATATTTGAGTTTGGTGTTTGGTTATAACTTTGAAAAATAAATTTCACACTCACTTTTGCAAACTCGTTTCAGGCGGCGTTTTGAATTTTGAAATTTGGCCTACCCGAACGTCCGGCCGGTCCTCTGGCCGATCGACCAGAACAATAGTCTTTTTTTCTTTTTGGCAAAATTGGCACCTATTATTTTTTATATTTTAAATAAAAAATATTTTCAAATATTTTTAAATTTTTTTTATGAACTTTGAATAATGTTGGGTTGTGTGTTTGGTTATGAGTTGTAAGTTTTTAAATCAAATATCATATGTTACATCAAAAATTTCAAAATCAATTCAAAACTCTTTTCAAAACTCATAACCAAACAAATTTTCTACACTCAAATCATAGTTCCAAAACTCATAAATTCAAAACACAACTCTTTTCTCAAATCATAATTCTAAAACTCTACCAAACGCTACCTAAATCTTTTTCCTGCATCATAAGACAACCCAACTCATTCTTCCACAAGATGTTTTATGGATATTTGAACGAGAAGATCCTCGAATACAAATTAAAGCCAATCCAAGTATATGCATCACCAGCTATAGAATAAGAAGTATGATTAAGAAAAATTCTATATGATGTTCCTTTGAAAACCTGGTCCAACACACAATGAGCAAACAACACGATTAGTAAATACCATCATTTCCAAAAATTCTAGGTCAAGGAAAAAGAACTTCCTAATGCAATAAGCGCCATAACAAAGACCATATACCATTGCTAATTTGAAAGCTCCAACTTTATGTTTTCAAACAACCAATTGTAAAACTTGGGTGGCTACATGGGCTCTCAGATTAATTAGTGTAGACAACATCCCTTAAATTACATCCTCCACATTTTCTGGGCTAGTTTGTTGGGACAAAGCTCGCAAAACACAAAACAAAGAATCAATCTGCTTACAATGGAATTGGATTCATTGAATCAACAAGAATTAGTGGTAGGAAAAAGAAAAAAATGGTGGAAGAAAATTAATAATTTGTTGACTCACTGAGCAATTGGCACCAAAAATTGTCTCTCATCCTAATTTAACTATAATATAATGTTGATTGGATTACAATTAATTTCCAATTACAACTCACTGGAATTAATCAAATGAACAAACTCAATTTATGCATCCAGTCAACCAAATAAACTAAAAAACTACGAGTAGGTTTTTCAGGAAGTATTGATCCATTGGCTACAATGGAGCCAAAATTTGAAAATTAACTAAAAGGTTACTTCAGAATACGTCATATAAACTTGGACTAAATTGTTCCTAAAATATATATATATATATATTTATAAATTAAGTTGTGTAGACACTCCATTTTTTACTGACCTCAAGACTTTGATGTCGTCATTTGTGCACTCGGTGATTATACATGTTTGTGCTCGTTATGAGTTTCTGGGGCTTTCGGCTAAGCGCCTTGTCTCAGGGCCTCTTAACTCTTTTCTTTTTGGTTTGTTTTTGGACCGAACCTTGGTGCCTCTGCCTGGAGGGAGAGAGAGGCCTGTTGGCCACTGTTTGTAGCTGTAGGCTACTTTTCCCTCTTGTAGGCCACTTGCAGTGGCCGGTAGGCTAGTTTCCGGGGCTTTCGGTTGAGCGCCTTGTCTCGGGGCCTCTTGGATCCCTTCTTTTTGGTTTGTTTTTGGACCATACCTTGTTACCCCTTGCTTGGAGGGAGGGGAGGGCCTGTCGGCCACTTTTGGCATTTGTAGGCCACTTTTTCCTCTTGTAGGTCACTTGAAGTGGCAGGTAGGCTAGTTTCCAGGGCTTTCGGTTGAGCGCCTTGTCTCGGGGCCTCTTGGATCCTTTCATTTTGGTTTGTTTTTGGATCATACCTTGTTACCCCTTGCCTGGAGGGAGATGAGGGCCTGTCGGCCACTTCTGGCATCTGTAGGCCACTTTTCCCTCTTGTAGGCCACTTGAAGTGGCCGGTAGGCTAGTGGAAGTGGCCGACGGCCATTTTTCTATTTTTGCAGATATTTTTGGTGCCAGCTGTTGGTCACTGAATGCATCATCCCTACACGTGTAGGGAGGGATTCAAGCAAGCTCTTGCTTGCATTTCTATAAAAGAGGAGGTGTCTCCCCCTTCTAAGGGGTTCAGATTTTTTAGAGAAAAAAATCTACTCTCTCTAGAATTCTCTCTCTCTCTCTCTCTATATATATATATATATTTGTGCTTGAAAGGGCTTGAAAGTGGGAATTCTTGGTGCATTTGCAAAGGGACTCTTGATCAAACACTCCTACCTTGGAGCTGAGATTTCTTGAGGTTTGTTTAGAGCTTTTTAAAGTTGGTTTTGGCTCAGAAATGCTACTGTGGCTGTTGTGCTTCAAGGGTAAGCCATCTTCTCTTTGAAGCTTTGTTTTAGTTGCTTACTTAGCCACCTTTGCATGTTATTTTAGGCCTAGCTTTCAACTACAAAAATCTTTGTTTTTAAGTGTTAAAAATGGTAGTTTAAAGTGTTTTTGGAGTTAGGGGTGTTTCACCCTCTTTGGTGGCTTATTTGCTAAGCTTCTTGCCTTCTTTTAAAGCTTTTGAAACTATCTTGTTCTGGCCTTTTAACCACTAAATTCCAGAGGAATTTCATTGGTGAAAAACTTGTTTTGAGGTCCCAAATAGGAAGGGGTGGTCCCCCCTCCTCTTGTCTTGTTAGCATGTGTTGTTGGCCTACCAAATGAGCATGTGTTTCTCCCTTCTTGAGGCTTAGTTTGAGCATGTTTTTATGACTTTTTAGAATTACTATAACTCTATTTTTGGCTGGTTTGGTCACCTCTTGCATGCTTCATACACTTGTAGTGTAATCCTATTTACTAGCCTAACATACTTCATGTCTTAGCCTATAATTCTAGCATGTATTGGCTCTACTCCAGCATGTTTTTAGCCATTATTTAACATGCTTTAACTCTAATTTTGGTTGGTTGGGTCACCTCTTGTTTGGTTCTAGCACTTGTAGTACAATCATGCTCATTAACCTAGTGTACTTGGTGATTTGGCTTCCCATTCTAGCTTATTTTGGCTACACTTCAACATGTTTTTGGCATTGTTTTGACATGTTTTAGGACTGTTTTGAGTGGTCTTGGTCATGTATGGCTTGCCTTGTATGGCTATAGCATGGTAGGCTTTCATAGTCTTGAGTTTCGAGACCCCCAGCATGCCTTATTTGTGATGTTTGTGTGATATGGCATCATTTGGTATGTAATTTCAGAGCTTATATCTTTGTCATGCTTTCATTTAAATCACTCTTTAAGTACGTTTTGAGAGTTGAGCTTTGTGCCTTGCTTATGAGCCATCAAATGAACATGCTTCTCTTGCTTTTTGACCTTAAGTTTCAACATGATTAGGCCACTGTTTTGGCATGTTTAACCTCTGTCCAGGGTTAGTTTGGTCATTTGTGCTTGGTATTGCATGCCTATAGTGTTATGCTCTTTGCTTGCTTCAATGCTTTCAACTCTGAGTATGTCTTGCATGCATTATTTTCATGCTTTGATGTCATTTAGCATCCTATTTCAGTGTTGGAATATGTGCCATTGGATTCCATCTTTTATTTATTACATCACTTTCGAAAGTGGTCTTAAGCCCTTTGTTGGTTTGAGCACGAAAATGAGGCGTCCATGCCTAATGGTTTTAGTCTTCTCTCGAGGGTTTCTACTAACCAACGGCATGATGCTTCTTTCATGCTCAAGGTGCTTGTGGCTTGGTCCGTCTTTCCAATTAGAGGACTTTTCACTTTTGGACAAATCAATTAAAGGATTAATTGGTAATCTAAAATGAGTAAACAAAATGAATCAGAGTAAAACATGCCAAGATAACATGTTTGTGTTGCATTGCATGTGTTCGGATTGGACGTTAATCCAAACACGAGAAACAAGGGGCGCTTCATACTCAAAGTGATGAAATGTGCCTTATTTCTTAGTCACTGACACCCTTGATCGTGCATGACAGGGTGGAGGCTCATCAAGTCTATTTGTGCATTCATTGACTTGTACAAACTTGGCTTCTCAGCCATCATGCATTGCGATGCTCAGTTGGTGGCCCGAGAGTCGAGTACCACACTCCTTTGAGTTTGAGAAATGATAAGGAGGGTGGTTGTACACACATATCCTGCAAAGACCTTGCTTTGCCTCTGTTGTTCCCTGTTTGCAGCAAAATTGGAGAATGCAGGAGCAAATGGCCGACCGGCCAGAGCAAGTGGCCGACAGTTCTTAGGCTCAGAAGTGGTCAGAAGTTGTTCTGGTTCTGGAGTAGAAATAGCCTGGAGATTGGTTCGGTGTTCAGGAATCAATGTGAATGCAAACAGAGGCAACCGGTGGCAAAGTAACGAACTTTCGGGAGGAAGCGAAGCAATTGAGCATGCATGCATTCCTCGCTTCCCGAGGCCGTTCATTTAAATTGCTTAGCTAATTAGCTAGTTAGCTTAGTCATTTTTGTAATTAATTAGTTAAGTGTTTGATTAATTAATTCGGTTTGTAACAAATTAGTTTAGATTAGCTAGTTATTCAATTATGTTGTAATTAATTAGATAGAATAGTTAGTTAATTAGTTGGTTTGTAATAGTTAGCTTAATTAGCGTAGCTAGTTAGCTCTTTTTCATTCGAACCCTCCGTCGTGAGGGCACAATGTTGTAATAAGGGTGCGTGTGTGTGTACATGTCTTCCAACCCCCACTTCTTTCTCCCTTTTATTTACCCGCTTTTAGTGGTTAGATTAGGGCATATTTCAATTAGCATACTTTATGCTTGCATGCGTGCATCATTCATTTTGTTTTGCATGCACCGGGCTCGGCGCATCATACAAACTGCATTGTACTTCAATATACTTACTTGAATACGTGTTCAACAGCATGTTATCATGTTGCATTCCTATGCCACCTTAGGTAGCCGAGCCTATCTTATTGCATTTTGCATGTATTGCATTAGGCATTGCTTAACATAGCTAGGGTCATGCATGATTTCTAACTAGTTTTCTTTTTTGGCTCAGAGTACACTGTAAGTGTTTACGCTTTAGCATCCTTGCATGTCTATAAGTGACTGCCATGATAGCATGCTTACCATGAGGCTATTTGCTTAAGTGCTTAATTGCATGAATGCTTGTGGATGAAGGCTTCATTGCTTGAACTGGAACAATTCGACAAATGTATGCTTTAAGCCCACTTTGCGAAGTGGCAAAATCATGTTTTAAAACCCACCTGAGGGTGGCAAATCCGCGCTTTAGCCTACTTGCGAGTAGCACTTTCAAACTATTTTCGAAAACGAACATGAATTGTTTTGTTCCAATTCTCGTGATTGAGTCTATACTTGTGTGTTGTGCGCATCACATAGTAAGTTAGCTAAATAATCCGAATAAGAGCACATGTGTTTTCAAAAACAACATATCATGTTAGTATAGGCCGATCTTTGATCGGGCGAGCGGGGGTGCTCATTTCAGGACCTTCCCTTCTCGTACCCAAGTTCCCGAGGTGAGGCAACTTTGGTGATGACGAACCCATGGCCTTTGGCACGAGTCAGGATTTTCTAAATTTCCCAAAACAAAATATTTAGGTAGCGACTCTGAAATCTAACAAAGCAGTCCATGTTTGGCGCTTTTTGATTAAAATCGATTTTCCAAAACGATTTGCCGGATTTGGACTTGTAAAACCCAAGTTGTGTGTAGGATTATTTTATTGGATAGATTAGTAATTAAATTAATTTATATGGGTCATTTATTAATATCAAAGAATTAGTTATGAGATGGCATTATATTTCCTATTACTTAGATGGGTAATTTTGTAACTTTGAGAAATTAGGTTAATAAGCCCACCTGTTGTGGCTTTAAGTCTTGGAGAACAAACAAAACAAAGGCTGGGAATTACTCCATAGGCGGCTAGGGTTTGAGAAGGTAAAAGAAAAAAGAAAAGAAAAAGTGAAGAGAGGTTCAAGTGAGGCTGCAATAGGGATTGGAGGCAGCACGTTGGTGATTTTGGGACACCCATTGGTTAAGGTAAAATCTGTCTTTACTATTAATTATTAAGTTCATGTTGAGGAATTTAATAATCAATGCATTAAGGGGATTTGGAAGATCTATAGGTGCCTACTTAGGTTTTGAGAATTGGGTACAATGTGTAAGTGTAACTTTGGATGGGTAATAGAAACAATGGAGTTTTGTATCATGGGTAAGGGTGTGTTTGACTATAAAGTTGGGTTGAATGGTTTAATCACTTGGATATTAAAGCAATACACTAATCTAATATGGTGGGGCTTTTGTGGGTGTTTGTAACACGTAAAATATTAATTTATTTGAGGATTTGTTTATTAGGTTTGTGTGATTGAAGTGGTGGAGCTGGGCGTTTGGAGTTAGTGTTGGAATATTATTTCTTAGCGTTTGGGGTAAGTAACCCTCTATCACTGTTGGTACATTTTTATTCCTATTGAATCGTTTAAAATTATAAGTATTTATTTATAGCCTTCTTGTTCTCTTAAAATAAAATATGGGTCAAGTATAAAACAGTATCGAATATTATTATGAAAATTTTGCTAAACGTTTATTCTGAAAATATTGAATATTTTATTTAAAAGTTGTGTATTGTTTGAATTTTGAACATTACTCTAGTCTGACTATGATTTGGACCCTAGCCAATGGGGGTTATTTATTGGCACAGAAATTAGTTTCTTTTGGGGCTTTACCACCAGCCTATGTGTGGTTCTGGGCCTTGTCATGGGCTAAGTGACCGTAGTCATTTAGATTTGGGTTTTGTGAATCAAATCATTGAACCATCTGAATATCGAACCATCGATTTGAACAGCGAATTACTTTGAATTATCTTGTTAGCTTTTCATTTAAAATGTATTGTACATTGTTTATTTTTAGCTATGAAACCACCTTACAAATAATTGTTCATTTATTGAACTGTAAGAAAAATTATATTTATTGGTTATCGATTTATTTATTTATTTTTGTATACTTGATCCAGCTAGCAGTGATGGTTGGTTATTTACTGGGCTATCTAGCTCACTCTTATTTTTTTCAGATTCTGAAGAGTAGAGCTATGCGGAATTTTTACATGTGGGAGTGCCGAGAGTAGGACCATGATTTAAGTACTTGGATTATTGTTTTGTTAGTGGATTAAATTAGTGGACTTGGTGGACATTTTCATATAAGAACTATTTATTTTTATGGATTTTGGCATTATGACAATTAAGGATTTAATTTGAGTATTTTACATTGTGGGTTATGTGATTGGATTCTTAGGCTTGCATGCTCAGTTATATGAGTGTGCGGCGTTGTCACGGAGCTTGGGGCGTGACAGGAAAGAAATGCGTGGTTGGCCGAAGATAAATCTCGGGAAGTGGATTGGTTGTGGGATAAGATTTGTAACTTCACTTCTTTTTGGGCTTCGGTGAATTCTCTCTTTAAGGGGGTTCCACTATCTTTGTTAGCTAGAGATTGGTTGTCGGGGTGTGACATATAGATTTTTACTTGAGATAGCCTTTGTTTAGGTTATGTACTTCTTACTTTCATTTTATTTTTTTGCAAGAGGATGCCTTATCCTCATTCCTTTTTTGATTTATCAATAAAATCTTTTGTTGTTGATAAAAAAAAAGAGAAAAAAAAGAAAAAAAAAAAAAGGGTATTACATAGTTTTATATAGAACTAAGACTTTCTAAATCAAATAGAACAAAAAAGGAAAATTACTACAATATCTTTTTCAAAACCAATTTAAAATTCAAATAAGAAATATAAATAAAACTCAATTAAATAACTTGATTACAAGACGACCCATGGCTTACCCACTCAACCCACATTAGGAATTTTACAAATGACCAAAATACCCCTAATCCAAAAATCCTAGAAAACACAAAATAATCATAAAATAAGACTAATAATACTATAAACACAATTATATAGGATTCCTATCAATTTCTCTTTGAAATCATATCAATGTCCAAATATCATCAATTTTTATTTTCTTTTATTTTTAAATTTTGTCTTTTTTGAGCTTCTTTTACTTTGCATCAGTAGGGGGCATGTGTTTTCTAGTTTTCATAGGAAACTAGTGAAGAAAAAGGTTTATTTTTTCTTCTAAAATAATAACCTGGTGATGCATGACAACCTTGAATTTTGAAAACAGAGTAAGTAATTTAGGGTTTAAAGGGTTAAATTGCAGCCTAATAGGTAGGGGAAGGGATTAGGATTGGTTTGGGAGTGATTGAAGGGAGTTTTGAGGTTGAAAAGTGCACTTTTAGAGGGCTGTGAACAGTAATCCGAGAATAGTAAGTTGAAAAGAAGAAGAAGAAGAAGAAGAAGAAGAAGAAGAAGAAGAAGAAGAAAGAAGATAGGTCTAGGCTTGGCACCTAGATTCCATAGACATTATACCTAGGGTTTGATTGCATCACACAATCCATAAAGACACTTCAAAGCTATCAATTTTTTTATAAAATATCAACTCTATTGAATTAGAAGTATTACATGGCATTATATAGGATTAAGAGACTTTCTTAACCAACTAGAACGAAAAAAGAAAATTAGTAAAATATCTTTGATTTCTAAAACTAATTTAAGACCAAATAAGAAACAAAAATAAAGGCTAATTAAATAATTTGATCCACAAGACGACCCATGGGCAACCCCTACAATCCATGTTAGCGAATATGAAAATTACCAAAATACTCTTGAGCTAAAAATCTTAGGAAATATAAACTAATCATAAAATAAGACTCTAATAATACTAAAAACATTATTCTATAAGATTCCTATCAGTTTCACTTTGAAATCATGTCAATTTTCAAATATTGCCACTTCTTTGAATTTACTTTTCCTTAAGCTTCTTATATTTTGCATCATTATCCCTTGGTTGGAAAAAAACTTGACCACTAGTTTTGAAGTGTTGAAGTATAAGCATTCACAAGATTTGAAATTGCATCTATGGCTTCACATTAAAATGTTCAAGTTGATGCCACCTTTTCTTCATTGGAGATTGCAAAAAAAAAAATAATGAGATTAATCTTTTCAATCATGTCCCTAAATTTTGCTGGAATGACAAGGTCAATTGGCATAGGAAACACATCTTTGACTTCATCCAAATCAGTTTTCATAAAGCTTTCTTTGATATTTCTGGAAACTACCTCGATTCTTTTCTTTTTTGCCTCTCTACCTAGCACAAGATCATATTTTGATTCACTATTGGCCACTTCATTTATTATGATTGGAGCATATTCATCAAAGACCTTGGATTGTAATGCCATGACCTCTAAAGGTATTATATGTTCTGAACTAGCAACTGCTCTTTTCGATTCATTACTCTCAAGAGCACAAGGAATGGCAATTTCTTTGATTTCATCCTTAGCCTCTTCAAGTTCAATACATGGAGCTTCAGTTGGTGGCTTCTCATCCTTCATAATCTGGCCATCATTCTCATTAGGCAGATTTTGAACAAATTCCTTGCCTTGCAACTTCAACTGTGTAGGGTTTCGATCCCTAAGAACAACATTAGACTTTGGCGCATCTTGTTATGAATTTTCAGCATCTTTTTATGGCACTTTAACCCTTTGTTTTGAAGTTTTTCTTAGTTGGTCTTGCTAGATAGTTTTTGCGTTATGTGTAGGCTTCAAAACTATAGATTTCTCGTTAAATTTTATAAAGAAACTCAAATTGTATAGCTGTTTCAATAGCATCTTTGAGATCTTCCAAATATGCATGAGGCATCTCTTTTTTAATTCTCAATCTCAATCAACTTTTGAAACAAGCAATAGTCATTTGTTCATTTTTGACAACTCTAGACTTGAAACATACCTCCTTATATTTTTCTTGCACAATCTATCACACACATATCACCTTGCTGAATACAATTAATTAAGAAAATCATCTTGATGATCACTTAGACAAATTTTTTTCCTAAGAAACGCTTTACTCTCTTCCCAAGTCAATCCACTTGTATAGGATCTCCTCCAATGTGAAAACATCATGGCAGAACCTAAGCTCTGATACCAAATTGATGTAGCACAATGTTGAATTTTGAAAACAGAGTAAATAATTTAGGGTTTAAAGGGTTAAATTGAAGTCTAATAGGTAAGGGAAGGGATTAGGGTTTGATTGCATCACACAATCCATAAAGAAGCTTCAAAGCTCTCAATTTTTTTATATATAAAATATCGACTCTATTGAATTAGACGCATTACATAACTTTATATAGGATTATGAGACTTCCTAAAAATAAATAAAGAAACAACTAAAATATCTTTGATTTTTAAAACTAATTTAAGACCAAACAGGAAACAAAAACAAAAACTAATTAAATAACTTGACACATAAGACAACCCATGGGCGACCTCTACAGCCCATGTTTGCAAAGATGAAAATTACCAAAATACCCTTGGCTTAAAAATCCTAGAAAATATAAACTAATCATAAAATAAGACTCTAATAATACTAGAAACGTTATTTTATAAGATTCCTACCAGTTTCATTTTGAAATCATGCCAATTTCTAAATATTGCCACTTTTTGAATTTACACTTCCTTGAGCTTCTTATATTCTGCATCACTTGGAAGGGAGTGAAATGGAGTTCTACTGTTAAAACTTAGTAGACTTGAACAACTACGTGTAGAAACTAAGTAAATCCACTTCTTATAAATTTACTAATTAATGAGGATAAGTAACCATTTCGATTTGATGCACATGGTAGTGACCTTCATAACAACACAATTTTGTAACACAAATCATAAAATATCATGATTTTTCTCACTGTGACAATCGCCTCCTTGATTAAGTAAATTAATTAAATTAGTTATGTCCTTAATGTTGATCATGTGATTATGTGTTAATTATGAATTAGGAGCCATGCATTTTATGTATCGTATTGACTTGTGCCATGTATTATTGTGAACGGATCCGTATAGGTGCGGATTAAACCTGTCTGAATTGTTAATATTAATAAGTTAGAATTTAATAATAGGATAGGAAATTAGAGCCTAATTCACATTAGGCAAATTAAAAACCAGCTTGATTTAAGTCATAAATGCTAGAGGTTAATTTAATTTATTTGAATTAGTTAACTACAATTTAAGCTAGACAAATAGAATTATTATTATATTAGTTATTCTACTCAATTATTCACCCTTTCACTTGGCATAAGGGAAAACAGTGGGTTTTGTTGGGTCATACCCAATACACATACGTGGAGAGAGAGAGAGAGAGAGAGAGAGAGAGAGAGAGATTGAAGAGAAATTGTGAACTTAGTTAGAACACCAAGAGGAAGAAGAAAATTCAAGAAAAAGTAAGAATTCAACTCAATTCTTTAACTCTAGGTAAGAATTCCTTGCTTATATCTCATTAATTTGAAGAATCACATTCATCTTTATGGAATTCTAATCATTTAAGAAGGATATATACTTCATGAGGTGAATCAAACTTGATTGTAAGAGATGTTAATATAAATGGAAATTCAAGATTAGCCAAGAACATGTAAGTGTAAATGAAGTTTGGTTCATATATTTAGAGGCTTACTTCATGCAAGGCTTCATATGTAAAGAATGAGTGAATTAATTCTTAAATTCTACATGCATGGCATTGTTAATATGGAATTCTTGAGCATGAATTGTTGTCTTGCATGAAAGTTTTAACTTGAAGGGAAATTCCATGGGAATTGAGTCTTGAAGCTCAAGATTTCAATTTTCTAACTTTGAAGTTCAAGATTTCATATCTTTTCAAAACTTTGAATTATTTAAATGGACAATTGAGTTTTTTTCAAAGCCATGGTTTATAATCAATGTTTAAAGCTCAAATTCTAACATGATTACATGAGGTTTTGGATGTGTATTGCATGAAAATGGTGTTCTTGTACAAGAATTGCACTGCCAAAGCAGGGCAAATTTCGGCCAAACAAACCCAGCACCGCATGTGTGGCTTAGGGCCCCGCACGTGCGGAAAACAGGGCAGTTTTGTGTCACACACTGAAATAAAGGCAGGTGCGGGGGCACGTGCGGCATTGGTCCCGCACGTGCGGCCAAGCTCTCCGCACATGCGGCCCTTTTTGGACAGCCTTGGTTTGCTTTTCGCTCGTCTTTTCTACCTTCCGGACTTCCGTTTACATGGTTTTAAAGTGTATTTCATGTGCATTGCATCTCATGAGTGAACGAATGAAAGTTAGAACCGAATAAGTGAACGATGAACAAAAATTGACTGAATGATCAATGAAGCGAATAGAAATAGAAGTGTTTGAATCCGACATGGATGTAATTGAGTTATTGTGCTTGAATTTGTTTGTTTAGGTCGGACACTGCGTCTTTAGTGCATATTAGCACGTGTTTCACGGAGCCCACTGTGAGTAATAATGTTGTAAATCTATGTTCAAATATGATTGTTTTCTGAATGATTAACTGTACTGCTTTTCTGAAATGGTATTGTTTACTGAATGAATGTTTGTCCTAATTTATGAACTGTACTCATGGCATCCATAGCAACTGACTGTTACTATTAGTGCTACTGTTACAGAGATCTTTGTTAGTTCTAATTTTTGGAACTACTGTTTACTATTTGATGGCCATCAATTGACTGTTCGGTCTTTTAAGACCTACTGTACTGCTTAGCTGTTGGATGTACCACGTATAACTGCTATAATTCCTATGTGATAGATATGATATGGAATATGAGATATTGATCAATTAAATGATTTACTAATGTAATTGACTATTTTAAACACTGAAAGGACATTCATTATTAACCCCTTTACGCATTTGTTATTCACTGAGCTTTAGCTCACTGTTTATATATGTGTATGTAGGTGGTCAGGCACCTGAGCCGAATTAGCAGCGTCGACCTAAATTCGTTTTGTCAAGCCAATCCGTTGCATCTCACTACGAGACTCCAATCCGTTATCATCAAGCTTTTTGGGTGATCTATTTCCACCCTTTTTGGAGACTTGTTAAATAACAAAGTACATGTTTATTCTTTGTTTTTGGCTTGGGATTTAATTCCCTAACACGTCTTGGATGTTTTGGACTTAAACTTTATCCATATGTTGGACGTGGACTTAGACTTGTACGTGCATTGGTATTCGTATATGTTCTCATGGAAGTTGTCTGTTTGTTTACGTCTCCATAGCTATTTGGACTTTATGTTTTATTATGTACAGGCTTTTGCAGGCCCCTTTTATTGTTCAATTGTCATTACTGCTAATCAGGCCTTTGGTAATCACGGATTACTGGCCGGTTACGATGCTAAACCCTTAGGGGCGGGTTTGGGTCATGACAGAATGGTATTAGAGCACGAATTATACCGCACACACGTGTCCAAATGAGCTATAGTTTGTCCTAGAAAAGCAATTAGGGCATTGCATGAGTAAGTGTGTGTGGACATGTTATGTGTATATGTGCTAACGTGTATAAGTAAAATATCTTTCCTATGTTTATTATTACCGTGTTGTGTATAGTGCAATGGAGAATGCAAGGAATACAGATGAACCTAAATCATCCGAAACAAGAATTGCAAGATTAGAAAGGATGGTTGAATTATTGACTGAGGCTTTAAGACAACAACAGAACCAATAACCCCCATCTTCTCCTCCGCCACCAGTGCAGCTAGAACCAAAAGCTAATGATGATGTGATTGCTTTGACACAAAAGTCTAATAAAATGAAGCCACCAATATTCCAAGGAGGTCTTGAGCCACTGAAAGCCGAAGCATCGTTCCTAGAAACTGAAAAACTGTTTGAAGTATTTCCATGTTCAGAGACACATAAAGTGTTATTGGTTACTTTTACTTTACAAGAAGAAGTTAGGCGGTGGTGGATGCTTATTCGTGATACAAACAATGCTATGACTTGGGCTCAGTTTAAGGAAGCTTTTTATGGGAAATATTTCCCTCAGTGCATTCGTGACCGAAAAGTGATTGAATTTGAACAACTGAAGCAGGGCACCATGTCAGTAGCCGAATATGAATCTAAGTTCACCGAGCTTGCCCGATACGCACCACACATGATGGATACTGACTATAAAAAGGCAAGAAAGTTTGAGGGTGGACTTAATGTAGAAATACTTGATCGAATTAATGTCTTGAAATTACTCAAGTATGTGGATGTCCTTTGACCAAGCTATCATAGCCGAGGCAAATGTTATAGCATTAAAACAATCTAAGGCACCGGTGATTGAATGGCGGGGTAAGAGACAAAGTTTTAGTTTCAAAAAGGGTCGGAACAACTCATCAGATAAAAAGCAAAATACAAGGTCGACAAGTAGTTCTAGCAAAGGGAACAATTCTATACCACCTTATCCAGAATGTGGCATGAGACATAAAAGGGTGTGCTATAAAATTTCTAGGGCATGTTATAGGTGTGGCAAGGTGGGCCACATGGTCAAAGATTGTCCTCTCACATCTTAAGGCACTAGTAGACCTGTAGCAAGTGCTGCAGCATCAACTGTTACACCAAAACTCAATTCCAAAGCTACCGAGAAAGAACCTTTGAGGCAAAGCTGGGTGTTTGCACTTGTACTAGGAGATGTGCAGAATACTGAGACAGTTGTGTCAGGTATACTTTCAATTTGTACTCAAAATGCTTACATTTTGATTGATTCGGGGTCTACACACTCATTTGTTTCACATGCTTTTTCACGAAAATTAAATAGACCACTGGAACCCATAAACTATTTATTAGCTATATCTTCACCTGCTGGGGGGTCCATGAGTTGTGCTTATGTGTATCCTGCATGTGAGATTGTTATTGGAGATGTGCTTTTATATGTTGATTTGCTACCTCTGAATCTTGATCATTTTGGGAATGGATTGGTTAACAAAATATCATGCCCCCATTGACTGTGTAACAAAGCAAGTTATTTTTTGTCCACTTGGATTGCCAGAATTTATATTTAATGGAGTTAGTGTTATACCTCCCCCATACTTGATTTCATCTATAAAAGCATTCAAATTGATAAAAAAAAAAAAAAAAAGGGTGTAAAGGGTATTTATGTTGTATACTGATTGTGCCTGCTGATACTAAAGCTAATGTGGATAGTATTCCTATAGTCCGAGAATTCCCAGATGTTTTTTCAGATGATTTGCCAGGGGATTTGTAACGCCCCAAATTTCTAGCCCAAATGATAAGATAACAATCATGGCTCTTTTAAGAAAAACTGAATATAAATCTCCAAACTTACATTACTTGATACAATAGTTCTTCATGCAATAATATATTAATCCAACAACAAGTAAATAAACAAATAAATACTCCCAAGGGTTTACAAGTTTCCAAGGCTTGAGCCTGGTTACACAAAACGATTATTCAAACCACACAAACACAGCCATTGGCTTACACATAGAGTCACAGCAAAATGAGAGCATTGTACTCCCAACACACATACTTCTACGCCGCTAGTTGGGTGGGATCACCACATCTTTTCCTGCACAAAAATCTCGTAGGGTTAGCGTAAAGCCCAGTAGGAAATTCTTAACAAAGTATATACATTTTATACAAGTCTCAAGAGATAAAATGCACATGCCATGATATGCCCCTTTTGAAGATAAATCACATTTTCATCTTTTGAAAACCATCATTCTCAATGATATCATGCAATTTCAATTGTTCAAAACTTAACAATTTATTTCAAGGGCGGTAAATACGACTCTTATAATCCTTAGGTCGGTGTCTGCAAGTAGACTATACAAGTACTACCAAATTGTCATTTTTACCGGTATTAACTGGAAGGCTCGACACCTATCCGCGCGGGTTTTTGGTTTTTCACCCCGGACTCTCAGGCCAACTTATTCAATATCATCTACACTACCTATCAAGACTTACTAACGTATTTATCCCAAAACCATTCCATGAAAACTTGTTTCTCAACATTCTTTTCTCAATGCAAGTTTTCAAATCAACTTTCAAAATTTAATGTAATCAAATGGATTGATATGCCAATTTCACAAAATGAATATAAATACTTTTACTCCAATTCATCATCCAAGGAATAACACAATTTTCTCTTCTCAAGTATCCTCAACAATTAGTTATTTCAAGACTATTTCAACGTTTTGAACAATAATTTTCAAAATGAACAACAATTCTCATATTCACTGAAATTCATCATTTATATAAATATAAATAAGAAAATTTTCCAAACATCCATTTATTTTGACACACAAAATAAATATAACAATATCATTCATGGATTTCAGTCTCCTTTAAAAAAAAAATCCTCAAATTTTAGATTTTCTCACCAAAACTATACAACTCATATATTTTGAAAGAAAACTTTCCAAAATCATCTTTTCTTCAATCAACGAAGATCAAAACCCATAAGATCATTTTAAAAGAACAAGAGACAAACCCACTTTCAAAATCGCTCAACTTCTTGAATCAACAATCAATTTTCAAAACTATCGAAAGATGATTTCAAAAATCATATAGATCTTGCAAAAATATATATATAACTCTAAGAAAATTCCTACCTCAAGAGTAGAGATGAAACCCCAAAATCAACGGCGTCAAAACACGATCTTCACCGCACACAACGAAGCCCTCGAGGAGCCAACCAACTTTGATGAAGAACTTAGGTCCAAATCCCAAAGGATTTGAAGAAATTAAAGATCTTGTGAGGTTTTTGGTAGGAAATGTAGAGAGAAAGGAGATGAAATGTTTTTAGAGAGAGAGATATACAAAAATGATTCAACTTTAGCCCAAAGAGAGAAGAAAAGGAAAAAATTTCGGATCTCACCAACCCACTGCACCTCACTCCTGCACCTGCCTTCTTAGCAGTGTGCAAGCTGCTCTCTCCTAAAATTTGCACGTGTGGTTTGCTCTCCTGCTCAAGCGGACAAGCAACTTCGAATGTATTTTGCATTTTTGCTTCAGAGACGTTGCCCTCAATCCCGCCAGGGCTCTGCCCTTGGACCCCCGCGAGAGCTAACCGGACAGCTCGATCCCTGACATACTCAGCGAAGTGGAAAAACTAGGATCGTTACAACCTTCTCCCCTTAAAGAATTTCGTCCTCGAAATTTCAAATCAAACTACCCAAATAAAGGGTTTCTAGCGATCAAAACCACGCTATTTCATTTTCAAATCACAATATTAACTCTCAACCAAATTCTACCATTTCCGCCAAGGTTACCTCATTAACAACAACCTCCAAAATACACATAAACATGAAATTTCCCAAAAATTAATGGCAACTCTAAACAACCTTATGCTTAAAACAACAACGCACATATCAACATGTGGTTAACAACTTTAAATACGTTTCCCTCAACACTAGGGAATATTACAAAGAAAAGCAACTTAAGCATTTTCAAATAAATCTGGATATTTGGAGCGGACTTCCGCCTCCCGTTTCCACGTCACTTCTTCAACCCCATGGTGTCTCCACAACACCTTTACAACAGTATAGTTTTGCCCCGTAGCACTTGCTCCCGGGTATCTAATATTTGAACCGGTCGTTCTTCGTAAGAGGCATCCTCATCTACCTCCAAGTCAACTCAATCAAGAACATAAGAAGGGTCGAGTTTATACTTCCTAAGCATAGATACATAAAATACGTTGTGAACTCTCGAAAGTTATGGTGGTAAAGCTAATCGGTATGCCACTTCCCAAATTTACTCTAAGATCTCAAAAGGCCTAATGAACCTTGAAGATAATTTACCACTCTTACCAAATCTCATCAAACCCCGCCTTGGTGAGATTTTTAGAAACACATGCTCACCAACTTCAAAAGATAAAGGTCGTCTCCTCTTATCGGCATAACTCTTTTGTCGGCTTTGGGCCGTAGTTAACCTCTTCTGAATGAGAACAACTTTCTTGGTTGTTTCTCTAACAATTTTCGGACCCAGTAACGGTGCATCACCCACTTCGGCCCAACAAACCGGTGATCTACAAGGTCAGCCATACAAGGCCTCAAATGGTGTCATTCAAATACTAGCTTGGTAACTATTGTTGTAAGCAAACTCAATCAATGGTAAGTGCCTTTCCCAAGGCCCCTTAAAATCAAGGACACAAGCTCTAAGCATGTCTTTCAAAATTTGAATGGTACGTTTCGACTGTCCATCAGTTTGAGGATGATAAGCGATGCTACGAGTCAACTTAGTTCCTAACGCTTCTTGAAGGCTTTTCCATAACTGGGTAGTAAACGAGGATCCCTATCGGACACAATAGTCATAGGGACTTCATGAAGTCAAACTATCCCTCTAATGTACAACTCTGCCAAGCGTTCAACTGAGTCGCTGGTGCACATCGGAATGAAATGGGTAGACTTAGACAACCTATCAACAATCACCCAAATGGCGTCATTGCCTTGTTGTGTTCTAGGAAGCCCAACTACAAAATCCATGGTAACACGCTCCCATTTCCACTCGGCTATCGGTAAGGGTTGTAACAAACCCGTTGGTCTTTGATATTCAGCCTTCACTTGTTGATAATTAAGGCACTTCGATACAAATAAAGAAACATCCCGTTTCATACCCCTCCACCAAAACTGACGACTAAGATCATGATACATTTTAGTGCCTCCCGGGTATACCACCAGGCGTGAGTGATGGAACTCCTGAAGTACTTCATCTCTACAAGATTCTGGTACAAACAAACGGTCTAGGTAACGTACACTTAGATCCAAGTGAACGTTCAAGCCTTTCTCTTCCTTCCCATTTGAAATCTTAACACAGATTGATTCCACATCACGGTCTCCTCGTTGTGCCTCTATGACCTTACTAACCAAGGTAGGTTGAGCATTCAAAGTAAACAAGGCATCACTCTCTCCGGACTCACCCAAGTGCAAATCAAACTTGCTAATAACATCTAGCATATCCCATTCCCGAATGGCCATACTTGCCAAACTACTCATAGATTTTCGACTCAAAGCATTGGCTACCGCATTGGCCTTCCCCAGATGATAGTGTAACTCAAAGTCATAATCCTCCATAAATTCCATCCACGTCCGTTGTCGTAAATTCAAGTCTTTTTGAGAAAACAAATACTTTAAACTCTTATGATCGGAGAAAATCTCAAACTTCTCACTATACAAGTAATGCCTCCAAATTTTCAAGGAAAAAATCACCGCTGCTAATTCTAGATCATGGGTGGGGTAATTTTTCTCATGAGTTTTCAATTGTCGTGAACCGTAGTGTGATAACCCTGTCCCTTATTACGTTAATTGGTCCTTAATACGAATGTGATTATGTGTTTTTAATATGATTTCGTATGCCATTAAGTGAAAATATGTGGTTTTGAATTTCTATCTGTTCACCGTAGGAATATCTGTGTAATTGTCTGCTTTGGAAATTAAATTGAAGGCCTTATCGGCCACAGAACTCGGAATTGATTGCGCCATTGTGATTGGCATAATTTTTAGAGCCTACGGTGAAATTTAATTGGAAATTGATTCGGATCAAAATAATTAGATTCAGAATGATCAATTCAGTGCTCCATTATCTAATATTAAAATAATGACTTAGTGGGGGCTTATGTAGAAAGGCACTATACATTTAATCTTTACACTTGAGTTCAAAATCTGATTTTGGTGCCTTGAGAGAGAGAGAAGGCCGGCCATAAAGATAGAAGTGAGAGACTTGTGCAATTTTTGACTCAAGCTTGGGAATTTGAAGATTTAACTCTAGATTTGACCAAATTAGAAGAATTGAGCCTCTAGGTAAACATTGATCTTGAATTTGTAAGTTTGAATTTGTGATCTTGTAAGTTGAAGGTTTGTTTGTGATCAAAAGCATGGTTTGAGTTAGTTTTGTTGAAATTGAGGCTTGATATGTGCATGCATGTGAAGAACTCCTATGGAGTCACAAAATTCTAGCATGTAGTTTGTGAATTATGAAAGATTGGAAATGTAATCCCACATGCAAGAAATGTGGTTGAAATGTCGAATTTGAACTCAGAAACCATTCTGGAAAACCCAGAATTTATGATGTCCGCTCGAGCAGGGGAACCGCTGCTCGAGCGGGGAATTCATGCTCCCAGTATTTTTTTTTTTTTTTTGCAGACATAGGTCCGCTCGAGCGAGGAAGTCCACGCTCGAGTGGGGAGCTATGTAGACAGACCTTCTGCTCGAGCGCCCAAGTTCACGCTCGAGCGTGAATTTAATGTAACCAGTACTTTTGCAAACCAATTGGGTTCGCTCAAGCGGGGAATTCCACGCTCGAGCGGGGACCCTGTTTTCTGAAATTTTGTATGTTCGTTCTGTATTTCGTTTTCCGTTCTCTTTCACTTGCAAGCACTCTTAGGCATGCATTGAGCATTGTAATTGAGTTAAAGAGATATGAATAAAGCCAAAAGAGGAAAATGTGAATTTAAGAACGGATTGAATTGTTGGTGACCCTTTTGTGTTCATGGACTATGTAAGGTCGAGCTCCAAGGCAAACCAACCAACCGATCATTGTGAGTAATATCTTATCAGAGATATCTGAAATATATTGTTGTCCATTTGCTTACTTCTATGTAAGTTTTATTAATTTTTCAATTTGATTGGTGGACAACGTTTTGACATAAATGAATGGGCCGAAGGCCGTTTTGACATGAATGAATGGGCCAGAGGCCGTTTTGACATGAATGAATGGGCCAGAGGCCATTTGACATGAATGAATGGGCCAGAGGCCGTTTTGACATGAATGAATGCGCCAGAGGCTGTTTTGACACGAATGAAAGTTTGAATGGGCCAAAGGCCAGTTTGTTATGGAAAGATAAATGGGCCAAAGGCCAGTATGTTTGGAACCATAGTCACTTGACCTAAATTATGTATATATATGTTAAATAGAAATATGAATTGGGCCCAAGGCCGTTCGGAGTATGTTGTTTTACATATCGTTTGTATCTTCTTATTTGATATTATTCACTAGGCTATCGCTCACGCTCATTCATGTGTTTGTAGGTGAGCCAAGAGAAGTCCAGACCCAGCCCCAGTGAAGTCTGTGTGAAACAACCAAGTTTTGGAGAGTCAGCCCTAGTGTCTCACGCACGAGACTCGTCTTTTCCTTTCTGCTATGCTATGTTATTTTTGTCATGTTGGCGAGGACTTTGCATATGTCTGTATATAGTTTTCACGGGTTGACTTAGCTTTTGGATGATCTTGTTTGTACAAAACTTATGCTACTGTATTTATATTGTGAGTTATTAATGTCTATACGTATGGTTTGTTTTGATGTGCCATGTAAGCACAGCTCTATGGACAAAGTTTTAAATTTTGCTTCCGTTTGGCCCCTTTACTCTGATGAGTTATGTCTATTTTGGTTTGAGGCCGTAGGTAATTTCAGGATTACTGGCCGGTTATGGCCTTAACCCATAGGGGCGGGTTTGGGTCATGACAGAGTGGTATCAGAGCACGAGTTAAAAAATCACACACTTGTCCAAATGAGCAATAAGCGTCTAGAAAAGATCTAGGATGCATTCATGTGATAAGTTTGAATCTGAAAGCATCAAGTATATGCTTAAATGTTTTGATATGAACAACTATGCGAAGCATCTCAAATGTCTTCACAGTTTGTTCGAGCCACTCATCCGCTTTCTTGGGCTCGGGGCCACCATGGAACTCATCCGGTTTGGCCCGCAAGAACTCTCTAGTAAGAAAACTCGCCCTTGACTTCGCGGTGTTCTCTCGAGCTTGATTCTCCACCCTCAACAAGTTCATAGAGTCTCTTAAAGCCCCTGCCATTTCTCAAGCTAGGGCCTCCATTGCGGTTTGACCTGCTTGTCCCACCTGCTCGACTATATTAGCCTGACCGAACCCTTCTTCTTGCACCGGAACCCTATGGACCGGTACCTCATGCACACTTCGGCGAGCCCTACCACGCCTCCCGCCTCTACCACCACAGACTTGACCCCTTCCTAACATCCTAATAAAAGACACAAGAGAAATAATTTAGCACATTAACTCATATGTGCTCGTAACTTGACTCACACGTTCGACTACAACAATTTCATATATTTTTCTACCATGTACACAATTCAATTTCACCTCACATAAGCACTTAGTCATGCAAACACATACAGACTATTCTTTTACGATGAAATCCGTCCCACGAAAAACCAAGAATTCATAGTAGAACGAGTATTGATCAAGTACCCTTCTAATGAGACCTCAAGGAATTTAACAGGTGCAAACAACATCCCAAAAGTCTAGTCCCATACCCATTTAGTCACATAAGTATATTATCACATAGTCACAAAATGCATAACACTTCCTAAGCATGCTAAATGAACCCATTGTGGTTAAACTACCACTTCCCACGAGCTCCAAGTATTCAAACCCGGTAGCTTTGATACCAAGTTGTAACGCCCCAAATTTCTAGCCCAAATGATAAGACAACAATCATGGCTCTTTTAAGGAAAACTGAATATAAATCTCCAAACTTACATTACTTGATACAATAGTTCTTCATGCAATAATATATTAATCCAACAACAAGTAAATAAACAAATAAATACCCCCAAGGGTTTACAAGTTTCCAAGGCTTGAGCCTGGTTACACAAAACGGTTATTCAAACCACACAAACACAGTCATTGGCTTACACATAGAGTCACAGCAAAATGAGAGCATTGTACTCCCAACACACATACTTCCACGCCGCTAGTTGGGTGGGATCACCACATCTTTTCCTGCACAAAAATCCCGTAGGGTTAGCATGAAGCCCAGTAGGAAATTCTTAACAAAGTATATACATTTTATACAAGTCTCAAGAGATGAAATGCACATGCCATGATATGCTCTTTTTGAAGATAAATCACATTTTCATCTTTTGAAAACCATCATGCTCAATGATATCATGCAATTTCAATTGTTCAAAACTTAACAATTCATTTCAAGGGCGGTAAATACGACTCTGGTAATCCCTAGGTCGGTGTCTGCAAGTAGACTATACAAGTACCACCAAATTGTCATTTTTACCGGTATTAACCGGAAGGCTTAACACCTATCCGTGCGGGTTTTCGGTCTTTCACCCTGGACTCTCAGGCTAACTTATTCAATATCTTCTACACCACCTATCAAGACTTACCAACATATTTACCCTAAAACCATTTCATGAAAACTTGTTTCTCAACATTCTTTTCTCAATGCAAGTTTTCAAATCAACTTTCAAAATTTAATGTAATCAAATGGAATGATATGCCAATTTCACAAAATGAATATAAATACTTTTATTCCAATTCATCATCCAAGGAATAACACAATTCCCTCTTCTCAAGTATCCTCAACAATTAGTTATTTCAAGACTATTTCAACATTTTGAACAATAATTTCTAAAATGAACAACAATTCTCATATTCACTGAAAATCATCATTTATATAAATATAAATAAGAAATTTTCCAAACATTCATTTATTTTGATACACAAAATAAATATAACAATATCATTCATGAATTTTCAGTCTCCTTTTAAAAAAATCCCCAAATTTTAGGTTTTCTCACCAAAACTATACAACTCATATCTTTTGAAAGAAAACTTTCCAAAATCATCTTTTCTTTAATCAATGAAGATCAAAACCCATAAGATCATTTTAAAAGAACAAGAGACAAACCCACTTTTAAAATCGCTCAACTTCTTGAATCAACAATCAATTTTCAAAGCTATCGAAAGATGATTTCGAAAATCATATAGATCTTGCAAAAATATATATATAACTTTAAGAAAATTCATACCTCAAGTATTAAAGAAGAATAGAGATGAAACCCCAACATCAACGACGTCAAAACACGATCTTCACCGCACACAACGAAACTGTAACAAGCCCGCTCGGGACCTCGCTACAGTTCGGACTCGATTTTGTTGCGGTTCTAAATCTGAAACAAAGAGTCCAACTCTGGCAAATCGTTTTGAAGAAAAACAGATTTTTTGAAAGAAGTGCCAAACATGGACTGCTTTGCCAGATAACAGAGTCGCCACCTAAATATTTTTAAAATAGGAAATTTAGGAAACCCTAACTCGGTGCCAAAGGCCACGTGTCCGTCATCACCAAAGTTGGCTCGGGAACTTGGGTACGATTGGGGAAGGTCACATCGTGAGCACCCCCGCTCGCCCGGTCAAAGACCGGCCTCTACTAACCATGATATCTGATTTTGAAAACATTGTATGCTCTTATTCCGGTTATTAGCCTAGGTTACTATGTGATGCTCGCAGCAAACAAGTATAGACTGGGCCGTTTGAATCGGAACAAAACATTTCATGTTTGTTTATTTGAAAATGGTTTGATGGTGCTACCCGCAGGTAGGCTAAAATGCGGATTTGCCACCCTCAGGTGGGCTTTAGAAAATGAGATGATTTTGCCACTATCTAGTGGGCTTAAAACAAACAGTCGATGAATTGTCCCAAGTCAGATAACTCAACCTTCACCCACAGGCATTCAAGGCAGTTATATCACATAAGCAAATAGCCTCATAGCAAGCATGCTATCATGGCAACACTCATACGCATGCAAGGATGCTAAAGCATAAAACTTACCGAGTACTCCAAGCCAAAACAGAAAACTGATTAGGAAACATGCGTGATCCTAAGTATACAGAATTGCTTAATGCGACACATGCAAAGATGCAACTATAGCAGGCTCGGCTATTCTAAATATGGCATATGAAATGCTACAACTAACACGTATTCAATTTGGAATTGAAATATAAATGCAGTTTGTATGATGTGCCGAACCCGGTGCGTGCAAAACAGATGAATGATGCAAACATGCTGTCATACTGGATGCTAATCGAAATATGCCCTAATCTGAACATCGTAAGCAAATAAATAAAAGGGAGAAAGACGTGGGGTTGGAAGACATACATCACACTCACCCACACTTATTACAATTATGCCTTCGCGCGGAGGGTCCAAATAAATAATACAGACCCGAATAAAAGAATATTACAGATTTCTAATTAATTAACAAATTAAACTAGAAAACGGTAAAACTGGCATGCAAGCCAGGGACTGCCTTGCTTCTGATGTATGTTGTATGTTGGGCTGCCTTGCGCGGAAATCCACTGGGATGCCCCGATTAGCCTCTGTTTGCAATGTTTCTCGAAATGCGTACCGGACTCCGAAAAGCTGCTGATTCTTGATTTTGCTGCAACAGAGAGCAGGAAAGGGGCATAGCAATGTATTTCACAAATATATGCATGCCTCGATCCTCGTGCCACCAATCACGCATCTCGATGCATGATGGCCGAGGAGTCGGATTGCACAACTCAATATGGGATGAATGCACATGATGATACTACAAAACCTAACTCCATCATGGGTGATCCGGAGTGTCGGTGACTCGGGAATTGAGACTCGTTCCGCCACTCGGAGTGCGAAACGTACCTCGTTTCCCGTGCCCGGGCTAACTCCTATCCCGAACATGATGCAATATGCATGATATGCATGAAATGCAACTAATATACATCCTATCATGCACAATGCTATGAAAATGAGATGCCTCGAAATGCGTGCCCGTGGACACGCAAACTGAGAAATGCGGAATGATATGCGAAATGCAATGATGGACTTATACCAACATGAGAGGGCCTCAGCCACACTCACATAGGCTGCCGTCGGATAAAAAAGAAGTGCCTTGAAATGCGTGCCCACGGGCACGCAAATCGAGGCAATAGCCCTAAGGCATGAAATGACATAAAATATGATATACAATGAGACTAAAATGAAATGCCTCGAAATGCGTGCCCACGGGCACGCAAACCGAGAAAATATCATACGGGATGCAATGATGCTAAAATGAGATATGCGATGCATAATGGGCTTACACCAACATGAGGGGGCCTCAGCCACACTCACACAGGAGGCCGAGAGATGAAAATGAAGTGCCTCGAAATGCGTGCACACGGGCACGCAAACCGAGGCAATGGCATACGGAATGCAATGAGACTAAGATGGCATACAGAATGCGAAATGGACTTACACTAACATGAGTGAGCCTCAACCGCACTCACATAAAAGGCCGTCGGATAAAAATGAGGTGCCTCGAAATGCGTGTCCGCGGGCACGCAAACCGAGGCGATGATCCTAAAGCATGAAACAGCATACGCAATGCAAATTGGGCTTATACTAACATGAGTGGACCTCAGCCACACTCACATAAGATACCGTCGGATGAAAATGTAGCGTCTCGAAATGCGTGCCCACGGGCACGCAAACCGAGGCAATGGCCCTAAGGCATGAAATGGCATACGAAATGCGAATTGGGCTTACGCTAACATGAGAGGGCCTCAGCCGCACTCACATAAGCCGCCAATGGATGAAAATGAAGTGCCTCAAAATGCGTGCACACGGGCACGCAAACCGAGGCATGGCCCGAAGGCATGAAATGACGTACGAAATGAGATGTGGCAAATGATACATGGAAAATGCAAATTTCAGCGGCTAAAATGATGCAAAACAGCCCCCGAATTATAGCAAAATCACACCCGATGCCCGAAATGCAATGTTATGCACCCGAAACGGCCTACAGCCCTACTAAACATGCACGATATGGACATAACATGTAAAATAGTAGCAAGGCAGCCCCTAAACTAGCATTTTTTCAGTACAAAGTAAGGCCAAACAATGATCACAAGTATGGCTAAAATAGCTTGCAAAAATGGGGGAAAAGAGGAGAATTACAAAGCAAGTGGTATATAAAATGTTCAAACTGAAAAACACAGTTCTACAAAATTAAAGAGGGGCCAAAAATATGCATATTTACAAGAGATGACATCCCCCAATTCAGTATATAGATAGGCTAAACATAGCATGCAAAATAATGAACCAAATAGGGGGTATAACATGAAGTACCAAAAGAATGCATCAAACAACCTTGGACCCTTAACAAAACAAGGAGAATGGGTCATTTTAAGACACTTTCTAAGCCTGATGAAGGCTGAAAACAGAAGCCAAGAAAGCCTAACAAAGCATGCAATTTATTGGCCTAAAGAGTGGTATTACATGAAGTACCAAAAGCATGCACCAAATGGTCTAAGACCCTTAACAAAACATGAAGAATGGGTTATTTTAAGACACTTTATAAGCCTGATGAAGGCTGAAAACAGAAGCCAAGAAAGCCTAACAAAGCATGCAATTTATTGGCACAAAGAGTGATATTGAAAGAGGTGCATGATAGAGATGCCAAACAAGGTTGAGCCCTTCTACAATGCTGTAGAGGGGCTCAAAATAAGCCTAAAATCAGTAGGGTTCGGAGCCCAAAACAGAGAGCAAGTAGGGGAAAGAATTGATGCAAAAAAATGCTCAAAAGGGAGAAATGAAGACTTACCCTTGAAGACAAGTCTTTTGATGCTTCTTGGCTTGAATTTCCTGGTCCTTAGCCTCTGAAAAATCCTCCTTTGCTGCTGGAATGGATGTGGTGATGGTGAGGCTTAGGGTTGATGAACAAGTGGGCTAGAAACTTGAAGGTTTTTGAGGTTTTTTGGAGATGGAAATGGAGGCAAATGAAGGTGAAGTCTTGAGAAGAATTTTGCTAACCCTAGAGAAGGAGGTGGCCAGCCATTTAAATAGGCAAGAAAAATGTGTAAAAGGGGAGGAAAATGCATCCAAGCTTTCCCTCCCAAAATATCCCCCGGAGGACAGGGATATTTTGAAAAGTAGCTGGACAGCTGTAAAGGGTTCAAAAGCAGAAAGCTGGCCGGCCAGGTGGATTTCTTGAAGGTGGCCGGCCGGCCACCCCAACTGGTCGGCCAGCCACTCCCCCTGGCCGGCCGGCCATGGCCAAAAAATGAAGTGAAGAATTGCTGGCCGACCACCATGTTTTGGTGTCCTCCCAGGTGTGTAGAACAAGGTTCCAAGGTTGGAATTTGGCAACTCTGAAACAGGAGTCACAACATTGAACTTGAAGGAGAGGCTCAAAAATGAAAGTAACAATTACTGGCCGACCACCACTTTTTGGTGTCCTCCCATGTGTGTAGAACAAGGTTCCAAGGTTGGAATTTGGCAACTCTGAAACAGGAGTCACAACATTGAACTTGAAGGAGAGGCTCAAAAATGAAAGTAACAATTACTGGCCGACCACCACTTTTTGGTGTCCTCCCATGTCCCCTCATCACAAATATGTAGTTTCGGCTCGAAGAAAATACCCCTAGGGTGTTCAACATTGGCCCGGAAGTGAGCAAAACGGGCGCCGGAGGAGCGAAACTAGTTTTCTGGAACAATTACTGGCCTCCCACCCTCCAGTGATCTTCCTGGTGCTAAAACAGAGGTACCTGCCAAAATTGAACAAAAACCGATGCAAAATGAATCCTCGGGGGCGAAATCACGCAGTTCGGGGTCCCGAAAATGGGCTGTGAGCACCGAAAGTGGCGTTCGGCCATGAAGTGGGCATCTGAGACCCCAGTGTCCCTCGGTATGATAAAACAGAGGTACCTGCCGAAAATGAACAACAATCGATGCGAAATGAATGCTCGGGAGCCAAACCGTGAGGTTCGGGGCCCGAAAACCGGCCGTTAAGCACCGAAAGTGGTGTTTGGCCGCGAAGTGGGTATCTGAGACCCCAGTGTCCCTCGGTATGATAAAACAGAGGCACTTTCCAAAAATCGGAGAAATCAGAGATGGTTGGGCGGTCCCGAACCGAGGCACACGGCCTGACGGCTCCAAAAATCGGGAACCGGGCTCCGAAATGGGCAAAATGGCCTACAGCCACGAAATGTAGCCTACGGCCACCGAGAGATAGCCTACAGGACCATTCCCTCCCCTCAGGAAAGAAAACAGAGAAAACCGAGTCTAGTTCGCAAACCGAGACAAGGCACAGAAGAGAGTTCGGAAGTCCGGAGGCAGGGCGCTCGGCCGCAACTCTGAGACTTCTGAACGAGCACGATATGCAACATCACCGAGCGCTCAATCGGTGACGTCTGAGTCTTAAGGTCGGTCGGTCAAAAATGGGGTGTCTACAGAAACCCTCGAGGAGCCAACCAACTTTGATGAAGAACTTAGGTCCAAATCCCAAAGGATTTGTAGAAATCAAAGATCTTGTGAGGTTTTTGGTAGGAAATGTAGAGAGAAGGGAGAGAAAATGTTTTTAGAAAGAGAGATATACAAAAACGATTCAACTTCTGATTGATAGGGAGATTGAGTTCACTATTGAGGTGATACCGGGTACACAGCCAATTTCGAAAGCTCCGTACAGAATGGCACCTACTGAATTGAAAGAGTTGAAAATCCAGTTGCAAGAGTTGTTAGACAAAAATTTTATCAGACCTAGTACATCACCGTGGGGCGCTCCAATTTTATTTGTAAAGAAGAATGATGGTTCATTGAGACTTTGCATTGACTACCGTAAGCTAAATAAGGTGATAGTGAAAAACAAGTATCCGCTACCTCGCATTGATGATTTATTTGACCAACTGCAAGGTGCTAAAGTCTTTTCCAAAATTGATCTTCGATTTGGGTACCACCAATTGAAAGTCAAAGCTGAGGACATTGAAAAGACCGCTTTTCGAATAAGGTACGGACATTATGAATTTCTTTCTTTTTTGGATAAGCAACATTATGAATTTCTTGTTATGCCTTTTGGAGTTACTAATGCACTTGCTGCATTTATGGATCTTATGAACAAAATTTTCAAACCATTTCTCGATGAATTTGTGGTTGTTTTTATAGATGATATCTTGATTTATTCCAAAAGTAAGGAGGAACATGAACATCATTTGAGAATTGCTTTGCAAACCTTGAGAAAGTAGAAATTATATGCAAAACTAACAAAGTGTGAATTCTGGCTTGATAGTGTTATGTTTTTGGGGCATGTGATTAATAAAGATGGCATTTCAGTTGACCTTCAAAAGATTAAGGCAGTTGTTAATTGGCCTAGGCCTACCACTGTTACTGAAATCCGGAGTTTCTTAGGTTTGGCCGGGTACTATCGAAGATTCGTGAAATATTTTTCCAAAATTGCTTTGCCTTTAACTCAGTTGACTCAAAAGGGAGTACCATTTAACTGGACTGATCAGAGAGAATCAGTCTTTCAAGAATTGAAGACTCGACTTGTGATTGCACCGATTCTCACTTTACCCTTAGGTACGGATGGATTTACTATTTTTAGTGATGCTTCTGATAAGGGTTTGGGGTGTGTATTGATGCAGAATAGTAAAGTCATTGCATATGCTTCCCAACAACTGAGACCATATGAAAAGAATTATCCGACTCATGATTTGGAGCTTGCCGCAGCAGTATTTGCCTTGCAGATTTGGTGCCACTACTTGTATGGGGCAACATGTGAGGTGTACACAGATCACAAGAATTTAAAATATTTCTTTACACAAAAAGAGTTGAACATGAGACAGGGGAGATGGCTAGAATTGATAAAAGATTATGATTTGCAAATCTTGTACCATCCGGGGAAAGCTAACACTGTTGCTGAGGCACTTAGTCGGAAACCAATTGGGAATCTGGCTTGCTTACTTACCAAGCGAAGAGAATTGCTATACGACCTTGAGAAATTTGAGGTTGAAATTGTTCTGCGAGAACAAGGTGGGACATTGGCTGCTATTTCTGCTCGACCGACACTTATTGAGGAAATTAAAGAGAAACAACAACAAGATGACTTTTTGCATAAGATTATTGGTGAACGGGAATCCAAACCGAGATCGGGTTTTGTTTTTGAACATGGTGTGCTGAAATTTCAAGGTAGATTGTGCGTACCAAATGATGTTAAAGTGAAAAAATGAGTTTTACAAGAAGCCCACAGTTCAAAACTTTCTATTCATCTAGGGAATACAAAAAATGTACAAAGACTTGAAACTTAATTTTTGGTGGTTGGGAATGAAGAAAAAAATTGCTAAGTTTGTGTCAAAATGTCTACATTGCCAACAAGTCAAAGCTGAACATCAGTGACCCACGAGATTGCTTCAACTACTGCCAATACCGGAGTGGAAATGGGAGTATATTATCATGGATTTCATTGTTAGACTACCTCGCTCCAATAAAGGTATGGACTCAATTTGGGTTATTGTTGACCGTTTGACTAAATTTGCCCACTTTTTACCTGTCAAAACAATCTATAATGCGGATAAGTTGGCTACAATTTACATTAAT
Source organism: Camellia oleifera (assembly GCA_022316695.1). NCBI lineage: Eukaryota > Viridiplantae > Streptophyta > Magnoliopsida > Ericales > Theaceae > Camellia > Camellia oleifera. The sequence goes on along the minus strand of CM039306.1, from coordinate 109,077,680 downwards.
GAAATTGCTAGATTGCATGGAGTGCCTGTATCCATTGTTTTTGATAGGGACTCGAAGTTCAAGTCAAGATTTTGGCAAAATCTGCAGGCGGTATTGGGTACTGAATTGAGATTGAGTAGTGCATACCATTCACAGACCGATGGCTAGTCAGAAAGAACAATCCAAACGCTGGAAGACATGTTGCATATCTGTGTGCTTGATTTTCAAGGGAATTAGGAAACTCATTTGCCTTTAGCCGAATTCGCCTACAACAATAGTTTTCATTCAAGCATTGGTATGGCGCCTTTCGAGACTTTATATGGAAGAAAATGTCTGTCTCCTATTTGTTAGGCAGAAGTTGGAGATGAGCTTTTACTTGGGCCTGAGATTGTGCATGAAACAATAGAAAATGAGAAATTAATTCAACAAAGATTGAAAACTACACAAAGTTGACAGAAAAGCTATGCAAATATACGAAGGTGAGACAGGGAATACGAAGTGGATGATCATGTTTTTATTAAAGTGACACCAATGAAAGGCCAGACTCGCTTTGGAACCAAGGGCAAGTTAGCACCGAGGTATGTTGGGCCATATGAAATCATTATAAAGATTAATCCAGTGGCATATCAGGTGGCACTCCCTCCCGAAATGGAACATATGCATAATGTCTTTCATGTCTCAATGTTGCGGGATTATCTTCGAGATCCTTTTCATGTTATTGAGCCTACCCATGTGGTATTGGGTGATGACTACACTTATGAAGAAAGGCCCATTCAGATTGTAAATCGGCAAATCAAGAAGTTGAGAAATAAAGAAATTCCGTTAGTGAAAGTAGACTGGCAAAATCATGGTGGTATTTATGCAACCTGGGAAAGGGAAGATGATATGAAGAGCAGATACCTAGACCTCTTCCTACTTGACCCTATATTCTTCCTGGAGGAATGCAATTGAGTTTGGAGGACCAAACGTCCTAAGAGGGAGAGAATGTGACGATCGCCACCTTGATTAAGTAAATTAATTAAATTAGTTATGTGCTTAATGTTGATTATGTGATTATGTGCTAATTTGGAATTAGGAGCCATGTATTTTATGTATCGTATTGACTTGTGCCATGTATTATTGTGAACGGATCCGTATAGGTGCGGATTAAACCTGTTTGAATCGTTAATATTAATAAGTTAGAATTTAATAATAGGATAGGAAATTAGAGCCTCATTCACATTAAGCAAATTAAACACTAGCTTGATTTAAGTCATAAATGTTAGAGGTTAATTTAATTTATTTGAATTAGTTAACTACAATTTAAGCCAGACAAATTGAATTATTATTATATTAGTTATTCTACTAAATTATTCACCCTTTCACTTGGCATAAGGGAAAACAGTGGGTTTTGTTGAGTCATACCCAATACACATACGTGGAGGGGGAGAGAGAGAGAGAGAGAGAGAGAGAGAAATTCAAGAGAGATTGTGAACTTAGTTAGAACACCGAGAGGAAGAAGAAAATTGAAGAGAAAGTAAGAATTCAACTCAATTCTTTAACTCTAGGTAAGAATTCCTTGCTTATATCTCATCAATTTGAAGAATCACATTCATATTTATGGAATTCTAATCATTTAAGAAGGATATATACTTCATGAGGTGAATCAAATTTGAAGAGATGTTAATATAAATGGAAATTCAAGATTAGCCAAGAACATGTAAGTGTAAATGAAGTTTGGTTCATATATTTAGAGGCTTACTTCATGCATGGCTTCATATGTAAAGAATGAGTGAATTAATTCTTAAATTCTACATGCATGGCATTATTAATATGGAATTCTTGAGCATGAATTGTTGTCTTGCATGAAATTTTTAACTTGAAGGGAAATTTCATGGGAATTGAGTCTTGAAGCTCAAGATTTCAATTTTCTAACTTTGAAGTTCAAGATTTCATATCTTTTCAAAACTTTGAATTATTTAAATGGACAATTGAGTTTTTTTCAAAGCCATGGTTTATAATCAATGTTTAAAGCTCAAGTTCTAACATGATTACATGAGGTTTTGGGTGTGTATTGCATGAAAATGGTGTTGATTTTGTACAAGAATTGCACTGCCAAAGTAGGGCAGATTTCAGCCTCAAACAAACCCAGCACCGCACGTGTGGCTTGGGGCCTCACACGTGCGAAAAACAGGGCAGTTTTGTGTCACACACTGAAATAAAGGCAGGTACGGGGGGCACGTGCGGCATTGGTCCCACACGTGCGGCCAAGCCCTCTGCACGTGCGGCCCTTTTTGGACAGCCTCAGTTTGCTTTTCGCTCCTCATTTCTACCTTTCGCTCCTCTTTTAAAGTGTATTTCACGTGCATTGCATCTCATGAGTGAACGAATGAAAGTTAGAACCGAATAAGTGAACGATGAACAAAAATTGACTGAATGATCAATGAAGCGAATAGAAATAGAAGTGTTTGAAACTGACATGGATGTAATTTAGTTATTGTGCTTGAATTTGTTTGTTTACGTCAGATGCTGCGTCTTTAGTGCATTTTAGTACGTGTTTCACGGAGCCCATTGTAAGTAACAATATTGTAAAGCTATGTTCAAATATGATTGTTTTCTGAATGATTAACTATATTGCTTTATGAAATGGTATTGTTTACTGAATGAATGTTTGTCCTAATTTATGAACTGTACTCGTGGCATCCATAGCAACTGACTGTTATTGTTACTACTATTGTTACTGTTACAAAGATCTTTGTCAGTTCCAATTTTTGGAACTATTGTTTACTGTTTTATGGCCATCAATTGACCGTTTGGTCTTTTAAGACCTACTGTACTGCGTAGCTATTTGATGTACCACGTATAACTGCTATGATTCCTATGTGATAGATATGATGTAGAATATGAGATATTGATCAATGAAATGATTTACTGATGTAATTGATTATTTTAAACACTGAAAGGACATTCATTTTTAACCCCTTTACACATTTGTTATTCACTGGGCTTTAGTTTACTGTTTATATATATGTACGTACGTGATCAGGCACTTGAGCGGAATTAGCAGCGTCGACCCGAATTCGTTTTGTCAAGCCAACCCGTTGCGTCTCACTACGAGACTCCGATCCGTTGTTGTTAGGCTTTTTGGGTGATCTATTTCCACCCTTTTTTGGAGACTTGTTAAATAACAAAGTACATGTTTATGCTTTATTTTTGGCTTGGGATTTAATTCCCTAACACGTCTTGGATGTTTTGGACTTAAACCTTATGTATATGTTGGGCGTGGACTTAGGCTTATACATGCACTGGTATTCGTGTATATTCTCATGGAAGTTGTCTATTCATTTATATCCCCACAACTCTTTGGACTTTATGTTTTATTATGTACAGGCTTTTGTCGACCCTTTTTATTGTTCAATCGTCATTGCTGCTAATAAGGTATTTGGTAATCACGGATTACTGGCTGATTACGATACTAAACCTTTAGGGGCGGGTTTGGGTCATGACACTCACCCACAAAAAGTATTAACTTTTTGCTCACCACAAAAACTTTTACTTTAAGTTGCACGCCATAAATTCACTATACATGACTTTTACCACAAATTGCCATACAACACACACTACAAAAATTTGTAATTTTCACAACAAAAAATCTTAACTTTTTTTACGATGTGCCCCTTTTCAGGGACGCACATCATAGATTTCCCTATTGATTTTAATAATATAACTTGGCTAAATAAACTCTGGCCATAGAAGATTAGGAAGTGCTGCTTTTTATGATTCTCTATACTGTTATTATTTTTAACTACAGCTAATTTTTACGTGATTTCAGACTTCACAGTAGGCTTCATCAAAATGTCAGTTGGCATGGAGTCAGAATTTGGAACTTTGAACAAGTATTTATCCAATTCTCCGTCAAAATTTGATGATTCAAAAACCTAGCAGATGACTTAGGGGTTGTTTGAGATGATCTATATAAGTGCACTTTTTGACTTTTTATCTAAAAAAGTAGAAGAAAAATATATAATTGTTTGAGATAATTTTTTGACTTTTTACAAAAAATATATAGTAAAATATTGTACAAAATACTAAAATTACCGAACTATCCTTTTGTGAGGGTGCTTATAGTCAGTGCATGTCAGTGGGGGTATTTGTCAGTGCACTGTGCTGAGTGGTGTTGCACTCTGTTGGACTTTTTTTTTTTTTTCACACGTGAGCTGATTGTTGGAATGGGACAAATAAGGGCAAAACTGTCTTTTTAATATCTGACTAATCAACCCCAGTTTTTTCCGCCAAAAAATTGTGAATAGTATAAACTGCTTTACTTTTGTAGTGACTTTTGACATTTTATATTTTTTAGGTGATCTCAAACACCTACTTAATCTACAACATTTTATCAAGCTTATTTTAAGAAAATTAGGAATCTATGTTTGATTTCACCGATATGTTAACTTCCTGTTATTGAAATTTGAAAGTAGCATGAGAGATCATTTGATTAGTTAGATGTAATGTCAATGCATAGGTACAATAAATTTTCAGCCTTGGTGAAATGTTCAGTGTGCCTATTTTCTTGGCTCTGTCATCCTCTCATTCTTGGGATAACAACGAAAATATTGGGATTTTTTTTTTTTTGTCTTCTTGCCTCTCTTGTGGATAGGCTCCTTCCACATTCCAATTGCTTGGGGGAAAATACAAATTTTCCTTCTTGCTCTTTCTTCTGCTAATTCAAAAATCTCACTTCGCATGTGCTTTTCCAGCCAACAATCTAGCAAAGCAAGCAAAGACAGTGATTCCAATAAAGAAGATAAAGCCAGTTTCTCTTCCTCAAATGATTAGATCAATTAAAGGTGACTTTAGAATTTTTTTTCTTGTTATATCTATTTATTTTTCTTGAATTCTATGATTGCCATGATGTTGTCATTTTTTAGGAATTTCTATATGAATTTCAGCTAGAAGAGCCCATTCTCTAACATGCTAAACAACCCTTTCTCACTCTTTTCCTACTTTGCCATGAATTTTTGTAACCTAATATGACCTTATACTGTATATTTTACCTCTATGTACTATGCTATTTTTAATGTAGTTATATTCACCAAAATAAATAAATAAATTCATGTCAAATATAGTCTTTAATGCTTACTTTGTTGGGGAATATCAAAAAAGTGGGAACAAAGTAAAATAATTTTAAATAGATGAAAGTATGACATTTTTTAACACAAATTAGTGCATGAGTCACTTGTACTTTCATGGAATTTTAAATTATTTTACCATCTTTTCATTTTTTTGATATTTCCCCTGTTTTGTTTCGCCATTAATCTTTGAATTCTTCTTTCCTGCACATTAAAAATATGGAAACAGTTTCTCAGTATGTTGGAAGTAAAATTGTATACATTTGATTGTTCCCAAACCTTAGCTTTTCTTAGAGAGTCAATAACTCTGCTTTTGATGTGTACAGGGAATACATAATAGCACTCAAATTGGCAAATTAAGGAAAATTTCAATTCTTTGCTTTGCTTTGTGGACCCTTTGGGGGTCTCAAACAAGTTAGCACAAATAAAACAGAATTAACCTATAAACTAAAGAAATAAGGTTTAATGATAAAGCTGGATTTCAACCAGTAACAGAGAAAGGAATTTAACGTGGACATTGTTTTATCACTTTTCCTCCATGTTTTTGCATCTTTATTCCAGGATATGAAAACAGAAAATACATAAAACAAAAACACAACCATGCCATTGATTCCGATTCTCTCCCTTTTTTTTCTTTTTCTTTTTTTAAATTATTAAATGAAACTCATTCTCCCATATGAATATATACACTTAATTTTCTGACACAAGTTTACACACAAAAAAAAAAAAAAAAAAACCAATTCCTACATGTGCTAGCTATAATTCTCAGAATTCCTGTACGCTTGAAACTGGGAAATTATTGATTTATACAACTTAGAACATGACATCCATTTGTGTACTCGCATCGATACAATAACCATACGAACTTACTGGAATTGGGTCAGAAACGATCCCCGGAGAGGGTCACTCTTTCTGCACAAGCTGCTCAACATCTCTAAGCTCCACTCCACTCCCTTGCCGCTCATGTTCACTCTGAAACAATGCCTCAATCTGCTCCAGTGATTTTCCTTTTGTTTCAGGAACAAGTGTGTAAACAAAGGCAACAGAAACGGCTGAAACTGCTGAAAAAATGAAGAAAGATCCAGCCATCGTAACTGCACGTGCCATTGAGAGAAAAGACATGGCAATCAAACCGCTACACACTCTGTTACCCATGGCTCCGAGTGCTGCTGCTTGGGCGCGCAGCCTTAAAGGGAAGATTTCTGATGTCAAAACCCAACAAACAGGACCAATTCCCACTGAAAAGAATGCAACGTTTCCACAAAGCGACAGTATCGCCATTCCAATACCGAAAGGTGTGTGCTTGAACAATAATAGAGTGAGTCCCAAACAAAACAAACAGATAGTCATACCAATTGTGCTTATATATAGCAGTGGCTTTCTTCCAAGTTTGTCTATAAGAAGAATAGCAACTAATATAAATGCAGTCTTTGTAACTCCCACAGCAACAGTTGAAGGAAGAAGCTTCGAGTTACCAGCAATACCTGCTACTTTCAAGATCTCGGGGCTGTAATACACGGTTGCATCAATACCCGTGATCTGTTGGAAACATTGGATTCCAAAACCAGCAACTAGCATACGGCGAAGTGCAGGAGAAGGACTCAACAGTTCGCGCCAAACAGGTTTCTGTTCATAATTCTCAGCATTACCAATTCCAGCAGCAAATAGTATTTCTCCAAGCCTCTCCTCCACCTCTGACTCGCTCTCAATAGTTTTCAATAGCACAGGCTCTTGCTGCTTCAACTCGATTCTGCATTACCAACCACCTTGGTGACTCGGGTATTATGAACAGAGCGAATCCAATGAATACAGAGGGAAGAATTCCCACAGCAAGCATTATCCTCCAATTTTTGTGCACTGAAAAACCTGAAAACGTATAGTTCGAGACATAACCGAGTAGGATCCCAAAATTGATGAAAATCTCAGGGAATGAGGTAAGAGAGCCTCTAGCGGTTGTCGGTGATATCTCAGCTATGTAGACTGGGGCAATCATGACTCCAAAGCCAATTCCAATCCCAGACAAGAGTCTCCCAATCATTAGGATTTGGAATGTCGGAGCAAGAGTCATTATAGCTGCACCGGTTTGAAAGATAATTGCAGCTAATCCCATTGTCCATTTTCTACCAATGGCATCTGATGTTCTTCCACCAGCTAAACTACCAAAAAGCGAAACGACGCTTAAACTCCCAACAAGCACTTCTTGTTGCACTACTGTTATCTTCAAATCTTTTTGAATGAATAGGATTGCTCCACTCATAACACCTACATCTGAACGTTGTAAAAACCTAATTAGCCAACTGACTTATCCTTGTAAACAAGATACCTTAGATTCACATGTCAAGCCCATTAGGAAATTTCTAATAAATGGTTGGGAGTTAAAAGAACATCAATTCATTGGGACATTAACCCCTTAAAATTAACTACACATGTGACAGGAAAACCAAATAAAAAGCAGTATAACATCAATACATGGTTTAGAATTATCCTATGAACCCACCAGATGCATCTCAACGAGCCCTCTATTTATTAAAAAAAATGGCATGCCTTACAGAAACCAAAGAGAGCCAAAAAGGGAGGGTTCAAGAATGCAATCCCATGAACCCAGACGAATCTGTGACCCGGGATGTAGTCCAAGTGGCCTTGAGAAGGCACTTAGGTGTCAGATCTTTGTAACTTCAAATACCAGGATTCATTATGGTCCCTCCTATGACCGACACAGGTGGACAAGTAGAGTATACTAAAGCGCTTGAGAAAACCATGTTGAAGTCTAATTACTAACTCGCTAACATCCTACCTTGTGCTAAAAGAAGAAAGGTAAAAAAAAAAAAAAAAAAAAACCCAGATGCATCTCAAGTTCACCTTTCCATGTTCAAAAGAAGCAATACTATTTGATAAAAAAAAAGTGAGATTCAAACAAGCAAAGCATAAACATGAGCATGTAATCAATTACACGAATGAGGTCAAAGATTGAGAGAAAAGGCTCTAATCATAGCCAAGAAGAACAGAATTGAGCCATGTTCAAAAGAAGCAATACTATTTGATTAAAAAAAAAAAGTGAGATTCAAACAAGCAAAGCATATGTAAAGAGAACATGAGCAAATCAATTACAGAAATGAGGTCAAAGATTGAGAGAAAGGCTCTTACCATAGCCAAGAAGAACAGAATTGAGAGATGCAAAAGTGGCACAAGCTAGAACATATTTCTTGGTATTTCTATTCCTTTGCTGCTGCTGAAGGTGGAGTGAATCATCATCCTCTGTGAGCTCAGAGTCCATCCTCCTGTACTTGTTCTTAGCTCCCAAAGAAAAACCAGACAAACCCATTTCCCTGTTACTGTTTTCTTGGAGACCCACCAATCCCATTTCCCCTTTCTCTGATCTGTGTCTGTTTCAGACCAAATGAGATGAAAAAAATACAACAGACCCAGAAATCTTTTATCAGGTTTTCAAATCTTGAAACTCAGTGCAAAACCCAGGAATTAGGTCTGGCTATCATTTCATTCAGATCTGAAAATAGTAGATGGAAGACTATTAAACACAAGTGGTACCCTTAATTTGTCATGTAAGCAACCCTTGAACAGATGAAATGGCCATAAACACTACAGAACTTTTTCCTTGACTCGGCACCCTTATAAACCCTTTTATAAGCTCAGAGTTGGGAGCTTTCCAAAGCGACAGCGTTACGGAATATTATATTATTGGTAGTGAAAGAGAAACCGTGCTATTCACTTATTTTTATAAAAAAATGACTATTATTTTTGTTTTTATTAGATAAAGAAGGTTACAGTGGTCCCTTTTGAGAGCACGGGGAAAATGACCTAATTTATTGGCTTATTAAATAATTTAAATTTCATTAAATCTCTAATTTTTATATGTATATATTTTTTTAAAATTTAAAAATCAATAAATTAGTTTTTTTCCTACTTTTCAAAACAAGTGTTTTGAGAAATAGGTTAAAGACCAATTTTTTTTTTGATTTTTTAAAAAATTACACAAAAATGAGAAGGTGATGTGACATAAAAAAAATCAAAAATCAAAAAATTAACTTTTAACCCAAATGCCAAAATAAGCCTAAAATCCTTCATATTTTTGTCAATCATTTCAATTTAATCAAACCTACGTATGTCTCTCTTGGGAGGAATAATTTTGATATTTATGTAAAAATTACTTAACAAATACAAGATATGAAACATCTTTTCTTTTCTTTTTTTTTTTTTTTTGGTGATAAAAAATGTGTTTTTTGTGGGCAATTTCTTCTCTCTCTCTCTCTCTTATTTATTTATTTTTTTTCACTAAGATTTTCCAAAGATTTGCAGACGTTTGTAACGTGCAATTCTCTTAGGAATAACGTCTTATATATTATCTCGATCCTCTTTAATATGTTTTATTGACAGCTACAACCTCACCATGTTAGTTCTAAATAAATGAAACAAAAATAAAAAAATAAAAAATCTTTTATGTGATGTTTAGATATTGGATTTATCAAGTGAAAATAAAGGGGATATTTTTTTTTTTCAAAAATCCTATTTCTAATACTTATATATCGATTAGTCCAAATTAATTTTTAATAACCTATTTAGTCCTGCAGCTATTCAAAAGACCAAAAATCCCAACTTTAGATTTAGCACAAAAAATGAAAACTAAATTTATATTTTAAAAAAAAAATCACTCTAATTTGAATACTTATCCCATTTGAATTAGAATCTATATATTAGGAGAAAAGCATATAAGCTAATAAATTATTTAAAATCTTTCTCTTTTAAAATTATGGAAGCTAATAAATATCATAATTTGACACATTTTATAATGTGAAAATTTAAAAATAAAGGAACAAAAAATCTAAAAGAAACCCAAAATACAATGTGAATGTTCACAGTAGACAACAAATATAAAACTAACTTTTGATAAAATATATCACATACCAAAATACAATGTGAATGTTAACAATAAACAACATACAACTAATCTTTACAAAAATAAAACTCATGTCAAAATACAATGTGAATGTTCACAGTTTACAAGGAACATACAACTTCGCTTAAAAAAACTAAACTCGTATCAATATGAATATTCATACTGCAACGTAAAAACATAAAATAAAATTAAAAAAAGTAAAAATCGATCATTTTGATTGTTCAATTGTAATAAAAATGATTGTTCAAAAAACAAGCATAATAACAAAAACAACAAATATACAACCAACTTTCAAAAAAATAAAATTTATTCCAAAATACAATGTGAATGTTCACAGCTACAATTAACATACATCTAGTCTTAAAAAACAAGTAAACTCATACTAATGTGAACATTCACACTGCATCATGAAAACTCAAAACAAAATTAAAAAGGTAAAAATTGACTATTTTGATTATTTAATGACAATAAAAATGATTGTTCAACCAACAAGTATAGTAACAAACAATAAATAACAAATCATCAAATAATATATAAAAAAAAAAAATCATTAAATAGTTCATATATATTACGCATCTTTTTAGAAAAATCTGTATATAATCAATTCTGACACGATATCGGTAAATAGATTACACAACATCGATAACTACACAATCCGATGAAAAGATTACAGTTTATGTATAATAATGGAAAAAAAAAAAAAAGATTGTTCATTACCGGTTTACCATTATCTCTATTGCGAATCTATCATCATTTTTATCATCGGTCTACATGTACAACTAACTTTCTCTTCCAAATGTTCTCCCATAGCAAGACCTTATTATAAAATTAATAATGGTGAAGGAAGATCTTTGATCAAATAAATCCCTCATATTGAGACAAATAAAACACTAAGAATAATAGTCTTCTATATTCATATAAATATTTTGTATATATCATAAATGAAATATATTTGATAAATGATTTACTCTCTCCTAGATATATGGTATAATATATATATTAATAAAAGGCTATAAGGGCAAAATAGTTCACATAATACTTCTAATATGGAAAAAATGATCTATTGGAATGTAAGTTCAAATGTATGAGAGTAGGTAGAACACAAGAACACTTTGTAGACTTATTAAGCTATTAGTCTTCTAAACGAGATTTATAAATAAATCTCCTGAAAATAAAGTGAAAGAGAAATTAAAAGAAGTAAATTTAGCTTTTTTCATATCATTTTGTTCTTATCTTATTTTTTTATGAGAAATTTAGTCAAAATCCCTCCATTGAACCCTTATTTGATGGAAAATTAAAACACAATTTATTTTGCTTCAAAAACCTCTTAAGGAGGAGGCGCATAATTGAGTAAGGACATAATAAATTTTTTTTTTCTTGGACAATATTGCCCATGCACATATATATATCACAAAATTCTTTTGACGCGGAACACTTTTATTTAATTTTAGTATGTACTCTGTTTTTTGTAATAATAAAATATTACTGTGAATCAGAGTAATATGTTACTGTCAAATAGAGTTACATGTTACTATTTACGTCAATTTTAACGGTATTTTTTTATTTTTTATTTTTTAAGAATTTCATAGTCTATATGATTCTTGTTTAATAGATTTTGATAAGAGGATTATAAAAATACTAATTATATTAAAAACCGATATCTAAATCAAAAGTTATATTATTTTAAAATTTAAATTATTAAATTACTCACTAAATATATTTTGGTAACAATGGTATTTGTTGGACTTTTCAATGAAAATTTTTTATGCTTGTCTTTATGAGGAGATTTTGACCAAATCTCTCATTTTTTTTCTTTTTATTTTTTATTTTTTTATATGTTAAAAAATTCATAATCCAAATGTAAGCCTAATGTCATATCCAAATATATAATTGGAACGAAGCTTTTTGAGAATGACTTGTTTAAAAGAGAAGTATTTGAATTGCAAATAAAATTTTAGAATTAAAAGTTGTTAAAATTGTGGAAAATAGAAATATTGTAATAAGATTGATGTCTATAACTATTACAATACAACAGAGTGGTAATTGGTAACTAAATTAAGGAAATATGGAAACTAAGAAAATATAATATTCTAAAAAAATTCATTAAAAATAATTTCTTGCAGCTTGATTATTGGATACATCAAAATGGTTAAAGTATTAAGCCCGTATGTCCTAATTATAGAAGCATAGCATGACATCTTTTTGCTGTTCAGTTCTGGTTGAAGATGCCATTAAAGGATCCATTGCACCGAATTCCGCAATGATGGGCGTTATCAATGGCTTTGCTTGTGGAAACAGCAACATATTTATTATACACATTTTAAAATTTTATTTTGAAAACAACTAAGAGAGTGATCAAAGTTGGTTGTCAACGGTTAAAAATGATAGCTGGAAGTGATGGTTGGAGATCCTTTGCCGACCATTGAAAGTAGTAGCCAAAGGTGGTTTTCGGCAAAAGGTGGTACGCAAAGGCCATTGTCACTAATAGGAGATGGTTGGAAGTAGCCGAGGTGGGTGTCAATCGTGAGAGATGATAACCAGAGATGACTGTCGAAAGAGGTAACCATTGATAGTGGCCGGAGGTGGAGATGGTCAATTGAGATTTTGGGTGGTGGCTATGTGGGGGTGCATTGCAGCTACTGTTGTGTAGCCAAATGGGTCCATTTCGAAATCCGAACTATTCACAGTTTAAATATATCAAGTAGAACATACCTAGAAAAATCAAGTTAATTGTATATCATTTATCATTTCATCCACTCACATTTGTATTCATTTTAATACCTTAATCACAATTGTTATTTATTTTTGTAGATACAAATATGAGTGGATGAATAGATAAACGATATCCGATTAATTTGATTTTTTGCAGGTATGTTCTACTTGATGTATTCTAAAATGTAAACGGTTTGAATTATCAAAATGGGCCCTAAAATGAACCCATTTGACTGCACAACAGTGGCTGTTGCGCATCCCACACAGTAGCCACCCCAAATGTGGTCAATTGTATGAGGTAATTAGTGGCTCTAGAAATATTGACTAGGATAGTTATTTACAAACTTGATTAGTATTGATGCCAAAAAATAAATAAATAAAATACACTTGTCAATTTCTATCATTCATTTTTAATAAATCTATTAATTTGAATATCTTAAATCACAAAAACACAACAAAAACAGAATTTTTATTTCAACCAGAAACCAACAAAAAAAAAAGAAAAGAAGAAAAAGAACTTGTATGTAGTTCTACAATAGCTCTCAACATGCCACACCATTCATACCTAGCCATGATAAAGATTGAATCAATTTTATTATTATTTTATTTTTCATACCATTTATTTATTTATTCAATGTTCTTTTATTTTATTATGTAAAAATAGGTTTTTAGTCAAGTAATAGTACTTTAGAAATTCAAGTGTATAAATGCAATTTGAGTATAGTGTCCACTACATTAATTTTAAATATTTACTATACGTTTCATTTTTATGGATTTTTTAAAATTTTTTTCTAAGTTTTGAGTACATAGAGTTTTTAATGAATGCATTTATTTAGACTTAAAAAATAAAAAAGTTTAGGTGTACAAAATGTTTCAAATACCAAATGCACAGATGTGACGCATATATTCACATCTACAGATGCGAACATATTCACATTATAAATATGAACATTTTTTGTCTTACATATGTACATTTTCTGTTTAGAACACACAAAAAATTTGTGAGTGGCTTGTATGATGGGTGTGCAAAGTTTAGAATGGGTAAGTTGGGTGTTCAATATTTGTGATATGAGCATTCAAAATTTGTCAAACTTTTTTTTTGGATTGGGAAATATATGGACTTGGAAGTTAAAAGGGGTGGCTTCTCTTCAGTTCATATGAAATTGGATGGTGATGTTGGGTTTTCGTGGGTCTATCATGGAGGCCATATCGATAATCCAAACCATCAATGTGTAGAACTCATTGAGTACTTTAATCATTGTAAAAAGTTACGTTAGTTGGATATCGATAATCACTTGATTATATCACATTTGTGTCAACGGTAAATATAATTTTAAAAATAAATTGTCGATGCGAATATGATTTGATTACGTAGTTATCGATATCCGGTTAATATGATTTTTGCAAATAAATTACTCGACGAGGTCTATATTGAATAGTTCAAATTATCCATGCGGGTTTCATAATGAACTCATGGAGGCTCAACAATACCCTCCAATTAATTTTCTGAACTAAAGAGAAAGCTGTTTCGATGTTTAAATCATGAAGAGTGAACTAATTAACATATATATTACAAATATATATATGTAAAGAAAAAAAGAAGAAGAAGTGAGGGTATTCAATTCACTACCCTTCCCGTTTATTTTTAGAGATAAGTTAGGTAAGACTATTAGGCCACTTTTATTTAACTCTATGAGATGGAGGAGATTAAGAGTATAGTGAGATTTAGTGAAAAAATTATTAATGTGATAATATTAAGCTGGAGATGTAAGATAAAGAGTGTTTTGTTTGTATTACCTAATTAATAATGCTATAGATAGTATTAATATATAAAATAAATATTTTTTTAATATTATAATTAGTATTTTTTTTTTGTTCTAAAAAATAAAATTTTGCTTAAAAAATTTAATTAAAAATTCACTAATCTCCCCACTCAATTTCTAATTCCACCCCCTTCCCTCCCATAGGATTGGTAGTCCTACCAATGGAGAGGATTACTAGTACAAGGGGATGATAACTAATTCCCTCACTCATGTCTCCAACCAAATGCTCTTTAAGTAAGTCCCACGGACTGTTGGTCCAATTTTCTTTTCTGAAGAGCCAAACAAACGTGGCCTTCGTGAGAGAATAATGAGGGGATTATTAGTGTAACGGGGTTAAATGAGAGTATTAAGAAAAATTGTATTTGTTTGTGATATGTTTTAATGAGGGGATTACCTATATGAAATCCATAAGTACCCTTTAATGTTTATGATATAATATTGAAAAATATATTTTACAAATAGGTTTTTTGTAATATTTATGAAAAAAAATTTATTCTTGGTGTTTGTAGCAAGATCCATGATATAGTTCAAACGAATTAAAAACCCCAAGCTCCACTTTGCAAATCAATATGATTTTTTGTGGTCCCTCCTCACTATGAATCAAACTTTTCTTTTTAATCAAGTAAATATATATATATATATATATTTTTGTGGTTATGAAAATTTCGCAAATTTTGTAATTATTTACAAGTTTTTGTAAATTTTGAAAAACAAAATAGACACCAAAAGAATTTTTATTTACAAATTTATTTTTTTACTTTTATAAAAATAAATAAAAAATTATAAACATAAATATTACTTACAAACATGTCCTATGAAAAAAATAAAATAAAAATCCAAACACGCAATCAAATAGGTTCCCAGGTTTTACGCTTCACAATCTTAATGCATGCTTATTTATTTATTTATTTACTATTATTTTTTAATTATAAAAAGATAATGGGAAAATTGGTCTAAGGTCCCTATCCAACTTTTAATATGAGGAGAGATCCACAATAATATTTTTTGGTGTCTAAGGTCCCTCAATGTTAGTTTAGTTTATAAAATAACTATTTTACCCTTTTGTATATTATACGTGGTTTTCAATTTCCAGCCCAATAGGGGAACTTTCCGGTGGATCAATTGCTCAGATCCGCAACCCCTGATTGCTCCGTCATCGCCGATCAAGCTCAACCGTCGCCGATCCGTCTTCCCCGCACGATGACATTCGCAACCTTGATTTCTACAAACCTGTACACAGCAGATCCCGGGATAACTTCACTACCGAGTTTTCTGCGTGTACATCGGGACGTCCGACCCATGGTCTGTTGACTGGTGACTTTCCACGCCTGAAATTGATGTTTATGAGTTCTGCAGACTATGGAAGCAAAAAAGGCTGATTGGAACACACTGTTTGGGCATTATCTTTTCTTTGAAGTGTACAAAAATTATTTGCAGATTGATGTTACTGCTGCTAATATTGATGACCTGAGGAAATGGAAATGGTGGGTTGAGTCTCGCCTTCGTCAGCTCACATTGAAGGTGAGAGAATCCTTCATCTTTCACTATTTTTACTGCTGCTAAATTTCTGTGGGTAAATTTTCTCTGGATTCATTTTGATCGGTTTCTTTCGAGGCGAGTTATTGATGTAAGTTTGATTGCAATTTTCAATTTTGAGTATGAATTTTAAAGTTTTTTGGTTGATTGTTGGTTATTATAATTAAAAGCAGAGTGACAAGTGGTGGGCGATGTTTTTTTTAGATGCTGGTGTGAACATGTTTTTTTTAGTGAAAGCAAATCCATGTTTTTTTTGGTATGTAATAGGCATCGGCAATCTTTGCTGCTCTTTGTATTATCAGCAAGGAGATGAAATCTAAGAATTATATTGAACCAATATTATACCAAAGATTTGCTTTTGCTTCTTCAGGTGGAACTTTTTGATGGAGCTTTAAAAAAATAGCCTATTCCAAACCAGAGAATTTCTCTGAACCAACCCAATTGAATTTCTCTCTGGTCATGCCCAGAGAAATTCTTTGGATTGAGAGAATTTATCTGGCTGGGAATTTTCTCTGGGTTGTGGAGTCTAGAGAAATTCTCTGGGTGGGAGATCTTTCAAAAAAATCTATGTTGATCGTAGACAAACCATGGATGGAAGTGGTTAAAATTTTTTATGCCCCACCTGTTCACAGACATATTCATGGGACATAACTGCTTGTTGAAGGTGGTTTTCTAACAGTTTAGGTAGAAGAGAGAGAGAGTTCAAATATAGGAGTTGAAGATCCCCTTTGTCTGAGAATTTCTCTGCGTTTGGGGAGGCCACAGAAATTCAAAATTTCTCTAGACCAATTTTATCTGATTTGAATTTCTCTAACCAATTTTCTCTGGACTGAAATTTCTCTGGACCAAATTTCTCTGGGCCAGAATTTCTCTGGACCAATTTTCTCTGTATTGAAATTTCTCTGGATTGAAATTTCTCTGGACTGAAGTTTCTCTGATCTGTGAAGGGTATTTTGGTCCAAAAAAAATGAAAAACACGCCTGTCATTAGTGAGGGACCTGAGACATCATTCCTATTTTTGGTGTCCTTTATGCTGTAAATTACTCTTATTAGGGAGCTGAAAAAAAATTCCCCAAAGATAATTACAAATATGAGAAACATTCAGACTCATTTTAATAAAAATTGATCCGCAATTCCACAGCACAAAATTGTATTGCATAACCACTGAAGTATAGACCCTGATTCTTAATGCATGTGGCTCGATGATGATAAATTTGTTTGCTTGTTTTGGAGTTATCATTATCAATTTATTTCAACAGTTAAATAAAAAAAATATTATTCTCATTTACTCTTAGCCAATAATTCTGAACAAAAAATCAATCACGAATATCTAAAATAAATAGTGATTAAAAAATTGACAATTTAAGATATGGCACTTCTATAAGAAATTAGTCTTAGCTAATAAAAATAGAGTATTGCTAGATTCATCCAATTTGGGCTTGTTCGAATTGTTTGAATTTGTATATGCTGGTTGTCCGGTTGGTTATGTGGGCGATGGTTCGGCCGGTAATCCAAGCGGATGTTGGTTGACACACCGGTAGCCGCAGTTGACAAGGGTGATGCCGGTCATCCAAGATGTTATTCGGCCAGATATCTGGCTTATATAATTTGAACAATTCGAACAAATTCAAATTTTGTGGATCAATCATTTTTGATAAAAAATAAAGAGGAAGGTAATTTGAAAACAGAATAAGTGGATTTACTACTTGGCGGTGGGAAAAGGACATTTGGTTTTGATAATTCAATTTGAGAAGCCACGTTTTATTTTATTATTATTTTTTCCCTAATAAAAACCTTTGAGTGATAAACAAATTCTAGATATTACTTTAATCCTGGTGGTTAGGAAGGTTGTGTCTACTACTTGTAGCAAAAAAATAATAAAATAAAAAATAAAGTAAAAAATGAACCCTTTTGTTTGGATCACTCGGCAAGATCCTACCTTCCCCAGTACACAAGAAGATCCTAACTTCCCCAGGTCATAAGAGCATCTCCAACGGTTCATCAAACTTTTCACCAAATCTGAGTAAAAAAATTACTCTTTCTCCGATTTGATACCACTCGCTCCAACGGTGAGCATCAAAAGAGGGAAGGGCGACCAGTTGGTTGACCGGTTGCAAACACTATGTCTCTGCCAACAAGGTGTTTGCTGATACAATCATGGAAGTGATCAACCCAGATGAGGATTATGTTTGGATACATGATTATCACCTCATGGTATTACCCACTTTCCTGAGAAAAAGATTTCATAGGATTAAACTTTGGTTTTTCCTTCACAGTGCCTTTCCAATTTGATATCACCAGTTCTGCTATCAAACTCTTCCCGGTTCTGATTTCTGGAAGCAAAAGTGGTTGACTGGTTGGTTGACCGGCCGGTCGACCGGCCGGTCAACCGGGTAGGCAAAAAATATATATATATATATTTTTTTAACTGTTTGAACCTTTTTTGAACGGTTTGAACCTACCTAATTTAAAGGAAACCGGGCGACCGGTTGGTCAACCGGCCGGGCAACCACCCGGTTGCCCGGTGTACCACTTTCAACAGTCAGTAACAGTGATTTGATAAAATCTGTGTCTTGGTATCAGTTTGATGTTTTGTTTGGTGAATCCTGAGTTTGATATGAGTTTGGTGCAACGGTTGGAGCTCTAAAAAGTGAGTTTTTCATCAAATTTTGAATTTGATGCTGAATTTGGTTCTCCGTTGGAGATGGTCTAACACGAGAAACAAAAACCCACAGTCCCATCTTATCAATTGCATGCTGACAGAAGCAAATGCTTTAATATATTAATTAATTATTAAGTTATATTGTTTAGTTTGTTTTTAGGAGAGTTGTTTTTGAAAAAAATTTGAGAGAGTTGTTTTAAAAAAAATTTTAGTTTGTTTGGTAGTATATTTTGAGAGAGAAATTTTTTGTGGGAGTTTGGGATGATTTGATATGTTGGAAGAATTAAGTAGATGTGTGTGAGAAAAAAAGTGATTGAGAAGGAGAGAGGAGAGATAAAAAGTAATTGATTGATGTGTAAGAGAGAGAAAGTGATTTTGAAATTTTTTTGAGAAAAACTCAAACCAAACAATTTTTGAGAAATTTTTTTTTAAAATTCATCTCCGAAACTCAAACCAAACAAGCCCAAATTCTTTCACATAATTTTTTTTTCTCTATAATACTCACGTGACAAGTAAAATTTAAAAAAACTAATTTACATTTATATATTTTTTAAAAAACACTTTATATATATTTTATCTTATCACCTCATTAGGGAGATTGTGAAGAAAAAAAATCATATAAATGTGAGACTGCTGTAAGTTATATGAATTAATTAAATTGAAGCATTGTGGATGGAGCATTATATAAAGACTTCATATATGAAATCCCACAGGATTGTGGTTTTTTTATGGGGACACCAATTGGATGAGTGATAAATGTAAAATCGTATGTGAAACCCACTAATCATTTCCACCATTTGTCAGGGTGCCATGAGAGATTGGAATAATGTCTCATTCACAATTCATGTCCACCACTACCCCCCAAAAACATACTAGCCAACTTAAATGATTTTCGATTCATAATAACTAAAATAATATAATATTGTTAAATTTTAATATTACTGTAATATCAAAATTTTAAATTTTAGGATATATTACAAATACATTTCCTGAGATTTTTAATTAAAATATGAATCACTCGTTATGGTTTTGAAAATTACATTCCACCCCCAACGTTTCTAATTTCATAACAAATCGCTCATTTTATTAATAAATTATCAAGTCAATTAACAGTTTTTAATAATATTAGAAATATATTGCAATTAATAATTTAGGCAATTTTATTATTGTATAGGAGAATAATTATGAATTTTATTTTTTTAGTTAATTTTGTTAAATAAAAATTTCTAACAAGGGAGTATTTGTAATTTTTCAAACTACAGGGAGCAATCTATACTTTAAGCAAATCTCATTGGGTGTATTTGTAATTTACCTGAAATTTAAATAATTTCACTCTAATGTAACAATGCTATTTATGATGTAATTACATCTCCTCGCTACATTCTATTTTTTTTTAAAGTAAATTATCGATAAATCTTAATAGTTAGACTTAATTTCATAAAGTTTTATTAAAAATAAATCTTAGTAAAATCGTTTTTAAAAATAATTTTTTTGTGACTTTTTTTACATATGTCGCTAAAAATTGACGATTAGTGACTTTTTTTTGTCACGATTTTTATAAATCAGTGCTAAAACTTATAAGTAGTAATATTTTTCTATAACGATTTTTTTAAACTGTTGCTGAAAGTTGTAAATTAGTGATCTTTTTGTGATATTTTTTTAAACTGTCGCTAAAATTTTTAATTAGTGATATTTTTTGTGACAAAATTTTTAAACTGTAATTGAAAATTAATAATTAGTAACATTTTTTTATAATATTTAATAAAAAGTGCCATTAATTATTAATTTTCCAACTACAAACCAAATTTTAATTATTTCAACACCACTTTTCTAACCCCCCCACAAAAAAAAAAAAAAAAAAAAAAAAAAAAAACATAATCTCGCAATTTAAAATCACCGACAACCTCACACTTTAATCCCATTCATAAAAAAATAAAAAATAAAAACCAAACAAAACAAAAACAAAAAGAACAAAAAAACAAAAAAAAACTCTAGAATAGCCCTTCCCCACTCCAATCACAATCCATTCCCCCAAGGATGCGACACATTAGCAATTTGTTAAACGTTGTGTTAATAATAACAACTGCATTGGAGCTCATTTCTAGCGCAAGTTGCTATATTGGGGCAATTTGAAAATATAATTAAAAGTGAATTTTTAATTTATTTTGAATCACATCACCTCTCATATAAAATAGTAAAAAAAATAAAAATAAATAAAAAATTAGTTTTTAACCATATTTCAAAAACACTCTATTATAAATATAACATAATTTATAGTTACTATATTGAAAACGCTCTTACTGGAAAATGCCCTCAATCTCCTGCCAAAAAATAAAATTTTGGCAAATGCCACAATTGAGAAAACAAAAATTAGGTGGTGTGGAACCATCACATATTTTTAATCTCGACTAAGTATGATTAATTAAATTAATAAAAATAAAACATGAATCTCACATTTTAAGAAACTTGGTCCCAATAAAGTAATTCGGTTTTTTTTATGGGAAAAGCGGGGGAGCTCGAGGGGGGTGCCCCCGAATCCCCCGAAAATGCCATTTTTGGCAAAAAAAAAAAAGCAAGGCAAGTGTAAAAAAAAAAAAAAAAAACAGTTTACTGAAAATGGAAATTAGGGGGATTCGGGGAAGGCAAATTCGAGCTACCAATCAAAGCTGTTTTTTTATTTAGTAAACTATGATTTGTCGGAACCAAAAATGATCCGGTGATTTACCCATATTTTCTTTATGCTTTAGTTAGCTAGTTTGATAATTCAATTTAGTACTTAAAATTAAATATATTTAATGAAAATAAATTAAGTTTGTTTGCTATTTATAATTAATATCACCTAAAATTTTAAGTATTTTTAAAAATAAATTAAAATTTTAAGTCATGAATTTATTACTAGGCCAAATGTGAATATATTATGATTATGTTACCTTTGAGACATACCGTGATCATCTCACCAATATCACCGACATTATTGTAGTCACTGCCACCAACACCACCATCGCTACTCCACTTCCACCGCCACCACTATACCGCCACCACCCAAGAATCTCTACCATCACTATCACTACAACCACCTTACTATAGCACTACCACCACAGTCACTACTATTGCCACTATCACGCCCCGGATTTACATAGTTTGACTCACATGAATAAATCACTCGACGATAAACAATAGATAACAACTCTCATACAAATGAATATTATATAGTCACACAATATGTGTTCATCCAATTTTATACATTCCTAGATACAAGATCTAAGTCGAATGGATGTTTTGTAACTAAAACATGCACAGATGTTATAAATCAAATTAAACACCTTGAGGCTTACATTATACACAAGGGTGTAACCCTTACAAGAATGGCACATGGCCAATAAATAACATAAATAGCTCTTGGCCTACAAATATCAGAACCACCCTACACGGTTTCAAACACGGCTTCATGTCTCAGTCCACATCCACACATGTATACTTGAAAAACATTTTCAGCCACATAGGGTGAGCATAAAGCCCAGTAGAGAATATTTCAAAAACTAAACATGCTTCACCAGCATAAATGATCATAATGCAATACATATATACAATGTGCCCAAATGCATTTTCAAATCCATTTGATTTCTCAACAAAATCATTTATTTTCAATTATCAAAACCTTATGTTTAATCAAAACGTTTTCTGAATTTTAATCATCTATTTGATATAAATTCCCTTTCCAAAAACAAATCATAGTGCCTCAATACCAACCAACAAATACATTGTCAAATCAAGTGCGAATACATCGCTAGACAAGAGCGAATACATCGCTAGACAATAGCAAATACATTTTTAAAACTCTTTTTCCAAACATCCTATTCCAAACCAGTATAATAGTAAATAAATGGGTGAATCTCCAAAACAAACACAACGTTTCATGAAAATTTCATCCGCAGGAAACTGTAAACCGACACCTATGTAAATGTATGCCATACAAACATTACTATTGCCATTTTATGAAAATTTTGTCTGTAAGATCGACACCTATGTATACGCATATGTGGGGACATAAATTTTGAATGACAACACGTGGTCGAGGTGTCACCGAAGTGCCAGCCAGGGTGCCACGTGTCCTGGTCTTGAAGCCGAGATGATCTTGGCTAGGCCGAGGTTATCTGCGAAGATACCGAAATCCGGGATAAGCGGATAAGGGACAAGAGTCCTAGAATGAGAGAAGACTTCACACTACTACAAAAACAGATAAAGATCACACTTTTTTGGTGTGATGTATGTTATTTAATCACACCTTTTAAGTTTTATTAAAGTGTGATCTTTGGGAGTGTGATTAAATTTTTAATCACACTTTTTAAGTGTGCTTAATAACATTTAGATCACACCTTTTAAGTGTGATTAAAAATATTTAGATCACACTTTTAAAGTGTGATCTTTAGAAGTGTGATTAAAAATGATCATTTTTAATCACACTTTTTAAGTGTGATTAATAACATTTAGATCACACCTTTTAAGTGTGATCTTTGAAAGTGTGATTAAAAAGAGTCATTTTTAATCACACTTTTTAAGTGTGATTAATAACATTTAGATCACACCTTTTAAGTGTGATTAATAACTAATAAAATCTGTAATAAAAAAGGGGTTCGACATATTTGAAAAATAATCAATATTATTTTTGTATGCACATTTGAAGAATGTAATACACACTATATACTATATTTTGAATCATAACCACATATTGAATAGAATAACGCCATATATTTCATAAATGAAAATTAAATATTCAAAAGTATATACAAAGGAATTAAATAAAAAAAAATTAACTGTGCTTACATATATTAAAAAATGAAAAAACTTAAAAAACTAAGTTCTTTAATTCTTGGACCATATTTTGCATCTCTCCAAAAAATTTCTGACCTGAAAAATAAAAACACAAATTAATCCAAAAACCACTGATGCATATGAATAAACTAAAAAGTTAATTCAACAAACCAAAATAGGAACATTAATCATTTTTGCTTGATCTTAATCCTTTTGGAAGTAACTTCCCTGTTAACAATTAGATGCCATAGCAACTCAGTGTCAATGACAATGTAATTAGGAGGTAATGAGCACATTATTTAAAAATGATAAATCTCAATACAGCTTGTGTACGATCTTTTTGTGAAGATATATTATTATTACTGTTGAACCATAATTCTAGGTACCCATAAATAAATAAATACATAAATAAATAAAAACTCAAGAATTTACTATAGTCATATACATCAGACGCGCCACGGAAAAGGTTCACTTCACCATTATGTTCCGTGATTCTGTGTCCATAGAATTATTGTTCCTCTTTCTTTTCTATCAATCTGCTTGCTACCTAAATTATGAAAACATGTAAATTTATTGTCTGATTTCAATAATTTGTTTAGGGTTTGTTTGAATAGAGTGAAAAATATGATGAAGAATGAAAGAAAATTTAGTTTCACACGTGCATTTGGTTAAGATGAATTGTTAAGAAAATTGAGACAATAAGAACAAGCTAGAGAAGAAAAAATATATATGTTGCAGGAAACTAAAAGCCAAGTTACAAAGGCCAAACTTTCAAGTGCATTTTGAGGTTTAGTGAAGATGGTTTCGTGTCATTGTAATAGCAAATTCTGTGTTTAATTACCTCTTTCCTAGTGCCTGAGCTCTTGAGGTTTGGTGAAGATGACTTTGAAGTGCTTTCTTCACAGAATTGTCCTCTTGTTCCACCCTGAAAACACGTAAATGAAAATTTTATGCCATTGATCTTCAAAACATTGATATACAAAGCACTTTCTTTTTTTCTTTTTTCTTTTTTTCTATTACAATTAGTAGAAAGGGAATAGGAAAAGAGAAAATTGCATCACTTCAAATATACAACCTTTAAATAAGATGACAATTAAAAAAAATGAAATAAAAGACCTAGAAACAAGCAAGGAAGATTTTTAACCCCCAACAGCACGTTTGATAGGATCAATTTGTAATGTCTCTAATGAACGCAATGATAATTTCAAATTTAAATGGCCTTAAACATCAATCAGTGAGTTAACAAGGAATACAAATGCCAGAAAGAAATTTGTTCAGAGCTTGTACTCGCCAGCGCGTTGAAAATCCACTTCCTTGAATGGAAATTGTTCTAGCCATTCCACATTCTTCAACACCTTAAAAATTGATGAAATTAAAGAAGTTCAACAACAAGTGACCACAATAATGAATCAGAAAGAAGTTGGGCCACTAAAAGATTTAGTGGCGTGAAACAAAATAATCTGAAATCTAATTGGTATGATAAAATATAAAATTGGATCACAAATTCTAAATTCCAACTGATTATTGGCATGAAAATCTGAAGTTAGTCTATGTATTCTCCAATTTTGCTTCTATCAGGGGAGAAACTAAAATTTTCATATTACAAATACCATTTGAAAGTTGTGACTGTCATCCCCAAATCCTGACATCATGTGTAAACAACACATCAAATTCCAAAACCAAAAACAAGGAATTTGATTTTCTTTTGCTTTACCATCGACCCATTATCATAAACCTCAAAATTTGATAAACACAGCAGGTAAACACAGTTAATCAAATTCAACAAACCCCAGCAAGGATGGCACTTTTTTTTGAGAAATACTTTGAATTTTGATTTTAATCCTTGTTTCTTTACAGTTCAATACAAAATGGAAATACTTCAGATGTTCCTATGGCAACAAAAAGGAACAAGAACACTTTGAGAAGAACGTAATGATAAATGTCAAGAGATACATATATATTTGGAATTGTTTAGTCACACATCAAGAAGTTGGAGCTGGGCACTCCCCCCTGAAGCTCAAAAAAACAAGATAATGACAAGCCAACCAAAGTGTGCTATAGGAACAACAAAGAAGGCAGAACATTGACTAAAACAACTTAGAAAAGAGATTCTAAGTACAGATTCTGTTTCTTCAATTTTGAGATACACTACTTGCCCTTGGGTATTTTTGAACAAGAAAATATTTCATATGCTAAAAACTGTTTTCAAGGAACTCAATATTTTATATGCAACAAAGAATTGGGTGGGTGATGGGGGGAGCAAGATGGCACAGATTGAGTACTAGGCAAACAATGCAGTAGTTGGTTCATAATTTCTAGAAAACAACAAATTATTCTTATGTTAAGAAATCAAGCTGGAAAAGAATAAAATAAAATTACAGATAGCTGAACCCTGTTTGGTTTTTTCAAGTGCTATGATATGTTTTTAACTCCTCACTAGTTCAGCCTAGCATAAGAAACAAAGGTAACTAAATTAACTAAATTGAAAAACAAAAGCCTCCACTTAATTGAATAACAAACATTATTGGATTTAATTATATCAGAAAGGGAAAAAATGGAACACTCATATTGATTAGCAATCAGTGGCTTATAATGACCAGTAACTAAAGGATCTTTTACAAATTCTTAGTCATCCTCATACCAGTGGCTTATGTATCAAACAAAGGGTTAGAAATCAAAGTAATAAAATACCTCATAAAATACCTCATACATTTTTACAAGGTAAATAATAATAATAATAATGTTAACCAATAGTCTAGCATTAACATAACAAGTTTTGAAACACACAATTCTCCAACCAAAACCCACAAATTTTTTAATGCCAACCTATTAAAACCTCTTAAAATCAACAGTACGCCCACCTCTTGAAATGATTTCCTAAACCCCAAATTGGACTAATTTTATTCTATTTTGATTCATTCCTTCTTCCCCCATAGAATTCAGAGAGCCCATTAGACCATTTTCACAAACACACTCAATTCCAATCCAGAAGTAATCAAACGAAATAAAATCAAACAAGTTTCAGAATACAAATCGCATCCAATCCAATTTGTTTCATAGAGAGAGAGAGAGAGAGAGAGAGAGAGAAAGAAAGAGACTTTCTAAAAGAAGAAAGTTTGCCACGCTTTTCACCAAACCCATTGCCCTCCGAACTACCCTTGGAGTCCTCTTGCTGCCGCTTCTGCGACATTATCGATGCTCGCAGAAAACAACCACCACCTCTAATAAGCTGCTATGGCTATGGCGGTGGGGGCAACATAGAGATATAGAGGAACCATTTTAACCCAGTCAATAGAGGAACCGACTGGAATGAGAGAGTCGAAAAAAAAGTCAAAAGAAGCGTACCGTCTCGCCAGCCGAACTAGTCTCGCCTGCTGCTGAACTAGTCTCGCCGCCGATTGAAACCCTTCCCCTTCAACCCCAATCTCTCTTCAAACCCTCTATCTTCTCTTTCTCAGATTAAGGTTTGCTCACTGTTTTGAAAGTGTTGTGAAATTAAGGGCTCTACAAATCTGAAAGGAAATGAAAAAAAAGAGAGGGAAAAGGCAAGGGGAAAAAAAAGGGCGGGAAATTAAGTTTGGGCGGGCCTGTCGGGTGAGTCAGTAAAAAAATAGGGAAATTTGTTTTATTTTTATTTTAATGATTTTTTTTTTTTATTTAGTAGAAGTAGGGGCAATATTTTAATGAAAAATATTTTATGTTAAAATAAAATTAATTTTTTATGGTTAATGAAAAATATTTTTTTGTGACCCATTTTTTTTTTTTTTTGTTATTAAAAATCAAGAGCTAATTTTTTGTGGTAGAGAAGATGAAGCGGCAATAGTAGTGAAGGTGGTAGATAAGAGGTGGTGGTGGTGGTGGTGGTGGTGGTAGTGATGGCAAAGGAGATTAGTGGTGAAGTTGTAGTAGTGGTAGAGGAGATGGAGTGGCGGTGGTGGAGAAGAGGTAATAGTAGTAGTAGTAGTAGTGGTGGTGGTGGTGGTGGTGGTAGCAGTGGTGGTAGTGGTACTGGAGTGGTAGCGATGGTGGTAGTAATGGTAGTCATAGAGGTGGAGTGGCAACAGTGGTAATAATGGTAGTAGTGGAATGACATTTGCAGTAGTGGTGAAGGTGGTAGAGGAGATGGGTGGTGAGAGAGAGATGAGTGAGAGACAGATAGAGAAAAGAGATAGAGAGAGAGAGAGAGACAGAGTGATGAGCGAGAGAGAGACAAAATGGTCGCTAAAAGTGCATTTTCTTGTAGTGGAGAGCTCGGTAAAAAGAGAAGAGTGAAGGTGAAGAGAAAGAAAAGAGATGAGAGATAGAGAGAGAAAGATGAAAGAGATAAAGAGATGGGCGAGAGACAAAGAAAGAGAGAGAGAGAGAGAGAGAGAGAGAGAGAGAGACAAAGACTGACAGACAGAGAAAACTGATGAGTGAGAGAGAGAAGAGAGAAAGAGATAAAGAGAGAAAGAGATAGAGAGTAAGAGACAGAAAAGAGACAAAGAGAGAAGAGAGATGAATGAGAGAGAGAGACATAGAGAGATAGAGAGAATAGAGATGTGCGAGAGAGACATAGAGAGAATAGAGATGAACGAGAGAGATAGAGAGAAGAGAGATGAGCGAAAGAGACAGAGAGAGAAAAGAGATGAAAGAAAAAATAGATGAGTGAAAGACACAGAGAGAGAAAGAGAGATAGATAGACAGACAGACAGAGAAGAGTGATGAGTGAGAGAGAGAAAGAGAAGAGAGAGAGGAAGATGAAAAAATTGGTGAAAAGAGGTAGACATAAAAAGAGAGAGAAAAAGAACGAAAAGAGATAAACGAGAGAGAGACAGAGAGAGATGAGCAAGAGAACGAGAGAGATAAAGAGAAGAGAGAGAGAAGAGAGACAAAGAGAGATAGATAGAAGAGAGATGGGCGAGAGACAAAGAGAGAAAGAGACAGAGACAGACAGACAGAGAAGAATGATGAGTGAGAGAGAGAAAGAGAGAGACAGACAGAGACACAGAGAAGAGTGATGAGTGAGAGAGAGAAAGAGAAGAGAGACAGAGACACAGAGAGAAAGAGAGAGACAAACAGACAGACAGAGAAGAGTGATGAGTGAGAGAGAGAAAGAGAAGAGAGACAGAGACACAGATAGAAAAAGAGAGACAGACAGACAGAGAAGAGTGATGAGTGAAAGAGAGAAAGAGAAGAGAGACAGAGACAAAGATAGAGAGACAGGAAGATGAAAAAATGGGTGAAAAGAGAAATATTATATCAAAATAGTAAGACGACGTCATTTTTTTTTTTTTTTTTTTTTTTTTTTGGTGAGAAAAAAATACCGTTGCATTTATTTAAACCATTTTATGACTATATATATATGAAGGTATCTCAAAGCCACAATATATATATATATTATTTTTATTTTTATTTTTTTTACAACGGTACCTATTACAGTCGCAAAAAACTCCTTTTTTTTTTTTTTTTTTTTTTGCGACTGCAGTTGGTGCCGTCACAAAACTCACATGGGCTAGAGACAAAGGCTAACCTTGATTTATATATCATTTCACCCATCATCACTCCAACGGAAAGAAAACAGGCATACAACAAAGCTATGAATTCTACTATATATAGAGAGATCTGATGTGAAAAGCAAATATAGTGGTGGTAGGTGGGTGGTTGTGGCAGGTGGGTGGCAGATGGCGGGTGGTGGCGGGTGGTGGTGGTTGTGGGTGGGTGAAAGTAGTAGGTGGTAGCGAGTGGGTGGTGGTGGTGGTGGCAGGTGGGTGGCGAGTGGGTGGTGGTGGTGATGGTGGGTGGTGTGTGGTGGTGGCGGGTGGGTGGTAGGTGGTTGGTGGGTGGTGGTGGTGGCGGGTGGTGGATGGTGGTGGTAGATGGGTGCTGAGTGGTGATAGCAGGTAGGTGGCGGGCGGTGGATGGTAGTGGCGGGTAGATGACAGGTTGGTGGTGGTGGCGAGTGGGTGGTAGGTGGGTGGTGGGTGATGAAGGCTAGCAGGTGTGTGTTGGTGGCAGGTGGTGGGTAGTGGTGGTAGGTGGGTGGTGAGTGGTGATGGCAGGTGGTGGTGGGTAGTGGTGGCGGAAGACGGTGATGGAAAATGGTGGCGGGTGGTAGCTAGTGTTGGGTGGTAAAAAAAAAAAAAAAAAAACTAAAAACTCAAACCGGAAACTCATTTTTTGGAGTTTACATTTTTTTGGCCAAATTTATAAACTGAGACCTCTGATTTATAAATCAAAAATTTACCAAACAAGTTTTTATTTGAGTTTTTAAAATTTTTGTAAATATAAACAGAAAACTGAAAACGTAAGTGTTACCAAATGACACCTTAGCAAACAGGCTTTAGATGGTAAAAATGTTGTAAAATTAACAAATAATTAAATAAGTTACCAACGTAAGAAATGACTTATCAAAAGATTTTTAAGCCATATATGGTTTGATTTTTAGAAAAAAAATTTAAAAATTAAAAATTAATTTGGTTAAGAAATAAAAACCTAAAAAATAATTATCATTTAAGGGTAAAAAATAATTATAATTTTAATTTTTGGGCAGGTTATATACATACGTATGGCTGTTTTAATTTAATTTGTAAAAAATTATTTCTAACCACTCGAAAGATAAAAATTATATAAAAATGATAATTATTTTTTATTTTTTATTTCTTAACCAAATTAATTTTTAATTTTTAATTTTTTTTTTTAAAAATCAAACCATACATAGCCTAAGAATCTTTTGATAAGTCATTTCTTATGTTGGTAATTTATTTAATTATTTGTTAATTTTACGACATTTTTACCATCTGAAGCCTGTTTGGTAACCATTTCGTATTTAGTTTTCAATTTATATTTACAAAAATTTAAAAAATTGTCATAAAATTTATTTGACAATTTTTTTGATTTATAAATGGTTGTCTCAGTTTGTAAATTTGAGGAAAAAACGTAAATTCAAAAAATAAGTTTATGTTAGTTTTTAAATAGAAATTTAAAAATTTTACTAACAATTTTTTTTTCAATTAACTTTTTTTCCAGTTAATTTTTTTTCAATGAATTATTTTTCCAACTAATACTAACCGATGGGGCAATTGGTAATGCTACTTTAAACCTTAGGAAGGGGATTGTAATTTTTAAAATGTAAGGGGTGTCAATGTAATTTACCCAGTAAGGACAAAATTAGTATTTAAAAAAAATTAAATTGCTAAGGGGAGAATCTGTAATGAAACTTTAAACCTCAGGGAAGGAGATTTAATTTCCAAAACGTGAAGGGAGAACTGTAATAAACATAAACCTTAGGGGGTGTCAGTGTAATTTACCCTATATATATATATATATAATCGCACTTAATTAGAAAGTGACATAAAAAATAAATATTATCACACTCAATCAGATTAAGTGTGATTAAAAATTTAAAAATTGTATATTTTATATAAAAATCAATTTGAAATATTTTATACAATCACACCTATTTAGAAAGTGTGATTAAATATATATATATATATATAATCACACTTATTTAAAAAGTATGATTAAAAAATAGTAATGTATATATAATCACATTTGATTGTTCCCAAACCTTAGCTTTTCTTAGATAGTCAATAACTCTGCTTTTGATGTGTACAGGTAATACATAATAGCACTCAAATTGTCAATTAAATTAAGGAAAATTTCAATTCGTTGCTTTGCTTTGTGGACCCTTGGGGGTCTCAAACAAGTTAGCACAAATAAAACAGAATTAACCTATAAACAAAAGAAATAAGGTTTAATGATAAAGCTGGATTTCAACCAGTAACAGAGAAAAGAATTTAACGTGGACATTGTCATTGATTTTGATTCTCTCTTCCCTTTTTTTCTTTTTTTAAAAAAAAATGAAACTCATTCACCCATTTGAATAGATATACACTTAATTTTCTGACACAAGTTTACACACACACACACACACACAAAAAAAAAAAAAAAAACAATTCCTACATGTGCTAGCTATAATCCTCAGAATTCCTGTACGCTTGAAACTGGGAAATTATTGATTTATACAACTTAGAACATGACATCCATTTGTGTACTCGCATCGATACAATAACCATAAGAACTTACTGGAATTGGGTCAGAAACGATCCCTGAAGAGGGTCACTCTTTCTGCACAAGCTGCTCAACATCTCTAAGCTCCACTCCACTCCCTTGCCGCTCATGTTCACTCTGAAACAATGCCTCAATCTGCTCCAGTGATTTTCCTTTTGTTTCAGGAACAAGTGTGTAAACAAAGGCAACAGAAACGGCTGAAACTGCTGAAAAAATGAAGAAAGATCCAGCCATCGTAACTGCACGTGCCATTGAGAGAAAAGACATGGCAATCAAACCGCTGCACACTCTGTTACCCACGGCTCCGAGTGCTGCTGCTTGGGCACGCAGCCTTAAAGGGAAGATTTCTGATGCCAAAACCCAACAAACAGGACCAATTCCCACTGAAAAGAACGCAACATTTCCACAAACCGACAGTATCGCCATTCCAATACCGAAAGGTGTGTGCTTCAACAATAATAGAGTGAGTCCCAAACAAAACAAACAGATAGTCATACCAATTGTGCTTATATAGAGCAGTGGCTTTCTTCCAAGTTTGTCTATAAGAAGAATAGCAACTAATACAAATGCAGTCTTTGTAACTCCCACAGCAACAGTAGAAGCAAGAAGCTTCGAGTTACCAGCAATACCTGCTACTTTCAAGATCTCAGGGCTGTAATACACGGTTGCATCAATACCCGTGATCTGTTGGAAACATTGGATTCCAAAACCAGCAACTAGCATACGGCGAAGTGCAGGAGAAGGACTCAACAGTTCGCGCCAAACAGGTTTCTGTTCATACTTCTCAGCATTACCAATTCCAGCAGCAAATAGTATTTCTCCGAGCCTCTCCTCCACCTCTGACTCGCTCTCAATAGTTTTCAATAGCACGGCTCTTGCTGCTTCAACTCGATTCTGCATTACCAACCACCTTGGTGACTCGGGGATTATGAACAGAGCAAATCCAATGAATACTGAGGGAAGAATTCCCACAGCAAGCATTATCCTCCAATTTTTGTGCACTGAAAAACCTGAAAACATATAGTTTGAGACATAACCGAGTAGGATCCCAAAATTGATGAAAATATGAGGGAATGAGGTAAGAGAGCCTCTAGTGACTGTCGGTGATATCTCAGCTATGTAGACAGGGGCAATCATGACTCCAAAGCCAATTCCAATCCCAGACAAGAGTCTCCCAATCATTAGGATTTGGAATGTCGGAGCAAGAGTCATTATAGCTGCACCGGTTTGAAAGATAATTGCAGCTAATCCCATTGTCCATTTTCTACCAATGGCATCTGATGTTCTTCCACCAGCTAAACTACCAAAAAGCGAAACGACGCTTAAACTTCCAACAAGCACTTCTTGTTGCACTACTGTTATCTTCAAATCTTTTTGAATGAACAGGATTGCTCCACTCATAACACCTACATCTGAACGTTGTAAAAACCTAATTAGCCAACTAACTTATCCTTGTAAACAAGATACCTTAGATTCACATGTCAAGCCCATTAGGAAATTTCTAATAAATGGTTGGGAGTTAAAAGAACATCAATTCATTGGGACATTAACCCCTTAAAATTAACTACAGATGTGACAGGAAAACCAAATAAAAAGCAGTATAACATCAATACATGGTTTAGAATTATCCTATGAACCCACCAGATGCATCTCAACGAGCCCTCTATTTATTAAAAAAAATGGCATGCCTTACAGAAACCAAAGAGAGCCAAAAAGGGAGGGTTCAAGAATGCAATCCCATGAACCCAGACGAATCTGTGACGCGGGATGTAGTCCAAGTGCTATTGAGAAGGCACTTAGGTGTCAGATCTTTGTAACTTCAAATACCAGGATTCATTATGGTCCCTCCTATGACCGACACAGGTGGACAAGTAGAGTATACTACAGCGCTTGAGAAAACCATGTTGAAGTCTAATTACTAACTCGCTAACATCCTACCCTGTGCTAAAAGAAGAAAGAAAAAAAAAAAACCCAGTTGCATCTCAAGTTCACCTTTCCACGTTCAAAAGAAGCAAATACTATTTGATTAAAAAAAGTGAGGTTCAAACAAGCAAAGCATAAACATGAGCATGTAATCAATTACACAAATGAGGTCAAAGATTGAGAGAAAAGGCTCTAATCACAGCCAAGAAGAACAGAATTGAGCCATGTTCAAAAGAAGCAATACTATTTGATTAAAAAAAAGTGAGATTCAAACAAGCAAAGCATATGTAAAGAGAACATGAGCAAATCAATTACAGAAATGAGGTCAAAGATTGAGAGAAAGGCTCTTGCCATAGCCAAGAAGAACAGAATTGAGAGATGCAAAAATGGCACAAGCTAGAACATATGTCTTGGTATTTCTGTTCCTTTGCTGCTGCTGAAGGTGTAGTGAATCATCATCCTCTGTGAGCTCAGAGTCCATCCTCATGTACTTGTTCTTAGTTCCCAAAGGAAAACCAGACAAACCCATTTCCCTGTTACTGTTTTCTTGGAGACCCACCAATCCCATTTCCCCTTTCTCTGATCTGTGTCTGTTTCAGACCAAATGCGATGAAAAAAATACAACAGACCCAGAAATCTTTTATGAGGTTTTCAAATCTTGAAACCCAGGAATTAGGTCTGGCTATCATTTCATTCAGACCTGAAAATAGAAGATGGAACACTATTAAACACAAGTGATACCCTTAATTTGTCATGTAAGCAACCCTTGAACAAATGAAATGGCCATAAACGCTACAGAACTTTTTCCTTTACTCGGCACCCTTTTATAAGCTCAGAGGTGGGAGCTTTCCAAAGCGACGGCGTTAGGGAATATTATATTATTGGTAGTGAAAGAGAAACCGTACTATTCACTTATTTTTATAAAAAAATAACTATTATTTTTGTTTTTATTAGATAAAGAAGGTTACAGTGGTCTCTTGTGAGACCATGGGGAAAATGACCTAATTTATTAGCTTATTAATTAATTTAAATTTCATCAAATTTCTATTTTTTTTATATTTTTTTAAAAAATTAAAAAAATCAATAAATTAATTTTTTTTTCTACTTCCTAAAACAAGTGTTTTGAGAAATAGGTTAAAGACCATTTTTTTTTTATTTTTAAAAAATACACATAAAAATGAAAAGATGATGTGACTCAAAAAAATTAAAAATCAAAAAATTGACTTTTAACCCAAATGCCAAAATAAGCCTAAAATCCTTCATATTTTTGTAAATCATTTCAATTTAATCAAACCTATGTATGTCTCTCTTGGGAGGAATAATTTTGATATTTATGTAAAAATTACTCAACAAAGACAAGATATGAAACATCTTTTTCTTTCTTTTTCTTTTCTTTTTTTTTGGTGATAAAAAATGTGTTTTTTGTGGGCAATTTCTTCTCTCTCTCTCTCACTAAGATTTTCCAAAGATTTGCATACGTTTGTAGCGTGCAATTTTTTTATTAAAAATTTTGGGGGCATCTAAACACAAGTTTTAATTTATGAATTTATATTTTATTAAATCTTAACTAAGATTTGTCAAACTTTCAAATCTCATTAAATTTTTATTAGTCAAAATTTTCATTCAAATAATAATTGTTCATCATTTATAATTATATATAAAGGGACATGATGATTTGACATTTATTTTAATTTTTAAAACTTTAAAATATCAACTTTCAAATTGAAAAAATTAAAAAAAATTATGTGCAAAATTTTTTTGAAAAATTTGAAAAACCTAAATTATTTCTTGTGCAAAACTGAAAATTTTGCATCTATAAAGGAGCATGATGATAGAATATTGATGTGCAAAACTGAAAAATAAAAATATATAAATAGCTCTAAAAATGAAAAAAATGATAATTTCTCAGTTTTAAAACTAAAAAAAATCATAATGTTCTCGGTTTTATTGGATAGTTAAATCAAACTAATAAATAGAAGGATAAAAACGTTTAATCTCATGCTTTACTTTTTTTATCAGTTAGTCAAACAATTATTTAAAACATTACTATGCAAAATTGATAATATTCTTAGTTTTAAAAATTAGAAAAACTGATAATATTTTCAATTTTACTAAATAAGACTTATTAGTTAAAAAAATCTTAAATAGAACCCAAGCTACTATAACTTTGTAAATAAAATTTTTAGGTAATTGACTCAAAATTTACCACTCTGAGTGAATTTTTTATTCATCTATGTGGGATTTTTAATAGTTTTGGTTTTCTTATGAAGAAAAATAGCTTTCTTTCTTTAACAGTTTGCACATAATTAAGTAATGGAGACTTATTTGCACCTTGACATTTATCTTAGGAATAACATCTTATATATTATCTCGATCCTCTTTAATATGTTTTATTGACAGCTACAACCTCACCATGTTAGTTCTAAATAACTGAAACAAAAATAAAAAAATAAAAAAATCTTTTATGTGATGTTTGGATATTGGATTTATCAAGAGAAAACAAAGGGGATATTTTTTTAAAAAATCCTATTTCTAATACTTATATATCAATTAGTCCAAATTAATTTTTAATAACCTACCTGCAGCTATCCAAAAGACCAAAAATCCCAACTTTAGATTTAGCACAAAAAATGAAAACTAAATTTATATTTTAAAAGAAGATCACTCTAATTTGAATACTTATCCCATTTGAATTAGAATCTATATATTAGGAGAAAAGCATATAAGCTAATAAATTATTTAAAATCTTTCTCTTTTAAAATTATGGAAGCTAATAAAAATTTAAAAATTTTTAAAATGTGAAAATTTAAAATCTTTCTCTTTTTATAATGTGAAAATTTAAAAATAAAGGAACAAAAAATCTAAAAGAAACCCAAAATATAATGTGAATGTTTACAGTAGACAACAAATATAAAACTAACTTTCCAAAAACAAATCACATACCAAAATACAGTGTGAATGTTAACAATAAACAACATACAACTAATCTTTACAAAAATAAAACTTATGACAAAATACAATGTGAATATTCACAGTTTACAAGGAACATACAACTACACTTAAAAAAATTAAACTCGTATCAATGTGAATATTCATACTGTAACGTAAAAACATAAAATAAAATTGAAAAAAGTAAAAATCCACTATTTTGATTGTTCAATAGTAACAAAAATGATTGTTCAAAAAACAAGCATAGTAATAAAAATAACAAATATACAACTAACTTTCGAAAAAATAAAATTTATACCAAAATACAATATGAATATTCACAGTTACAATTAACATACATCTAGCCTTAAAAAACAACTAAACTCATACTAATGTAAACATTTACACTGCATCATGAAAACTCAAAACAAAATTAAAAAAGTAAAAATTGAATATTTTAATTATTCAATGACAATAAAAATGATTGTTCAACCAACAAGTATAGTAACAAACAATAAATAAGAAATCATTAAATAATATATAAAAAAAAATCGTTAAATAGTTCATATATATTACACACATTTTTAGAAAAATCTGTATATAATCATCTTTGACATGATATTGGTGAATAGATTACACAATATCAATAATTACACAATCCGATGAAAAGATTATGGTTTATGTATAATAATGGAAAAAAAAAAAAGAAGAAAAGATTATTCATTACCGGTTTATCATCATCTCTATTGTGAATCTATCATCATCTTTATCATCGGTCTACATGTACATCTAACTTTCTCTTCCAAATGTTCTCCCATAGCAAAACCTTATTATAAAATAATGGTGGAGGAAGATCTTTGATCAAGTAAATCCCTCACATTGAGACAAATAAAACATTAAGAATAATAGTCTTCTACATTCATATAAATATTTTGTATATATCATAAATTAAATATATTTAATAAATAATTTTCTCTCTCCTAGATATATATGGTATAATATATATATATATATTAATAAAAGTCTATAATGGCAAAATAGTTCATATAATACTTTTAATATGGAAAAAATGATCTATTGGAATATAAGTTCAAATGTATAAGAGTCATAAGAATACTTTGTGAACTTATTACGCTGTAAGTCTTCTAAATGAGATTTATAAATAAATCTCTTGAAAATAAAGTGAAAAATAAATTAAAGATATAAATTTAGCTTTTTTCACATCATTTTGTTCTTATCTTATTTTTTTATGAGAAATTTAGTCAAAATCTCTCTATTGAACCCTTATTTGATGGAAAATTACAACACAATTTATTTTACTTCAAAAACCTCCCAAGAAAGAGACGCATAATTGAGTAAGGACATAAATTCGTTTGGTTTGTATTTGTGAAAAAATTTTGGGAAATTTTCTCTATAAATAAATTTTCAAATGTAATCAAACCAAATAAATTTTCTCAAAAAAATTTCCCAAAACTTGTAAACCAAACAGGTTTTTCAAACAAATCTCTCTCTCACACACATCAAATCAATCACTTTTTCCAAAACTCTCTCTCAAAATAATTTTCTAAAATATTTTTTGAAAAAAATCAAACCAAACAACTTTTCGTACTTTTTATCTCTAAAACACATCTCTCAAACACAAACCAAACATACCTAATAATTTTTTTTTCTTGGATAATATTGCCCATGCACATATATATATATATATATATATCACAAAATTCTTTTGATGAGGAGTACTTTTATTTTATTTTATACAAATTTAAAAATGTTGTGTATGCGTAGTTTTGGTTGATTCATTTAGTATGTACTATGTTTTTTGTAATAATAAAATGTTATTGTGAATCAAAGTAATATGTTTCTGTCAAATAGAGTTACATGTAGCTGTTTATGTCAATTTCAACGGTATTTTTTTTATTTTTTATTTTTTAAAAATTTCATAGTCAATATGGTTCTTCTTTGATAGATTTTGATGAGAGAATTCTAAAAATACTAATTATATTAAAAATTGATATCTAAATCAAAAGTTATATTATTTTAAAATTTAAATTATTAAATTACTCACTACATAGATTTTGGTAATAATGGTATTCGTTGGACTTTTCAATAAATTTTTTTTATGCTTGTCTTTATGAGGGAATTTTGACCAAATCTCTTTTTCTTTTCTTTTTTTCTTTTTCCTTTTTTTTTTTTAATATGTTAAAAAATTCATAATCCAAATATAAGCCTAATGTCATATCCAAATATATAATTGGAACGAAGCTTTTAGAGAATGACTTGTTTAAAAGAGAAGTATTTGAATTGCAAATAAAATTTTAGAATTAAGAGTTGTTAAAATTACGGAAAATAGAAATATTGTAATAAGATTGATGTCTCTAACTATTACAATACAACAGAGTGGTAATTGGCAACTAAATTAAGGAAATATGGAAACTAAGAAAATATGGAAACTGTAAGTTTTTGAGAAGAAAAACAGAGAAAATGAAGAATAGAAATTGAATGAAATGAAAGAATAAAAGCAAGAAGTGATAAAATCTGATATGATGCAGCAAAGAGGAATACACTTCATTCATTCTGGTGCATTACATTTATAGCAAGAATATCTGAACTGAAAAGATAATGAATCCCAAAAATTATGGTAACAACCAATATTTTTGATAACACTAACAATATCCTAAAGAATAGGACTTATTGACTGGAAAACAAATTTTAGTTATTGACTGAAACTAATCAAAGAAAACTTCAATGTAGCAGTCCTGAAGCAAATTATTAACACTCCTCCTTGCTTTAGGCACTGCAAATTCCAATCATCTTCCTTAGTAACTCGAACTTGCCAACTGGAAGTGGCTTTGTGAACAAATCTGCCAGCTGATCTTCAGACTTGCAGTAAGCAAGTTTCACTTTTCCAGTTTGTTGCACTTCCCTCAAGAAGTAGAGCTTGATGTTGAAGTGTTTTGTTTTTCCGTGAAATACTGGATTTCGTGAAATTGCAATTGCTGCTTGATTATCAACAAAAAACTCAGTACCTTCATTTTGCACCATGTGTAAATCAGATAGAACTTTCCTTAGCCATAGAGCTTGGTTTGCTGCTGCAGTTGCTGCAATAAACTCTGCTTCTGCAGTGGATTGCGCTACAATCTCTTGTTTCTTTGAACACCATGAAAAAGCACCTGAGCCTAGGTTGAAACAGTATCCTGAGGTACTTTTCATGTCATCAACAGAACCACCCCAATCACTATCTGAAAAACCACTCAACTTGAAGTTCTGACTCT
The DNA here is from genome assembly GCA_022316695.1 of Camellia oleifera. Lineage (NCBI taxonomy): Eukaryota > Viridiplantae > Streptophyta > Magnoliopsida > Ericales > Theaceae > Camellia > Camellia oleifera. The sequence goes on along the minus strand of CM039306.1, from coordinate 109,037,961 downwards.
TCTCAAACTTGACACCACAATCAAGACTGCCCTTAATAAACCTTAAGACTCTTTTTGCTGCTCTTAAATGCACTTCACTAGCACAATGCATAAAACGAGATAAGAGACTTACAGCAAATAGAATATCAGGTCTTGTTGCTGTAAGATACATCAAGCAACCAATCAAACTTCTGTAATAGCCTTCATCAACTTTACTAGCACCATCTTCCTTGCTCAGCTTCTCTTTTTGACCCATTGGTGTGTTTATTGCTTTGCACTCCTCCATCTGAAATTTCTTCAAAATTTCCTTTGCATACTTCTTCTGACAGATGAAAACTTCATTTTGGCTTTGCTGGACCTCCAAGCCAAGAAAGTAAGTCATAAGACCAAGATCTGTCATCTCAAAGACCTGCATCATCTCTTGTTTAAACTCCTCAATCATCTGTGCATTATCTCCTGTTACCAAAAGGTCATCAACATAAAGAGATACAATAAGAACATAACTACCCTTTTGTTTAACATAAAGAGTAGCTTCAGATAAGCTTTTTGTGAAGCCTAAGCTTAGCAAATGTTCATCAATCCTGCTGTACCAAGCTTTTGGAGCTTGCTTTAGGCCGTAAAGAGCCTTTTTGAGCAAATAGACCTTATCCTCTTCACCTTGCACAACAAAACCTTCTGGTTGTACTACATAAATTTCTTCTTGTAGAACACCATTTAGAAAAGCTGATTTGACATCTAGCTGAAACACTTTCCAGCCTTTTTGTGCTGATAAGGCTAACAACAACCTGATAGTGTCTAGTCTAGCAACAGGAGCAAACGTTTCAGAATAATCAACACCAAAAATTTGAGCATAGCCCTTGACGACGAGCCTTGCTTTGTGTTTGTTGATGGAGTTATCAGCATTTAGCTTTGTTCGGTACACCCACTTTACTCCAATGATCCTTCTGCCTTCTGGTTTGTTAACTAATTCCCAGGTTTTGTTTTTATGAATCATTGACATCTCCTCCTCCATTGCTTTCTTCCACTTCGGGTCTTTAAGAGCTTCTTCATGATCAGCAGGTTCACATAATGCTACATTACATCTTTGATAGATGTCTGAAAGTGATCTTGTTCCTCTAACTGGTGGATCATCAACCAATTTAAATTCCCACTGGTCTGTTGTCTCCTCCTCAAAAGAATTGCTTCTAAATTCTTCTAAAGGTCTGTTAGTTTCTTGTGAATTTTCCCAGTCCCATTGCTCATCCTCATTGAAGTGAACATCTCTAGTTATCACCATTTTTCTTGTTTGAGGATGATATACTTTGTAGGCTTTAGAAATTGTGCTATAGCCAACAAAGATACCTGGAATTGCTTTTTTGTCAAGCTTGTCTCTCTTAACCTGTGGAACATGGACAAAACACAAACAACCAAATACTTTAAGGAAACTTAGTGAAGGTATATACCCATACCAAGCTTCAAATGGAGTTTTGTCTTCAACGGCTACACTTGGAAGCCGATTTTGCAGAAATATTGCTGTATTGGCTGCCTCTGCCCAGAAACTTTTTGGCAACCCCTTCTCATGCAGCATGCATCTAGCCATCTCCATGACATATCTGTTCTTCCTTTCACTCACTCCATTTTGCTGTGGAGTGTAAGGAGCAGTGAGCTGATGTTCTATGCCAGCTTCATCACAAAACAGGTTAAATTCTGCAGAAGTGTACTCTTTTCCATTATCAGACCTTAAGATTTGAATTTTGCAACCGCTTAAATTTTCCACCATTTTTTTAAACTTCCAAAATACTCCAGCAACTTCAGACTTGAACTTTAGGAAATAAATCCAACACATTCTTGTAAAATCATCAATGAAAAGAATGTAATACCGGCTACCTTGAAGAGATGGTGTTCTTTGAGGTCCTCCCACATCTGTATGAACTAGTTGCAACTTCTGTGTTGCTCTCCAGGATGATTTAGGAAATGGTTTCCTACTTTGTTTACCAAATTGACAAGCATGACAATTTGGCAAGTGATCAACCAGAACTGGTAATCCTCTTGTCACTTCATCTTTCTTCATCTTGAGCATTCGTTGAAGATGACAATGCCCAAGCCTTTTGTGCCAGACTTCAGTGATGTTGACATTGGTGGAATAAGCTGTGTGCTCCTCCTCCGTAGGATCAAATAAGAAGCTTTTCCCTTTCATTTTGACACGTAAAATCTCCTTTCCAGCGGCATCGTAGATGTGACAATACAAGTCTTCAAAGGACACCTTAAATCCTTTTTCAATTAACTGGCCAACACTCAGCAGATTTTGATCAATATCGGGTACATAAAGAACATCTGAAATAGTTTTTGTACCTGAACTAGTTGTCATTGCAATGGTTCCTTTTCCTTTTGCAGCGATATAACCACCATTCCCTATCCTGACTTTAGTCATTGCAGTAGCCTTTAACTCCTTAAAAAGAGTTTTGTCAAAGGTCATATGGTTTGTACAACCACTGTCAATGAGCCAACTTTCTGAGGAGACCTTTGTAGAGAAACACGTTGCCACAAACATCTGATCTTCTTCATCTTGATCAGCTACATGGACTTCTTCCTCTGGTTTCTGAGATTTGCTTTTGCAAATCACAGCTTCATGTCCAAGCTGATTGCACTTGCTACACTTTGCATTAGGCCTCTTCCAACACTTGAATGGAGAATGACCCATTTTGCCGCAGTGTTCACAGGGCGGGAAATTTCTCCTTGAGCTTCCACCTTTGTTTCGAGTGCGACTGCTTGAACTACTCCCAGAACTTTCCTGTTGGTGTTTGACTGACAAGGCTCCTTCTACGGTACACTCTTGTCTCATAAGTCTCCTTTGTTCTTGAGCCTGCAAAGCACTCAATAGTTCTGCCAAGGTGATCTTGGACAGATCTTTAGTATTTTCCAAGGTGGTTATTGAGGCTTCATATTTTTCAGGCACCGTAACAAGAATTTTGTCAACAATTCTTGAATCATCAAATTTAGTGCCAAGAAGCCTTACCTTGTTGGCAATGCCAAGCAATCTGTCTGAATATTCTTTGATTGTCTCAGCATCTTTCATCTTTTGCAGCTCAAATCCCCTTATTAGATTGAGTGCTTGCATCCCTCGTATTCTTTCATCTCCTGCATATTCCGTCTTCAGATGCTCCCAGATTTCTTTTGCTGATTTGAGATTCATGATCTTCGTGAGAATTGTTGTTGAAACACCAGCAAACAACGCTGCTTTGGCCTTTGATTTTCTGGTCTTCTTCTCTTTGTGGCTTTTCATCTGAGCTACCGTCGGATTGTTTGGCAGCGGAGCAACTTCGTAATCTTCTTCGACGGCTTCCCATAGATCCAAAGCCTCCAAATAAGTTTCCATTCTAACAGCCCAAAGTTGGTAATTTTCTCCATCAAAAATATGTGGAGCAGCTTGAGAAAAATTGGGGAAATCAGTTTTTGCTTCCATGGATACTCACAGATCCCGTAAGAATGCTGCTCTGATACCAATTGTAAGTTTTTGAGAAGAAAAACAGAGAAAATGAAGAATAGAAATTGAATGAAATGAAAGAATAAAAGCAAGAAGTGATAAAATCTGATATGATGCAGCAAAGAGGAATACACTTCATTCATTCTGGTGCATTACATTTATAGCAAGAATATCTGAACTGAAAAGATAATGAATCCCAAAAATTATGGTAACAACCAAGATTTTTGATAACACTAACAATATCCTAAAGAATAGGACTTATTGACTGGAAAACAAATTTTAGTTATTGACTGAAACTAATCAAAGAAAACTTCAATGTAGCAGTCCTGAAGCAAATTATTAACAGAAACTACGAAAATATAATATTTAAAAAAAATTCATAAAAAATAATTTCTTGCAGCTTGATTATTGGATACATCAAAATGGTTAAAGTATTAAGCCCGTTTGTCCTAATTATAGTAGCATAGCTTGACATCTTTCTGCTGTTCAGTTCTGGTTGAAGATACCATTAAAGGATCCATTGCACAGAATTCCGCAATGGTGTTGCGTTATCAATGGCTTTGCTTGTGGAAACAACAACATATTTATTATACACATTTTAAAATTTTATTTTGAAAACAAGTAAGAGAATGATCGAAACTGGTTGTTAACGGTTAGAGATGATTGCTAGAGGTAATGGTTGGAGATCCTTTGCCGACCGTTGAAAGTAGTGGCTGGAGGTGATTTTTGGCAAAAGGTAGTAGACGAAGGCCATTGTCACTAATAAGAGATGGTTGGAAGTAGCCGAGGTGGGTGTCAATTGTGAGAGATGATAATCAGAGATGGCTGTCGAAAGAGGTAACCATTGATAGTGACCGGAGGTGGAGATGGTCAATTGGGATTTCGGGTGGTGGCTGTGTGGGGCTACAATGCAATCACTGTTGTGCAGCTAAATGGGTCCATTTCGAAATCCGAACCGTTTACAATTTAGAATATATCAAGTAGAATATACCTGCAAAACATCAAGTTAATCGGATATCGTTTACCCTTTCATCCACTCACATTTGTATTCATTTTAATACTTTAATCACAATTATTTTTGTAGATACAAATGTGAGTGAATGAATGAATAAACGATATCCGATTAACTTGATTTTTTGCAGGTATGTTCTACTTGATGTATTCTAAAATGTAAACAGTTTTGATTATCAAAATGAGCCCCAAAATGGGCTCATTTGGCTACACAGCAGTGGCTGTTATGCACCCTGCACAGTAGCCCCAAATCTGGTCAATTGTATGAGGTGATTAGTGGCTCTAGAAATATTGATTAGGATAGTTATTTACAAACTTGATTAGTATTGATGCCAAAAAATAAATAAATAAAATAAAATAAAATACACTTGTCAATTTCTATCATTCATTTTTAATAAATCTATTAATTTGAATATCTTAAATCACAAAAACACAACAAAAACAGAATTTTAATTTCAACCAGAAACCAAAAAATAAAAAATAAAAGAAGAAAAAGAACTTGTATGTAGTTCTACAATAGCTCTCAACATGCCACACCATTCATACCTAGCCATGATAAAGATTGAAGCAATTTTATTATTATTTTATTTTTCATACCATTTATTTATTTATTCAATATTCTTTTATTTTATTATGTAAAAATAGGTTTTTAGTCAACTAATAGTACTTTAGAAATTCAAGTGTATAAATGTAATTTGGGTATAGTGTCCACTACATTAATTTTAAATATTTACTCTACGTTTCATTTTTATGGATTTTTTTTTATTTTTTATTTTTGAGTACATAGAGTTTTTAACGAATGTATTTATTTAGACTTAAAAAATAAAAAAGTTTAGGCGCACAAAATGTTTCAAATACCAAATGCACAGATGTGACATATATATTCACATCTATAGATGTGAACATATTCACATTATAAACATCAACATTTTTTGTCTTACATATGTACATTCCTGTTTAGAACACAGAAAATATTTGTGAGTGGCTTGTATGATGGGTGTGCAAAGTTTAGAATGGGTAAGTTGGGTGTTAAATATTTGTGATATGAGCCTTCAAAATATGTGAACTGTTTTTTTTGGATTGGGAAATATATGGACTTGGAAGTTTAAAGGGTGGCTTCTCTTCAGTTCATATGAAATTGGATGGTGATGTTGGGTTTTCGTGGATCAATATGGAGGTCATATCGATGATCCAAGCTATTTAATGTGTAGGACTTAGTAAGTCCTTTAATTATTGTAAAAAATAATGTTAGTTGAATATCGATAATCACTTGATTATATCACATTTGTGTCAACGGTAAATATAATTTTAAAAATAAATTGTCAATACGAATATGATTTGATTACGTAGTTATTGATATCCGGTTAACATGATTTTTGCAAATAAATTACTCGACGAACTCTATATATTGAATAGTTTAAATTATCCATGCGGATTCCATAATGAACCCATGGAGGCTTAACAATACCCTTCAGTTGATTTTCTCAACTAAAGAGAAGCTGTTTCGATGTTTAAATCATGAAGAGTGAACTAATTAACATATATATTACAAATATATATGTAAAGAAAAAAGAAAAAAAAGAAGAAGAAGTGAGGGTATTCAGTTCACGACCCTTCCCGTTTATTTTTAGAGATAAGTTAGGTAAGACTATTAGGCCACTTTTATTTGGCTCCATAAGATGGAGGAGATTAAGAGTACAGTGAGATTTAGTGAAAAAAATTATTAATGTGATAGTATTAAGTTAGAGATGTAGGATAAAGAGTATTTTTTTTGTATATTACCGAATTAATAATACTATAGATAGTATTAATATATAAAATTAATATTTTTTTAATATTATACTTAGTATTTTTTTTGTTCTAAAAAATAAAAATTTTGCTTTAAAATTTAATTAAAAATTCACCAATCCCCTCACTCAATTTCTAATTCCAACGCCCCCCTTCCCGGCGGCCCCCCATAGGATTGGTAGTCCTACCAATGGAGAGGATTACTAGTACAAAGGGATGATAGTTAATTCCCTCACTCATGTCTCCTACCAAACGCTCTTTAAGTAGATTCCATGGACTGTTAGTCCAATTTCCTTTTCTAAAGAGCCAATCAAACTTGGCCTTCGTGAGAGAATAAGGAGGGGATTATTAGTGTGACGGGGTTAAATGAGAGTATTAAGAAAAATTGTGTTTGTTTGTGATATGTTTTAGTGAGGGGATTAACTATATGAAATCCATAAATACCCTTTAATGTTTATGATATAATATTAAAAAATATATTTTGCATATAGGTTTTTTGTAATATTTATAAATAAATAAAACATTTATTCTTGGTGTTTGTACTATATTACCAAAAGAAATTTTATTTTTATAAAAATAAATAAATAATTATAAACATAAATATTACTAACAAACATGTCCTATGAAAAAAAAAATAATCCAAACACGGGCACCGTTTGGGAAGGGATTTTGTGGGCTTTTTTGGCTATTTTAGCCACAAAAGACAAATAGGCTATTTTAGCGACAATAAATAAAATATCACATCCAATCCATAATCATTACACTCTTCTCTCACAAAAAAAGTCAAAAAAGCCAAAAAGTCAAAAAACCTTCCCAAACCAAGCTTTTTAGCTCAGGCTAAAATAGTCAAAAAAAACCAAAAAGCCAACCCACTTCCAAAACCAACCCTCAAATAGGTTCCTAGGTTTTACTCTTCACAATCTTAATGCATGTTTATTTATTTACTATTATTTTTTAATTATAACAAGATAAGGAAAAATTATTCATAAATCTCATTTGGAGAAAAGTTAATTCATTTAGTCCCAAAAGTTTTCTTTCAAACCAATTAGTCCTTTTTATTTTAGATATGCTGTGTTTCCTTAATTTTGAGGTTTGAAAGTTTACTTGTTTACCCTTTGTGTGTGATTTTGTTTGGATTTTTTTTTTTCCCTAATGTTGAGTGTGCGTGGATAAGGTAGGTTTTTACGTTTTTATTTATTTAATTTATTTAATATTTTTTTTTGTGGAGATTTGGAGTGATTTGTAGGTGGATGATGTTACTCCGTTTGTGGAGTTATTGGTGTGGTGTTCGTTCATTTTTGTGGTGTTCGTCCCTATTGTAACATTGACATTAATTAACATCCAAACGTAATACTAATGTAACACGTAAAAAAACTTCTTATTGTCATTTTTTCAAACGTAACACTCTAAAAAAAATTTCTTAGTGTAACACTCGAAAGTGACATACAATTTTTTATTTATTTATTGTAACACTTTAATGTATTACATAAAAAAAAAATCCTTAATGTATTTTTTTTCAAACGTAACACTCTAATATAACACATAAAAAAACTCCTTAACACTCTAATGTAACACACAAAAACTCTTTAGTGTAACACTCTAATGTAACATACAAAAAAACTTCTTGATGTACTTTTTCCAAATGTAACACTCTAATATAATACTCTAAAAAAAATTTCTTAGTGTAACACTCTAATGTAACAGACAAAAATTCCTTAGTGTAACATTCTAATACAACACAAAAAAAAAAAAAAAAACCTCCTTAGTGTACTTTTTCGAAACATAACATTTCAATATAATATTCCAAAAAATTCTTTAGTGTAACACTTAAATGTAATACGAAAAAAACTTTTTGGTGTACTTATCCCAAATGTAACCCTTCAAAAAAAAAGAAAAAAAAAAAAAAAAAAAAATTCTTTGTGTACTTTTCTTAAACGTAACACTCCAATATAATACTAAAAAATAAAAAATAAAAAATAAAAAAGATGTGAGATTCTTCAAACTATTCCAAAAGGAACACAAATATTCCTTAAGCACTGTTTGGGAAGAGCTAAAGTTGGTTTTTTTGGCTATTTTAGCCACAAAAGACAAAATATGCTATTTTAGCCACAAAAAACAAAATATCACATCCAATCCATAATCATTACACTCTTCTCTCACAAAAAAAACCAAAAAAGCTAAAAAGCCAAAAAGCCCTTCCCAAACCAAACTTTTTAGCCCAGGCTAAAATAGCCAAAAAAGTCAAAAAGCCAAAAAGCCAACCCACTCCCAAACCAACCCTTAGTAAGTTTTGAACAAATGTATAATTTCAAACTGTGAGTGTTACGTTTGAAAAAGATACACTAAGGGGTGGTTTGGCATAACCTATTTTAGCCTATCTTTTTATCTTTTTTGGGTCATATCAATCAATATCTCCTCTCTACTTTTTTACACATTTTTTTTTAATAAAAATTCAAAAAGTGCACTTATTTAGGACATCCCAAACCACCCCTAAGAAGTTTTTTTAGTATTTTTGTGTGTTACATTGGAGTATGTTACATTGGAGTGTTACGTTTGAGATTACACTGATTGAAATGTTATATTTGGGAAAAGTATACTAAGGAATATATATATGGATAAAGCTTGGGAGCTCGAATGAGCTCCCCCCCCGAATCCCCCGAAAATGGAAACAGAGGGAAATGAAGAGGGGGAAGGCGAGAGAGAGAGAGGGGAGAAAGAGAGAGGGCAGCTCGGCCGATCGTCGGCCGATCACAGTTCGTCGCAGCAGCTCAGCCTCCGCCGCTCCTCCGCCCCTGGTTGATGCTCCCTCCTGTCCAGTTCGTCGCAGCAGCTCAGCCTCCGTCGCATCTCCCCCACTCCTGGTTGATGCCCCCTCCTGTCTAGTTCTCCCTTCTCCCTTCTCTTCTTCTTCTTCTTCTTCTTCTTCTCCCTTCTCTTCTTCTTCTTCTTCTTCTTCTCCCTTCTTCTTTTTCGTTTCTGATGGAACCAAAAAAAAAAAAAAAAATGAAAAAATGTTGTCGTTTTTAAAATTAGGGGGATTCGGGGGTTGGGATTTCGAGCGACGTAGCATTACTTTCTATATATATATATTTACATTGAAGCGTTATGTTTGGAAAAAATACACTAAATAATTTTTTTGAGTATTACATTCTTACGTTTGGGAAAAGTACACCAATGAGTTTTTTTATTGTGTTATATTGAAGTGTTATGTTATTTGAGTGTTACATTAGATTTTAGATTTTTGTTTGTAATGTGTGATTTGTTTTAGAATGAGGAAAATCCAAAACTTCTATAGTGCAAATTGCCTAATATATAATTTTACATTTCGAGAAAATCACTTTTATCCCTAAAAAATTAAACCCGAGCATGTAAGTGACTATCTTTTTATATAATTTTTATTTTAATGAGACCTTTGAGTTTATAAGAAAAAAGGAAGGACTAAATCGTTTATAAGATCACATTTTAAAATTTATTAGTGTTTCGAAAGGATAATTACAAATATGAAAAGCATTCAAACTCATTTTAATAAAAATTGATCCGCAATTCCACAGCACAAAATAGTATTTACATAACCACTAAAGTAAAGACCCTGATTCTTAGGAAAATGCATGAGACGCCAGTGGGATGCTGGGGTCTCTTGTGATTGTTCTAAAAAATTGTTTTTTCTATATATATATATTGTTCTAAAAAATTGTTTTTTCTATATATATATATATTTTTTCAGCCAATGACAAAGTCTTATGTGTCCCTGGAGTCTCCCCACTGGGGCTCCCTAGCAAAGTCCTGATTCTTAATGCATGTGGCTTGATGATAAATTTGTTTGCATGTTTTGGAGTTATCATTGTTATATATCATCAATTTATTCCAACAGTTAAATTAAAAAAAATATTATTCTCATTCACTCTTAGCCAATAATTCTGAACAAGAAATCAATGACGAATATCTAAATAAATTGTGATAAAAAATATTGACAATTTGAGATATAATACTTCTATAAGAAATTAGTCTTGGCTAATAAAAATAGAGTATTGCTAGATTCATCAAATTTGGGCTTGTTCGAATTGTTTGAATTTGTGCACACTGATGGTTATCTGGGCGATGGTTCGGCCGGTCATCTAGGCAGATGTCGGTTGACACACCAATAGTCGTAATTGACAAGGGTGATGCCGGTCATCCAGGCGATTATTCGGCCAACGTCTGGCTTATATAATTTGGATAATTCTAACAAGTTCAAATTTTGTGAATCAATTATTTTTTATAAATATAAAGAGGAAGGTAATTTGAAAACAGAATAAGTGGATTTACTACTTGGTGGTGGGAAAAGAACATTTGGTTTTGATATTTCAATTTGAGAAGCCACGTTTTATTTTATTATTATTTTTTCCCTAATAATACATTGGAGGGGAAAAACCTTTGAGAGATAAGCAAATTTTAGATATTACTTTAATCCTAGTGGTTAGGAAGGTAGTGTCTACTACTTATAGCAAAACAAAAAATAACAAAATAAAAAATAAAGTAAAAATGAACCCTCTTATTTGGATCACTTGGCAAGATCCTACCTTCCCCAGTACACAAAGATCCTAACTTCCCCAGGTCAAAACACGAGAAACAAAACCCTCAGTCCCATCTTATCAATTGCATGTTAGACAGAAGCAAATGCTTTAATATATTAATTAATTATTAAGTTATAGAAAAATAAATTCATTCACATAATATTTTTCTCCATAATCCTCACGTGTCAAGTAAAATTTGAAAAAATTAACCTAAATTTAAATATTTTTTTTAAAATCTCTTTATATATATTTTATCTTATCACCTCATTAGAGAGATTATAAGGAAAAAAAATTATAAATGTAACAGAAATTTAAAAATTTTACTAACAAATTTTTTTTAATTAATTTTTTTTCAAATAATTTTTTTTCCAATTAATTTTTTTTTTCAATGAATTTTTTTCTAACTAATATTAACCGAGGAGATAATTAGTAATGCTACTTTAAACCGTAGGGAGGGGATTGTAATTTCTAAAATGTGAGGGATGTCAATATAATTTACCCAGTGAGGGCAAAATTGGTATTTAAAAAAAATTAAATTACTGAGGGAAAAAATCTGTAATGAAACTTTAAACCTCAGAAAGAGAGATGTAATTTTCAAAAGGTGATAGAGGGAACTGTAATAAATATAAATATCAGAGCATGTCAGTTTAATTTACCCAAAAAAAATTGTATTTGTTTGTGATATGTTTTAGTGAGGGGATTAACTATATGAAATCCATAAGTACCCTTTAATGTTTATAATATAATATTGAAAAATATATTTTACAAATAGGTTTTTGTAATATTTATAAAAAAATATATATTTATTCTTGGTGTTTGTAATATTTTTTTTTGTACGATATTATTTTAGTATTTATATATATATATAATGATGTAATCCGCCCTCCCTTGCCCTGCCAAAAAAAAAAAAAAAAACAAACACACAGGGACACAACACACAATATGGACAAAATAGCCTTTTTTTTTTTTTTTTTTTCAAATTAGGCCTGGTTTGACATCTTCAAAAAAGATAAAAAATCAAAAAATTACTAAAAAAGTTCAAAAGTTATCACTATTCATAAAAAAAAATTATTTTTACACAAAAAAGGTACAATTCACTTTGACATGAGTTGTCTTTACCTGACTTTGGTGAGAACAAATTACATAGGTGTAGGCAAGATTAAGGACGGTGCTGCTCGGCCTGTTGGGGCCATCATGGGTCCCGTTTTGATAATCGGAACCGTTGAATATGTAGAATTCGTCGAGTACTATATGCTTGTAAAAAATCACGTTGATCGGATATCGCTAACTACATGATCAAATTAGTTTTGTATAAAAAAAGGATGGTATTATAGTTAATAGTCGACAAAAAACTAATCTGATCAAATAGCTATCGATATCCGATCAACTTGATTTTTTGTAAGCATATAGTATTCGACGAGTTTTACACATTGAACGGTTCTGATTACCAAAACAAGACTTGGGGGAGGGGGGAGGGGGCCCATGGGCCGAACATCATCGTCTAATTTATTGCCAAAAAATGAGACAAGCATATCTTATATGCTAGTCTGCCCACTGCTTTGCCCCAATATACGACCTATTCTTCTTTCCTTTCTCCTATACACTATTATATAATTTTTTAATACACATTTTTTTTTGTAAAAGTCAAAAAATTATCTTAAACAACCATATTTTTTTCTCAACTTTTTAATTTAAAAAGTTAAAAAGTATGCTTATTTAAGATATCCCAAATATATTACAAATATATATGTAAAGAAAAAAGAAGAAAAAAGTGAGGGTATTCAATTCACTACCCTTCCCGTTTATTTTTAGTGATAAGTTAGGTAAGACTATTAGGCCACTTTTATTTGGTTCTATAAGATGATGGAGTAGATTAAGAGTGAAGTGAGATTAAGTGAGAAAAATATTAATATAGTAATATTAGATTGGAGATGTAGGATAAAGAACGTTTTTTTTTATATATTACCTAATTAATAATGCTATAGATAGTATTAATATATTAAATTAATATTTTTTTAATATTATAATTAGTATTTTTTTGTTCTAAAAAATAAAAATTTTGCTTAAAAATTTAATTAAAAATTCACTAATCTCATCACTCAATTTCTAATTCCACCCCCTTCTCCCCCTCCCCTCCCCTCCCCTCCCCCTCCCCCTCCCCCTCCCCCTCCCATAGGAGAGAATTACTAGTAGAAGGGGATGATTGCTAATTCTCTCACTCATGTCTCCAACCAAACGCTTTTTAAGTAGGTCTCACGGACTGTTAGTCCAATTTCCTTTTCTAAAGAGCCAAACAAACGTGGCCTTCGTGAGAGAATAATGAGGGAATTATTAGTGTGATAGGGTTAAATGACAGTATTAAGAAAATTTATATTTGTTTGTGATATGTTTTAGTGAGGGGATTAACTATATGAAATCCATAAGTACCCTTTAATGTTTATGATATAATATTGAAAAATATATTTTACAAATAGGGTTGTTGTAATATTTATAAAAAATATTTATTCTTGGTGTTTGTAATAATTTTTTGTATTATTTTAGTATTTATATATATATATATAATGATGTAATTACCCCCCTCCAAAAAAAAAAGAAAAAAGAAAAAAAACACACACATAAAGACACAACACACAATATAGACAAAATAGTATTTTTTCAAATTAATCTCCTAATTAGTTTTGAAACCCAACTCTTGAAAGCCTTTGCTAATCTCCTCCTTCAAGATCCATGATAGTTCAAACGAATTAAAAACCCCAAGCTCCACTTTGCAAATAAATATGATTTTTTGTGGTCCCTGCTCACTATGAATCAAACTTTTTCATTTTAATCAAGTAATTTATTTATTTATTTATTTTTGGTTATGAAAATTTCGCAAATTTTGTAATTATTTACAAGTTTTTGTAAATTTTGAAAAACAAAATAGACACCAAAAGAATTTTTATTTACAAATTTCTTTTTTTATTTTTATAAAAATAAATAAAAAATTATAAACATAAATATTACTAACAAACATGTCCTACGAAAACCAAAAAAAAAAAAAAAAAAAATACAAACACGCAATCAAATACGTTCCCAGGTTTTACTCTTCACAATCTTAATGCATGTTTATTTATTAACTATTATTTTTTAATTATAAAAAGATAATTACAAATATGAGAAACATTCAAACTCATTTTAATAAAAATTGATCTGCAATTCCACAGCACAAAAGAGTATTACATAACCACTAAAGAAAAGACCCTGATTCTTAATGCATGTGGCTTGATGATAAATTTGTTTGCCTGTTTTGGAGTTATCATTGTTATATATCATCAATTTATTTCAACAGTTATATTAAAAAAAATATTATTCTCATTCACTCTTAGCCAATAATTCTGAACGAGAAATCAATCACGAATATCTAAAATAAATTGTGATAAAAAACATTGACAATTTGAGATATAGTACTTCTATAAGAAATTAGTCTTGGCTAATAAAAATAGAGCATTGCTAGATTCATCAAATTTGGGCTTGTTCGAATTGTTTGAATTTGTGCATGCTGGTTGTTCGGTTGGTTATGTGGGCGATGGTTCGGCTGGTAATCCAGGTAGATGTTGGTTGACACACCGGTAGCCGCAGTTGGCAAGGGTGATGCCGGTCATCCAAGCGATTATTCGGCCAGATATCTGGCTTATATAATTCGAACAATTCGAACAAATTCAAATTTTGTGGATCAATCATTTTTGATAAAAATAAAGAGGAAGGTAATTTGAAAACAGAATAAGTGGATTTACTACTTGGTGGTGGGAAAAGGACATTTGGTTTTGATAATTCAATTTGAGAAGCCACGTTTTATTTTATTATTATTTTTTCCCTAATAAAAACCTTTGAGAGATAAACAAATTCTAGATATTACTTTAATCCTAGTGGTTAGGAAGGTTGTGTCTACTACTTGTAGCAAAAAAATAATAAAATAAAAAATAAAGTAAAAAATGAACCCTTTTATTTGGATCACTTGGCAAGATCCTACCTTCCCCAGTACACGAGAAGATCCTAACTTCCTCAGGTCATAACACGAGAAACAAAATCCACAGTCCCATCTTATCAATTGCATGTTGACAGAAGCAAATGCTTTTAGACATTAATTAATTATTAAGTTAGAGAAAAATGAATTATTCACATAATTTTTTAACGTTACAAGTAAAATTTGAAAAAATTAATCTATGTTCAAATATTTTTTTAAAAATCTCTTTACATATATTTTATCTTATCACCTCATTAGAGAGATTGTGAAGAAAAAAAATTAGATGAATATAACACTGCTGTAAGTTATACAAATTAATTAAATTGAAGCATAGTGGATGGAGCATTATATAAAGATTTCACATATAAAATCCCACAGGATTGCGGTTTTTTTATGGGGACACCAATTGGATGAGTGATAAATGTAAAATCGTATGTGAAACCCACTAATCATTTCCACCACTTGTCAGTGTGCCATGAGAGATTGGAATAATGTCTCATTCACAATTCATGTCCACCACTACCCCCCAAAAACATACTAGCCAACTTAAATGATTTTCGATTCATAATAACTAAAATAATATAATATTGTTAAATTTTAATATTACTATAATATCAAAATTTTAAATTTTAAGATATATTACAAATATATCTCTTGAGATTTAATTAAAATATGAATCACCCACTATAGTTTTGAAAATTATATTTCACGCCCTGACGTTTCGCATTTCGTAACAAATCATCCATTTTATTAATAAATCATCAAGTCAATTAATAATTTTTAATTATGTTAAAAATATGTTCCAATTAATAATTTAGGTAATTTTATTATTGTATAGGAGAGCAATTATGAATTTTATTTTTTTAGTTAATTTTGTTAAATAAAAATTTCTACCAATGGAGTATTCGTAATTTTCCAAACTACAGGGAGCAATTCATACTTTAAGCAAATCTCATTGGGTGTATTTGTAATTTACCCGAAATTTAAATAATTTCACTCAAATGTAACAATGCTATTTGTGATGTAATTACATCTCCTAGCTACATTCTTTTTTTTTTTTTTTAAAAGTAAATTATCAATAAGTCTTTATAGTTGGACTTAATTTTTATCAAGTTCTATTAAAAATAAATCTTAGTAAAATCATTTTTGAAAATAATTTTTTTGTGATGTTTTTTTTTTACACATGTCGCTAAAAATTGACGATTAGTGATTTTTTTTGTCATGATTTTTATAAATCAATGCTAAAACTTATAATTAGTAATATTTTTTTATAATGGTTTTTTAAACTGTTGTTGAAAGTTATAAATTAGTGACCTTTTTGTGATTTTTTTTTAAACTGTCGCTACAATTTTTAATTAGTAACATTTTTTGTGATAAAATTTTTAAACTGTCGTTGAAAATTAATAATTAATAACGTTTTTTATAATATTTAATAAAAAGTGTCATTAATTATTATACAAATCCACTTATTGCAAACTATTCATAAGTCCCCCCTTCTTTTTTTTGGGGTCTAACCATCATTTTCCAACTACAAACCAATTTTTAATTATTTCAACACCACTTTTCTAGCCCTCCCACCGAAAAAAAAAAAAAAAAAAAAACATAATCTCGCAATTTAAAATCACCGACAACCTCACACTTTAATCCCATTCATAAATAAATAAAAAAAAAACAAAAACAAAAAGAACAAAAAAACTCTAGAACAGTCCTTCCCCACTCCAATCACAATCCATTCCCCCAAGGATGCGACACATTTAGCAATTTGTTAAACGTTGTGTTAATAATAACACCTGCATTGGAGCTCATTTCTAGCGCAAGTTGCTATATTGGGGCAATTTGAAAATATAATTAAAAGTTAACTTCTAATTTACTTTGAATCACATCACCTCTCACATAAAATAGTAAAAAAAAATAAATAAATAAAAAAAATAGTTTTTAACCATATTTCGAAAACACTCTATTATAAATATAACATAATTGAAAACGCTCTTAGTGGAAAATGCCCTCAATCTCCTGCCAAAAAATAAAATTTTGGCAAATGCCACAATTGAGAAAAAAAAAAAAATTTAGGTGGTGTGGAACCATTACATATTTTTAATCTCGACTAAGTATGATTAATTAAATTAATAAAAATAAAACCTGAATCTCACATTTTAAGAAACTTGGTCCCAATAAAGTAATTCGGTTTTTTTGATTTAGTAAACTATGATTTGTCGGAACCAAAAATGATCCGGTGATTTACCCATATTTTCTTTATGTTTTAGTTAGTTAGTTTGATAACAATTTAGTACTTAGAATTAAATATATTTAATGAAAATAAATTAAGTTTGTTTGCTAATTATAATTAATATCACCTAAAATTTTAAGTTTTTTTGAAAATAAATTAAAATTTTAAGTCATAAATTTATTACTAGGCCACATGTGAATATATTAGGATTATGTTACCTTTGAGATATACCGTGATCATCTCACCAATATCACCGACATTATTGTAATCACTGCCACCAAAACCACCATTGCTACTCCACTTCCACCGCCACCACTATACCGCCACCACCCTAGAATCTCTACCATCACTATCACTACAACCACCTTACTATACCAACACAATCACTACTATTGCCACTATCACGCCCCGGATTTACACAGCCTGGCTCATGTGAATAAACCACTCGACGATAAACAATAGATAACAACTCTCATGCAAATGAATATCATATAGTCACACAATATATGTGTTCATCCAATTTTATATATTCCAAGATACAAGATCTAAATCAAATGGATGTTTTGTAACTAAAACATGCACAAATGTTATAAATCAAATTAAACACCTTGAGGCTTACATCATACACAAGAGTGTAACCCTTACAAGAATGACACACGGCTAATAAATAACATAAATAGCTCTTGGCCTACAAATATCAGAACCACCCTACACGGTTTCAAACACAGCTTCACGTCTTAGTCCACATCCATACCTGTATACCTAAAAACAATTTTTAGCCACATAGGGTCAGCATAAAACCCAGCAGAGAATATTTCAAAAACTAAACATGCTTCACTAGCATAAATGATCATAATGCAATATATATATACAATGTACCCAAAATGCATTTTCAAATTCATTTGATTTCTCAACAAAATACTTTCTTTCCAAATATCAAACCCTTACGTTTAATCAAAATGTTTTCCGAGTTCTAATCATCTGTTTGATATAAAATCCCTTTCCAAAAACAAATCCCAGTGCCTCAATACCAACCAACAAATACATTGTTAAATCAAGTACGAATACATCGCTCGACAACAACAAATACATTTTTAAAACTCTTTTTCCAAACATGCTGTTCCAAACCAGCATAATAATAAATAAATGGGTGAATCTCCAAAACAAACACAACGTTTCACAGAAATTTCTTCTGCGGGAAATTGTAAATCGGCACCCATGTAAATGTAAGCCATACAAGTACTACTATTGTCATTTTATGAAAATTTTGTCTGCAAGATCGGCACCCGTGTATATGCACATTTTTCAAAACTTTCACTCTGGACACACAGGCCAACTTATTTGATGTAACAACTTTCTCTTACATTCAACATTTCATTTACCCTTTTCAATAGTACAATACATGTAACTCAAAATATTATTTTTCCAAAACAACGCAATTGTTCCAAAACATAATGTAAGAATTTTCAAAACCTCTTTTCAAAATATATAGTTTCAATTTCCAAAATCCATTACATGCTCCATGATGTGAATGATTTCAAATTGCCTAATCCACATGCAATTTCTAACACACGGCAATATTATCCTCCACCGATAGCCAAAACAGTTATCTCTAATGCAATAATCAAAAGATGTCAATATAGATATATTTTCCAAAAAAAGTAACAACAACCATTTTCTTTCCATCTCTTACAAAACCAACATCATTTTTCATTATTTTTCAACACAAGCCAAAGCTCATGGTTTTAGAGCAAAACCTCATTTTCTTTCAAAAGCACTTTTGAGTAAAGGAAAGCCACGATGTCAACATATCTCAACCACTAATACAATATCATAACCTTGTTCAAGAACTCATTGAAAAAAATCTCTCTTTTACATTTCAAATCCAAACCTTAAGTTTAATCCGAAACGCTCAAATCAATAGATCTTTTGTAATAACAAATAACTAAGGCAAAAATCATACCAAATGACTGCCAAATATAAATAACAAAATACACCACAAACATGCTAATCAACTCATATTGAGTTTAGGAAATAGACCTTACCTCTGGAAACGAAGAGGAGAACTCGAAAAAAAAAAACTCGAAGTCAATGAAACCATGAAATTTTTTGATCAAAAGAAAGCCTTTGGCGAGATCTACAATATTTCTCAAAGGACCAAAGTGGAAAGATGCCTCTACGTAAGTAGATCTAGGGATCTAACTGAAAAAGTTGAATTTTTAAAAGAGAGAGAGAGAGAGATGATAAACGGTGTAAATAGGAAAGAGAGAGAGAAAAAGGAAAAAAGTGAATGAGAAAAAGTGTGTTTGGGGTCTATTTATAGTGGTAGAATAATAATCTAAAGTCAAAGAAAAGAATAAGTCAAACCCCCAAAAGTAGAGCCTCAAAACCGAACCAAAAGTCTAAAAATTAACTCACAGGGGTCAACCCTTCAGATAGTGGTGTCGACCTTCAAGAAGAAAAGCTGACACACTAATGTGTGTAGAGGACAAGGGGGGTCGACCCTTGGAGCCAGTGTTGTCAACCTTTTATTTTAGAAAACAACCCAGAACAAAACAGCAAGGGAAGGGTCGACCCTTAGAGCCCTTGGTGTTGACCCTATAAACCAGCAAAGACACTAAGGATAGGGCAGCAAGGTGGTGTTGACCTTCCGAAAGGCTAGTGTCAACACTAGAACAAAATTTTCAAGTTTCTAAAGAATTTTTCAACGTAAACAAGCGCGAACGAACAATCCCAACATGTTTAAATCGAATTATACTCCTCCAATACCAAAATAAAACAACTCCAAAGACTCCCAAAATGAAAATAAAGGAATTAAATACACTCTCCATTAGTTTGAAGGACACAAGTGCTACAACCTCCCCACCTTAGAAAATTTCGTCTCCGAAATTTGAGAAACACCAAAACCAAAAAGGCCACCTAATCTATAGAAGAAGCACAACGCTAACCGAAGCTTAGATCTATCTGGGGATATGTCTCAATCCAACACCTTGAGGCCCCGAAGACACCTGAACTCTAGGAATGGGAAGAAAACTTCACTGATGACATTTCGATCCATATAACTCGATGTGGTCTATGAGACAAGAAAATGACAACAAGAACTTCTCGGACTCAAAGACGTGATCTACGCCTCAACCACCGACAATACTTAAATCGCTACCAAGTGCTCAACGCTCGGACACGGTGAATAAAAAAGCTACTCGCACACAAAGCTCCCAATCAACTCTCTTGTAGCACGAGAACATAAAACAAAACATGATTAATCCTAACAACATTATGGCACATCAATGCCCGACAATTCTAAGCCTGTGCAAAATAAACACGTACTACATAGTTAGCAACTTAGGCTAGATCAAAACAAGTCTCCCGAATACAAGATAAAACATAACCTATTTAGGTTAAAGAAAATTCCTTGTTTTTCCCCATTTGTTTCAAAACACTTGCTTTCCCAAAAAGTGTTCCAACTCACACCGCCACAACCCAAATACATTTTCAACCGTTCACAACAGAATCCAAAGATTTCAAATCCGTCTTTCCGAAACCTTAGATGTTGTTTATAACACAAACCATTTTCATTTTCAAAATATTATTATTATTATTATTATTTTTTGATTTGTTGAATACAACTTTTTATTAAACCAAAAACTTACATTTCCAACCAAAACCGATTTAGTTCAAAAAGATCATCTAAGGCCACAAAGATTTTTGTTTTTTCCAAAATCATTCTTTTTCGTTCCTCCGGTGACTCACAACACAATCACCTAATAAAATCCATCACACTCGTGGCAACGCCACAAAATCAACACCAATTTTCACGATAAAAAATCCCTGGAAAGTTTCCTAAGTGCCAACAACACAATAACACAAGAGAAATAAATTTCACATCCATCGATCACATAGTGACGCAAAAGCACAGCATAAGACCAAAGTTCCCAACCGTAACCCCAAACCAGTTACTTTAAACTCAAAACAACTTCCTAACTGTCCATATAGGACTTACATGCCACACCATGACACCATTCAATTACACATCCCTCAATTCCAACCTATTTCCGAGGTGACTATATGTTAACCAACCTAAATACTAACCAATCAACTATCCAACACCACTATCCCGTATAAATCTCCAAATACCGACATACCACTTAACTTCACATAAGCCAACATCAACACCAACACCTTGCCCAACCTCACTAACTCTGAAATGGAGTTCCATACACAACCTCACATGTTCGTTGAATCCTTCTAAATTCCTCAAAGTTAACCTACAGTACTCTGGTTCTTAACTCACCCATCATACATATGCCTATGTGGCATGTACATCCTCACTTCACATTTGAGTCTGAAATGGACTTCTCAAGTTAAAATACAACACATCCCCTCAAGTCAACACATACACCAACCTTTCACACCATGCACACAAGGACTAATAAGGTCAAAACAACTCTGACGGAGCGCACCAATCACTCTACACAATCTTACTGCTTCACTTGGAGTTCCACTATCCAAACCAAACAACAAACACCACACCCAAGTGACCTATTACTATTGCACATTAGACCATTCTTAACAATACATTAAGCACACTATTACTACACCAAGGCAACCTCCTAGAATAGTCCAATGACCAATCCCCTTCGATACAACATCACATAACCCCCAATCATGCACTGGTATACATCACACAAATAAAGCCCATTACTTACTGCATAATATCTCACCCTTAACCCCAAATGGGTTATCTCAACACTAATGCCCTCACTCTACTAATGTACTCACAATCCCGACCAAGTTCACAGCAACGAGTTTCACATATTTACCCTCTCGTACCAAACTAACTCATAAAAGCCTATCACGCTACAATGCCACCGACATCATGTAACAACCCAAACCGAACAACAAGTAAACACAACACCTCCATCCTTCAATGACCAATAAGGACAACTCTTTAAACTACATTCTATCCCACCACCTATCATACAAGGTCTCCTAGTCAATCTACTAGCTACTAATACTTAACGAACAATTATCCTGAACCAAACCCTTACACATACACACAACACTTACAAGGCTTTCAAAGTCGTACTATCGTAACTTCACAGAAGAAAAAAGAAGTTCTTAACCTCCTCCACTTGAGTCATAGAACACTACATTCCCAACTACTCTCTTAACCAACCTAGAACGCTACGTGAGCCACAACACGGCCCATCTCTAAAGACAATCACCTCCTCACTGTCATTCCAAACCTTGACTAATAAACACTAACCCATTGTGAACCTACACATAGGTCACACACTAGCCATGGGTTACCTACCCGACCAACCCTTCTGCAAACATCTCTTAACTTATCCAGAATTGAGGTACACATCTCTCGCACCCAAATACAATAAATAAATTCTAGACCTTGGGAAACGTTTACGGTACCACTGCCCGAAATACTACACAAGGTGTTCAGAACACACCACTCACCAAACACAAATAACCAATACTATGGTAAGGGACTAACATCCCTTCACAAGAAACAACCAACCAGATGACACCAAGATCTGCTAAAATTACTTACCCTTAAGGTGTAAGTCCACACCCAACGAAACCATACACTATTCTCAAAACACAAGTAATCCTAAGTCTCTCTATACCCAGAATAAAGGAATACTTCACCTTTGCATACATCCCTACACTACACCGTACCAATTTACTAGGTCAATTCTAGACTAGCCCACCACGACAACCCATCGCCAAAACACTAACTCAAAACCCATCACACCATCCATGATCTCCTAACACACCTTGTGCCTTACCAAATTGCCCATAACAACTATAACTCTACCTGACAACTAATTACCTCACCCAACTACAAGAAACAATCACACCTATTCCAGCCAATCATACATCATCTACAATGAACAACTCATAGCTTAAATGGCCCAACTAACTTCATCAACCCCGAGGGAAGTCAAACCACAACACTACATCCCAACCAACCACACCCCACAACACTGATTTCTAGGTTATCAACACCAAAGTCGGAACAATACACCACTACTACCAACACATACAAGTTCAAACCTAACGCTTCATGTTCCAAAAATTCTGACACCACCTATACCTCTTCCACGGGTTACAGAACTTAAAACAACACACTCAATTAAGAGGGGACACACTCCACGCTATACCTTACATCTTTGACTACTTAAGGTCATAACTAACTCTAACACATACTAGTCCATAGACTGACAACCAACACCAAACATACATGATAACACCCAAGTGAGCATCACAGGCTGTTACAAAGGAGTCGAAAACACTACCTTCTCCCAAAGACGTACTGACCGCCACCAAGGCAACCAATGCCAACTCACGACCAACGCTAATACATAACCGATATAGCCCATACCGAGGTACCCACTCCAAGTTCACTACCATCGTCCAAAATGTCTCTATTAAAGAGAAAAAACACAACGTAGGACACACAACACAAGTATCCTTCGCCGAAATATTAACACAGTACTATCATATAAGCAAATGCTCAAACAACCGCATTTAGACTCCAATTAACTCACACATCAACTACACATAACACATAGCACATAACACATAATCGTGCTAAGTCTACAAAGATAGTTATTCGTTCTAGCGCTCGCTTAGATTTCCCATTAGAAACAACGTTGATGAAGTGCATTTCCAACAAGACTTCCAAGTTAGTCAACTAGACACTAAATAATATTTATGAGTCTCAACACCATACTCACATAAAATGCAACACATAAGCATGTTATCACTTAGCACACAACATGCAAATATGCTTACCGAGCATGATAAATCTACTATGGCTAACCACTTCCCACGAGCCCAAGGTTTTCAAACTCGATTAGCTCTGATACCAAGTTATCACACCCCAAATTTACACAGTCCGGCTCATGTGAATAAACCACCTAACGATGAACAATATATAACAACTCTCATGTAAATGAATATCATATAGTCACACAATATATGTGTTCATCTAATTTTATACATTCCTAAATACAAGATCTAAGTCGAATGAATGTTTTGTAACTAAAACATGCACAGATGTTATAAATCAAATTAAACGCCTTGAGGCTTACATCATACACGAGGGTGTAACCTTTACAAGAATGGCACAAGGCCAATAAATAATATAAATGGCTCTTGGCCTACAAATAATAGAACCACCCTACACGATTTCAAACACAGCTTCACGTCTCAGTGCACATCAACACATGTATACCTGAAAAATATTTTCAACCACATAGGATGAGCATAAAGCCCAATAGAGAATATTTCAAAAACTAAACATGTTTCACTAGCATAAATGATTATGATGCAATACATACATACAATATGTCCAAATTCATTTTCAAATCCATTTGATTTCTCAACAAAATCCTATATTTCCAATTACCAAAACCTTACGTTTAATCAAAACGTTTTTCGAGTTCTAATCATCCATTTGATATAAAATCCATTTCCAAAAACAAATCCCAATGCCTTAATACCAACCAGCAAATACATTGCTACATCAAATGCAAATACATCGCTAGACAACAGTAAATACATTTTTAAAGCCCCTTTTCCAAACATCCTATTCCAAACTAGCATAATAGTAAATAAATGGGTGAATCTCCAAAACAAACACAACCTTTCACGGAAATTTCGTCCGCAGGAAATTGTAAATTGGCACCCATCTAAACATAGGCTATACAAGCACTACCATTGCCATTTTATGAAAATTTCGTCTGCGGAATTGACACCCATGTATATGCGCAGTTTTCGAAACTTTCACCTTGAACACATATGCCCACTTATTTGATGTAACAACAACTTTCTTCTAGATTCACCATTTCATTTACCCTTTTCAATAGTACAATACATGTAACTCAAAATATTATTTTTCTAAAACAATGCAAATGTTCCAAAACATAATATAAGAATTTCCAAAACCTCTTTTCAAAAAAAATAGTTTCAATTTCCAAAATCCATTACATGCTCCATGATATAAATGATTTCAAATTGCCTAATCCACATGCAATTTCTAGCACACGACAATACTATCCTTTATCGATAGCCAAAACAATTATCTCTAATGCAATAATCAAAAGATTTCAATATGGATATATTTTTTTAAAAGAGTATCAACAACCGTTTCTAAAATCCCACAACCATTTTCTTTCCATCTCTTACAAAACCAACATCATTTTTCATTGTTTTCCAACACAAGCCAAAACCTATGGTTTTAGAGCAAAACCTCATTTTCTTTCAAAAGCACTTTTGAGTAAAGGAAAGCCACCATATCAACATATCTCAACCACTAATACAATATATCATAACCTTGTTTAAGAACTCATTTGAAAAAAATCTCTTTTTTACATTTCAAATCCAAACCTTAAGTTTAATCCGAAACACCCAAATCCATATATATTTTGTAATAACAAATAACTAAGGCAAAAATCATACCAAATGACTGCCAAATATAAATAACAAAATATGCCACAAATATGCTAACCAACTCATATTGAGTTTAGGAAATAGACCCTACCTCTTGAAATTAAAGAAGAAATCGAAAAAAAAAAAAAAAACTCGAAGTCGATGAAACCATGGAATTCTTTGATCAAAAGAAAGCTTTTGGCGAGATCTACAATATTCCTCAAAGGACCAAGGTGGAAAGATGCCTCTATGTGAGTAGATCTAGGGATCTAACTGAAAAGGTTGAGTTTTTAAGAGAGAGAGAGAGTGAGGGATTCACGGTGTAAAGAGGAAAGAGAGAGAGAGAGAAAGGAAAAAATGAATGAGAAATGTTTGGGGTCTATTTATAGTGGTAGAATAATGGCCCTAAAGTCAAAGAAAAGAATAAGTCAAACCCCCAAAAGTAGAGCCCCAAAATCAAACCAAAAATATGAAAATTAACTCACAGGGGCTGACCCTTCAGATAGTGGTGTCGACCCTTAAGAAGAAAAGCTGAGACACTAATGTGTGTAGAGGATAATGGTCGATCCTTGGCACTAGTAGTGTCGACCCTTTATTTCAGAATGCAACCTTGAACAAAATAGCAAGGGAAGGGTCAACTCTTAAAGCCCCTGATGTCGACCCTATAAACTAGCAAAGACAGTAAGGACAGGGCAGCAAGGTGGTGTTGACCCTCAGGAAGGCTAGTGTCAACACCAGAACAAATTTTCTAAGTTCCCAAAGAACTTTTCAACGTAAACAAGTGCGAATGAACAATCCCAACACATTTAAATCGAATTTTAGTCCTCTAAAACCAAAATACAACAACTCCAAAGACTTCCAAAATGAAAATAGAGGAATTAAATATACTCTCTAATAGTTTAAAAGACACAAGTGTTACAGTCACCATCACTACTACTGAGGCAGCTGCAACATCACCATCACCACCACTATAGAACCATCATTGTTGCACTATCACCACTATCACGATATCTCTACCGTCACTATCATTCCACTACTATCACTATCACCCTCACTTATTAATTACCTTCATCATTATGTCACTAATGTTGAAACCACCACCACCACCACCTCCACCTCCACCTCCACCTCCACCTCTACCTCCACCATTATTACTCTAATATTACTACAACTTTCAGTATCTTACCTCACACAATTAGAACAACTATCATGCCATTACTACCATGGTCGTCAATATTGCTATCTTACCACTATAAAATTACTATCATCACTGCCACCACTTGTTCTCCACCACAACAATAAAAACCACAACTTGACTACCAGACAACCACTATAAAAAGTGTAAGAGAATAAATTTCAAATTTAAGCCTTTTTATATATATCAAATAACTTGATTAATTTCAATATTTAAATTTCAATAGCTAGCAAATAACTTTTATATTATTATCATTATTATTATTATTTTGTGTGTGCTAATCCATAGCAAAATAATTATATATATAAAAAAATATTACATTAAACTAAACAATTGAATTCCATCAATAGTTACAAAAGCCTAACGGCCCAATAAGAAATAGTCCAGACGTGGGAAGAGACAAATAATCATATACAACCCCTTCATAATGAATGAGAAATAAACAAAACAATGGAAATTAATTTTTTTTTTTTACTAAAAGTTCAACCCATAATAACCTCATACCATAAAGTGATGCTACACAACCACTAGGCCTGGATTATATTTAAAAATTCAACATTCAGCTTTTAATACTTAATTTTTAATTGTATCAAGTGATACTTGTGGTGGTATTTGATAATCCAATCTAACATTTAAAACTGAATGTATTAAATGAAAATGAATTAAATCCGTTTCATAACCATAATTCATATTAAAAATTGAAATAACTTGTAAAACGTAAGTTAAAAGTTTTTTATTTTTAAAAATTTTTATTTATTTATTTATTTTTTTGAGTAACAAGGCTTTTACTAAAACTAATTAGGTATAAATATCAATTTGCACCATTATGACCTCACTACTTTCGTTATTGCCACCACTACTACACTGCCACCACCACCACCACCACCACCATTTACATTACCATTGCCACCACCACGACTAGTGCTATAGCCACCAGCACCTCCATCACCATTGCCACCGTCACCACATGCACCTATATTATTTCACAACCACCACACTACACCACCACCACGGTCTACCACTGCCCTTACCTTTCCACCACTACAACCTTTCACCTCTACTATCAAATATAGCTATTGTTGCCACTACACCATCAACAATCACCCCCTGTTGACCACCTTTCTACCATCACTACAATGACTATCTCTCCAGCTTCACTACCATTTCCATTGGTGCCATAGTCATCGGTACCACCATTGTCATCACCTCAATATTACAATGGGCTCATTTGGAAAGTTTGTTATTTTAATTAGCTTTTTGATTTTTGGCTATTTTAACTTAGCTAAAAAAATTGTGTTTGTGAAATTGGTTGACTTTTCTGGTAGTTGATTTGATGGTTGTGAAAAAAAATGTAATGCCCCAAAATAAATACAATGTACTCATCTCATAACAATCGATAAGTGGCAACATATATGAATTGATAAGCTTTCATTAATTAGAGTTTGATGTACAAAAGGTGACACATGTGATATACATTCATAAACAGCACATCCTGAATCTACAACATGTGTTGCAAGATTGAGAAAAGAAATGAAAGCTGAACAGATAATCATATGCTCTAAAGGCTTACACATTTCCAAGTCAATGCTTGGATAAATCAAAAGTGAGTCTTAAGCTTAATACATATAAAGCCGTAGGTTTGTACAAAATAATAATAATAAAAAAAATACAACAATGAGCCTTCAGCTCCATAGTGCTCCCAAGCTAAGTCCTTAGGGGAGACATATCACCAGTACCTAAAAATGATTTTTCCATATAGGGTGAGCCAAAGCCCAATAGAAATAATCCAACACAATATACGAATCTTAACAAAGGTATAAGGGTGAAATGCACATGCAAGGCTTAAGTCCAAAACATTTTACATTTCTTTCTCAAAAACCATGCAATGCTCAGTTATATCACAATTCTCAAATCATGTCCTTTACAACAGAAAACAAGGGGGAAATCTCAAACCGGTACAACCTTTCATAGATATTTCGTCAGCGGGAAACTGTCAAATGGCACCCATGTAAACGTAGCCTATACAAGCGCTATTATTGTCATTTTACGGATATTTTGTCAGCGGGAATCGGCACTCAAGTATACGCGCGCTTTTTCAGACTTTCACCCTGGACACACAGGCCAACTTAATCTAGTGATACACACCTTTTTCCAACATTCACCCATTTTCTAAAATTCATATACAATGCAATGTATTAAATGAGTAATAATGCTCAATGCACATGGATGAGAAATTAGTTTTAATTTACCTAATCCTCATGTAATTTCTACAACAATCATAACTATCATCCACTGATAGCCCAAAACAAATATTTCTAAATAGATATAAAATCTCCATTTATTAATATCCATCCAATTTCACATATCCAACACTAATTCCATTTATTATACAAAATAAATATGTGAAACATTTAGGAAAAAACTCATTTTTCTTCCAAAATCCAATCTAAGTATCAAAATCAATAATTTTATCACAAGTCAACCTCATTTCCACTCCCACAACCATGTTCCATACATCCATTTGAAAACCCCTCTTTTGATTTTAAATCAAAACCCTAGGTTTGTTCAAAATTCTCCAAAACCACAATATTGTTTATGAAAAACAAATAGCTAAGTTAAAAATCATAAAAGAGTGTAGAAAATCCCTACCTCAAAGCTAGAAGACGAGACAAGCACAGGTGAAACTCAGATGAAGCCAAAACCCAACTCTATTTGGATGAAAACGAAGCTCTAAGTGAGCTCTACCTTTTTAACAAAGGGTGGAGAAATTGGTAGATCTTGATATATTTGTAGAGAGAATGTGAGCTTTAGAGAGAGAGAGAGAGAGAGAGAGAGAGAGAGAGAGAGAGTCTTAACTTAGGATTTTTAGAAAGTTTAGAAATAGAGAGATATGAAAAAGTGATATAAAAAGTGACTTTTAGAAACTGATATATGCACAATTTGCTCAAGCGCAAGATGTGTTGCTTGAGCAGCCAGACACAATAAGTTGTTCTACTCGAGGGCAGAATACACACTTCTAGTAGTTTTGCAGACAGCAAACCAACGCTTGAGCGCAAGAAAAGCCGCTCGAGCCAAGACCGCTTGAGCGCAGGAAGCACCGCTCGGGCGTAGAATACATTCTTCTAGTAGTTTTGCAGACTTGCAAAAGTACTAAGAGTTTGCAAAGGTCGCTCGAGCGTAAGAAGCTACACTCGAGTGCAGATGTCAAAATCTAGGCAACCAAAGTTTTGAAAATAAGCTACCAACCTGTTTCAAACACAACCTATATATCCTAATAAGCAAACTCAAGGAGAGAAAAAAGAAATAAGACCATAACAATAGGACAAAACTAAGAAATCTGAATCTAGAATATTAAATGGATTGGGTCTTAAATCAGAATTGCAATAAAAAAAGATAAAATAATTATGATTTAGATGTGACATTTTGTCTTATTGATTATTTTAACCTATTTTATCTTTAATGACTATTTTAACCAAAAAAAAAAAAAAGTTAAAAAAGCATTTTCCAAACACACCTAACATACATCGAAGAGATAAGTTAAAATAATAAACTTTAATTTTTTATATATCAAATTGCCTGAGCATTTAAATTTATATCAAATAATTTTTTAATTTAAAATTTTAACATTTAATTTTTAATTTTGTCCAATAACGCCTCAGTTAGGTGCTGAATGACTGTTTCTCTTTTTTCTTAACGTCTACCTCTCAAGTCCTACTTTTACTTCTTTTTGACTAATGGAGTTATTATTTTCTTGTAAAAAAAGAAAAAGAAAAGAGAAGTCTTCTCTTTCATTTTAAATTAATAAATAATAAAATGACAAACGTAGATCATGACGAAAGGTCATCCTCAAACACAATCCCTAATTGGGTTCTTTTACATTAATTTAGCTTGTTTAATATAATAAATTCACCAATTAGATGGATAAATACTTTATTTAAAGTAATTATTAGTGATGAATTCCAACTTAAAAGATTTTCTCCCATAATATTGCAACTCTCCCCACTACTATACACATCTCCTAAAAGGACATACCGTACAATTGGTTAGTAACGAAAGTAACACTGCAGCCCCATAATTTTCCATTCATAATAAACTAAGGGGAAAATATTAATAAATGTCAAGATATGATCATATAAATTGTTTAGATTTTCTTTTATTATTTTTTTATGAATCGAAAAGTGTCATTAAAATAGAAATTATACAAAAAGACAGTCACTTACACGTTTGAGTTTAATTTTTAAGTTATAAATAAGAACGTAACATTTCAATGTAACACTTTAATAATGTAATATTCTAATGTAACACACTAAAAAATTTTTTAGAATATTTTTTTCAAACATAACAACGTAATACTCCAAAAAAATTCATTTGTGTACTTTTTTCAAATATAACCCTCTGATATTACACACTCTGATGTGATATACAAAAAAAACTTCTTAGTATATTTTTTCTAAATGTATCTCTAATGTAATACACTCTAATGTAACACATACAAAAATATTAAAAAACTCACTAGTATATTTTTCTCAAATGTAACACTCACACATTGAAATTATACATTTGTCCAAAACTTACTAATAAATTTTTGTTTTCAATTTGGAATAGTTTAAAGAATCTCATATCCTTTTGAAATGATTTGAAGAATTCTATATCTTTTTTTAGAGTGTTATATTGGAGTTTTTCATTTAGAAAAAGTACACTAAGAACTAAGAAGTTTTTGTATGTGTTACATTGGAGTGTTACAATAAAGAGTTTTTTTGGAGTGTTACATAGGATTGTTACATTTATAAAAAATGCACTAAGAATTTTTTTTTTTTGTTGCATTAGAGTGTTACACTAAGAAATTTTTTTTAGAATGTTACATTTGAAAAAAAGTATACTAAAAAGTTTTTTTTTGTACTTCTTTTGAAATGTTCACATTTCAAATCATTCCAAATAAGAAAGATTCACATATAAAAATTCATTCTAAATTTAATTCTCATGGGTAGTGTATCTTATATTTCTAGAACAAAAGAAGAAAATATTATAAAAATAAGGGTGTAATTGTAAACTCAATTTTTAAATAATATATTAAGTCTATCTTTCCAAAATTTATAGGACTAATTAGTCTATAAAAAAATTTTTAAGACTAAACGGATCATTATTTCTCAAAATGGGATTTATAAGTAAATTTTTTATAAAATAATATTTTTTTTAAAAATATTTTCCATGCTAAATTATGTTATCAAATCTCAAGAATATAATTATCAAATAGTTTTAGATGTGGCTTCTTAGTGACTACTTAATAATCAAATCTCATATATATATCAAATCTCATATATATATATATATATATATTAGTTTTAAGCTCATCGTGCGTTGCACGATCACGGTGCCAGTGGAGAATTTTGAGGTATAATAAGAAATATATAATTGAGTGTTAGTAAGATATTGTAAATATTAAGAAAAAGAGATACATTAACATTAATAGTCTATGAAAGATCATCATATAATTAAACATGTAACTCAATAGAAGATGAAAATATAATTAAAGCGAAGTTATGTTTTAAAAGATAAGTTTTTAAATGAGCTTTGAAAAGAGAAATTTTTTTTGGTTATGAGTTTTGAAAACAATTTTGAATTTTAAGTTGTATTTTGAAATTATTTTGTGTTTATTTTTTTAAATATTTAAATATTTTCTTAATTTTATTTTTTAAGATAAATATTTTTTTAGTGTAAATATTTTTATTTTTTATTTTTTATTTTTTTAATGTGTGCTGTAAGTGCTACATTTGTGTGCTATATTTTTTTAAAAATATTTAAAATATTTAAAAAATTTATTTTTTATTTTAAATATATAATTTTTATTTTACATATTTTCTTATTTTTTCTATTTTAAATATTTTTGTTTAAATTTTTTATATTTTTTAAATATTTATTTTTTTAAATTTAAAAAAAATATTGGACTGCCTATATATATCTAAATTATAACAAATTATTTGGTCAATACTTACAAAAATAACAAAATATTATTTTTCTTCAAAAAAAAAAAATTTTCCTCAAAATAAAAATAAAAAATTATTTTATGAATTTTAAAGAACAAAATAAAAAATATTTTTTGATTTTTTTAATTTTAATTTTAAAGATAGAGTTTTGAAAACTTTGTTTGATTATGAGTTTTAAAAAGAATTTTGAAATTTTTTTATATTAAAATCATGATTCCAAAATTTAACCAAACGCTACATTGGCTCCATTTGATTTAATTTTAGAATAATAATTTAAGTGTAGAGTTGTGTTTTGAGTTTTGAATTTTTTTTTTTTTTGTGGTTGATTATGAGTTTTGAAAAGAGTTTTGTGTTGTATTTTGAGTTTTGAGTTATATTTTGAAATTTTTTAGATTTATTTATTTTTTTAATATTTAAAAATGTTTTTAAAAAATTATTATTTTTTATTTTAGAAAAATAATTTTTATTTTAAATATTTTATTTTATTTTATAAATGTTGTTTTAAATATTTTAAACATTTTAAAAAATGTTTTATACTTTTTTTATATTAATTTTTTTTTTGGATTGGCCATCAATATCTAAATTATAATAAATTATTTTGCCAATAATTACAAAAATAACAAAATATTTTTTTGAAAAGATAGAAAAAATAAAAAATATTTGTCTTCAAAAATAAAAATAAATAAAATATGTTTTTGAAAAAATTATAAAATAAAAAATAATTTTAAAGAAAAAATAAAAAATATTTTTTAAAAAAAGTTTGATTATAAGTTTTGAATTGAATTTTAAATTATGGGTATAATAATTTATTTTAAAAATAATTTTTGAATTAAATTTTAAATTATATGTTTAATTTAGAATTTTTTAAAAAAATTAAATTTTTTTATTTTATTAAAATCACAACTCCAACAGTAAACCAAACAACTTTCTACTGCAGCATCATTCCTTCACACTTCACGAGGGACTAAATATGACTTTTTGATTCTACATACATTCAAATTATCTAAATGCAATGGTTGTACCTAGATGTAGATTGTTAGGTATGACAACAAATTATTGTTGATGAAATCAAATTAGAATGAGCTAAGAAAAATGCTTGGGAGCACTAATTAGTGCTCCCACTAATTAGGTGGTAGTAGGTCCCGTCAGTAATGATGTGATGTTTTAGTCTTGGAGATGTATTTTTTTTTTTTTTACTTTTTTAATGCATTAGTGCTATTAGTGGTGGTGTTTTTAGTGGGATGAATCATTGTTGATGAGCTAAAATATCATTTTTCTAAACAAACTTGATTGGTGCCCCGAATTTGGGGGCACTAATGCCCCGAAAATCCAAAAAAGGCAAAAAAAAAAAAAAAAAAAAACACAAGGCAAAGAAAAAAAAAAAAACAGAATTACCAAAATTGGAAATTTAGGGGCATTAGTGCTAAAATTTTTAGTGCTAAAAAACATTTCTCTTTTCTAAAATATCATTTTTTAAATGAACCAAATATATATATATATACATATAACCGGACAAAACATAAAAGGGCAAAATGGAAAGAAGGAAAAGGGAGACATCTACTGTAGCAGTATCTAAATGTCTCTTATTTATAATAATAGGATATATATTGAGCAAAAAAAATTATATATATAAAAAATATTACATCAAACAAGCCACATGTCCCATCTTTTGCACATACTTACAGCATGATTATTTGAGCAAATAGAGAATTTTGGTCTAATGAAGGCAAATTGGGATAATTTGATTAACTGTATATATGATATCAGGGATTATTCTTAAAGATAATTAAGAAACTTGCCTATTGAATAGGTCTTAAATGTAATCCATAATAGTTGTTTGTGATTGATTGTGTTAGTTGACACACTGAGATCTCATTAACTGTGCTTCTAATATATATTCTGTTATGAATGGTGTACGTACATACATGAGAATGAAAGAATGATAACAGGAATAATCTTTGATAAAAAGGTATTTTGGACCTTTTAAATACATTCCTCACTTAAGGACTATATTAAACTAGTTGCTAGTGTTGTGGTACATGGAAGGGACTATGTCGCACTATTGGTGTAAAACCGCTATGACTCATATTAATGAACTATTTAATTATAGTATTATGATGATGATCAAATTAAAGTAAGGTTGAATATGATTTATTGCACGCCTAATGTTTACCTTATTAAATCTTGATGTATGTTATCATATGGGCCAAGTGAGAGAATGTAAGACTAAATTTAATTATGTAGTCATTATGGTAACCCACATGATATGGCAATATGAATTATAGATTTAATAAGATTATAGTTCCATATCTTGAACCACAAGTTATTTTCTAATTGGTCAATAGATGGAGGAGTTTCCAAATCTCCTTCTTTGATGGGCAAGTGGAGTTATACTTATATTAGAAAACTAGTCCTATCTCTACCTATAAAAGTATATTTAGATCACCCATCAATTATTCTGAATATAACGTATTCTCTAGAGGGTAGAGAGAGAGAGAAACATTTTTCTACTAATATTATTATTAGGTTTACGTTCAATCAATTTTGGGTCACTTGAAGGTTTCACATATTGAGTCTGGTATGTTATTTATTTTTCGCATTATGTTATTATTAGTGAAAATCATGATAGTTCACGTTTTTGGATTATGAAGATTGTTATATGCATAACACTATAAAAATTATTTATAGAGATTGGAAATAAACAGAAATTATTCTATAGGACTGGTTTGTATTCTATGTGATTTTCCCTTCGAAATGTACGGGGTCATATAATTAAAAGTTCGTACATTTTCTCATTGTGATAAGATAGGTACACAACCAAAAATTATCTATTAGGTTCAGAATACCACGTGTCCATGTACCTGTCCGATAATATTCTATAATTTCTCTACTATTTTTATATTTTTGAAACTATGTATTTATTTAGCCTCGGCTACTTGTTAGACACAGAGCTAATGTGAAATTCCAGCAAAATATAATAATTTCTCGCATAATGACCTCGTGGAACAGATCCACTAGATAACTTAGAAATAGGGAAATACTTTGAAGTTGATACATGTTGAACTTTCAAAATGGCCTAACTCATACTCAGACTGCCCAATTTTATCCGCTTGAAACCCATTTAAATCCATAAAACATGTTTATAGATGAGTTTCTTTTATAAATGGGTAACCCCATCATTTTTAACTACTTAATTGGATAACAAGAAATTTAATTCACATAAGCATCAATGTTATGATGCACTTTTCTATACAAGTAGTATTATTGGAGAAGTTAAAGGCCAAGAGAACTGTAAAGTGCATAGATAGGGTCAGCATTGTTTTCTATATTTTCAAATATAATGTAGAAAAACCGTCCCATAAATAGCTGGGAAAAAAAAAAGAAAAAGAAAGGAAAGTAGAAGAAGAAGAAGAAGAAGAAGAAGAAGAAAAAGAATGATTGTTGATTGCTTTGGGTTTTTTTTTTTTTTTTTTTTTTTTTTTTTTTTTTTTTTTTTTTTTTTTTTGTGTAAAGATTATTTATTCCAAAGTATGAAGAAGGCATTTAAGAGTTAAGTCAAACTTGAGTAGTTCACTTTACTTCAGGGGAAAAAAAATTAAATAATATGCATATATGAATTAGAAGAAGAAAAAAGAAACATAAAAATGAGTAGAAGCTATTAGGCATTAAATCAACAACACTTTCTTCTCCTTGAACAAACTGTCCAATTTGAAGTAGCTGGAAAATAACCTCCTAATGCTTCTCTTTCTTCTTCTTCAACAAGCTGTCCTTAAGGGCAAAATTATGAGAGTCATAATTAAGTCATAACTAACACCACAATGAATCATAACAAATATTACAATGGGTTATAACCAAAGATAACAAAGATCATAACTGGGCATATGGTACACACCTCAAAAAAGGGTGTATATATTATAGAAATTTCCTCTTTTTTAATGTTTATAATAGTCATTTAACAGTTGATTGTACTTGGGAGATTAATAGAGAAACTACAACAATATTAAAAGGCAGATTAGCTTCTCCGGATATAATGAATGACAATTCTAGTACACCAAACTACCACCAGTTGGGGAAAAAAAAAAAAAAAAAAACCACTGTGTTTGTATGTGCCAAGTTTCTCTCATTCATCCAATTGTGTCATCTACAATTAGCAATTATTTCCATGGTTGTTTTCTTGCTTATGAACAACATTTCTAATCAATATTATCCATATCGCTATTTTCATACTGTAATTAATCACAAATTCCCATTTGTCTCAATAGAAACAAGTGCTAGTCAATATCTCCAGTGTGATCCTTTAATCGCCATTGAATTGAGAATGTTTGACCTCCCTACAAGCAAACTTGGCAACATTTCAACAACGAGAAACACAACACCATTTTCAATGTGAATTCTCTGTCCAATAGCCAACATTTCAGCCATTCAAAAATGATCAATGTACCAAGAGGAATGGTTTCAGTAGTAACTTGTAAGATTGCATTCAAAACTTCAAAACTTGTTAAGGTCTAGTCTTCTGTGACTAAAATCCAAACTAAAAGCAACTACATACAAAAGTCCAAATCTCTAAAGGTAGTACATGATACGAGAACAGAAACAACAAAGAGTAATGCATGAAACTCTTATTTAACTCAGTGCTTAAAGAAAACTAGACAACTTAACAAAGCTTTAGACTTCACCAGAACAGCAAGGGTAAAGGTTTTGAGTTGATCCTGCATAGCTGCTATCCGGATGCACATACACTCAAATGCAACAGCTAGGTGAGAAACCCCTTCAACGGAACACCATTTCTTTATTGTGCTACTAAATGGAATATATCTAGTTTTGAAATAAAAACATTAGGAACTTGACTATAGCTTATGGATAGAAGCCATAAAAGATAATTCAACAAAGTAATGTTTCAAATATTAATTCCACTTACTGACAAATGCCATTTGTTTTTGCTGATCTTCTTACACTCCATCAGTGGGCACTCTTCTTAGACCTTTTCACCTTTATATATTGTCCTCCTTCAACAATTTTCATAAGCCATTATGGTATTCGAGTTACAAACATAAGATATCCCATAACCATTCCAAATATAAATTCACATCCATATCCCATCACTATAACTTTCCAGTTAAATTAGCTCGTACAGTTTTAATTTGCATCTTCTTCATTATTCTGACATTTCTCTGATAAGGGAAATCTACACAAGCCCAAGTTGATCCCTTAACGAATTGGTCCCACTAGTTGATTAACCAAAATATTTAGTACCTCAAGAAACATCAAACTTGTCAATTGCTGAGGAATCTCCCCCAACAAACTTGTTTGATGACAGATCCAATGATTCATGGTTTTTCAAATTTCCAAGTGAAGTTGGGATGTGGCCTTTGAGGTTGTTATGAGATAAGTTAAAATCTCGAAGTGAATTAAGCCTCCTAATGGATTTTAGAATCTCTCTTATAAATTTGTTGCTTGATAAATCAATTATTGAGATGATGGTTAAGATTCTTGAAAATTCAATCTCATGTTCTATCATAATCACCACTAAATAATCGTAATAATAGATATCACCCATGTATTTCAATTTCATTGCATGTTCATCCATATTCATCATAGGATCAAATTTTTTGATATAATTGGTTGGCAAAAGGCCACTGAACTTATTGTAAGATATGTCAATAATCCGCAACTTAGTGAAAGGAACTTTACTCTTGGTCTTAAAGGCGTTTATGTGACCACGAAACCTATTAAATCTCAAGACCAGACCTACAATTCCAGAAGAGTTTCTAACCAATGGGGGAATGTATTATTTATCTTGTTTATTCCAAGATCTAGGACTTCCAAGTGTTCACAATTGAGCAAAGATCGCGGAACTTAGCCTTTAATCTGGTTGCCATTCAAATTAAGATTCCTTAGCATGTTACCTTTTGTAAATGCCGCAATAAAGGTTCAATGAAGGCTGTTCATCCCTAAATTCAGCATTGAGAAACTATTGTTGAAGTTTCCCAAACAATGTGGAATAATGCCACTGAAATTGTTATTAGACAGATCAAGAACTTTAAGTGAGTTCAGACTACAAATTAAAGGAAGGGTTTCTCTTGTCAATTTGTTGTTTGAGATAGAGAAATCAATTGTGGTGATAAGTGGAATAGGGAGTGGTCCATGGAGTAAGTTAGAGTACATGTCAATAAATAGTAGTGTCGGCCACGGAAGTTTCTCTAAACCAGTAAGAAAATTATTAGAAAGATCTAAATCCTTTAATGAATTTTTCCCCACATCCAATACCCATTTTGGAACTTCATCACCAATTTTGTTGTTTGAAAGGTCTAGAGAAAGCAATTTAGCCTGTATTGTAAAGTAGTTTGGAAATTCGCTTAAGTTGCAAGAAGCTAATCCTATAGTGCAAAATTTGGGCATGGTAGAGTTGACACTGTTGTTGATGCTCAATGAGAGACCATTATGTGAAAGGTCAAGATGGGAGAGATATTTTGGCTTTACAAGCTTATCTAGCTCCACTATACCACTTAAGTTATTTGATGAAAGTGACAAGTTTGTCAGGTGTGAGAATATATATTGTACATATGGTATATACACAAGCAAGGAAATTGTCTAATTCCTAATATACCATATATACAATATATATTCTCACATTAGGTTCGCAAGTTCATAAACATATCTTGGAATTTGTCCTTGCAACGTATTGTCTCTCAATTCTATAGAAACCAGTGAAGGTAGAGTAAATAACCAAGATGGTGTTGTCCCATTAAGTGAGTTATTTTTTAAATCAAGGTAAGCTAACTTGGAAAACCCAATTGCATACAAAGGAATGGGACCTATTAGCTGATTTCCAGAAAGGTCCAAGAAAGCATGTTGGCTCATGTTGCGAATGTAATCTGGTATTTGTCCGTTCAAATTGTTATTAGAAAGAAACAAGTGAGTAAGCTTTGCAAGGTTTGAAATCGATAAGAGGATTTGATTGCTAAAACTATTATACAAGAAGTACAAATGGGTGATTTGTTAAGGTTCCCAAGAGAAGCTGGAATGGACCCTGAAAAGTTGCACTCAATGAGGTACACACTATTCAAGGCTTTAAGATTGCTAATTGAATCAGGCACTTGGCCAGAAAAACTTTTCCTGGAGAGATCAATAATCGGGAACTAGTTATATTAAAGTTTGGAAGTTTACCTGTGAGGTTCCTGTTATCCCATACCTCGAGCTTTCGTAGGTTTGGGAGGTGGAAAATGTTTTCTGGGAATTTCCTATGCAGTTGACAAGAAGCAAAATTGAGAGATGCCAAAGAAGATAGATTTAACAAAGCATGACGTAAAGGTAAAGAGATATCCAATGCATCAAGGTGTAGTTCTCTTAACTGGATTAGGTTATGAGCATATTGAAAGTGTGTTGTTCAAGTCTCCCCTCATGAATACCATAAAAATCGAGCAAAATCAATTTGGACACGTGGGAGATTTCTGAAGGAATTTGAGCTGAAAATAAAGAATTTGAGAGGTTGAGATTGGTCAAATTCATGAATGATCCAAACTTAGATGATATTCTAGAGAATCTGACATGATTGAAGGCAAGATTGAGCCTCTGGAGCTGACGAAGGTGGAAGAGGCTACTCTTGGTTTGGATGGTGCCCTGAAGCTCATTACAATTAAGGTCAAGTCCAATTACATGACCATTCATCCAGCCACACATGACCCCCTGTCATGAGCAGCAATCAGTACTCTCATTCCAGAACTCCATTTTAGGATGAGAATAAGATTTACGCTGTAAGAAGGTAAAGCCACTTATGACAAATGTTTTTTTGAATTGGAGTAGTGCGAATCTCTAATCCTTAAGGTACGTAGGGAGTGCAGAAGTAGAAGAAAACCATGATGATGAACATGTAAGAACTTGAGAAAACAAGAGAAACAACAGAAATCGATGAAGCAATATTAGCCAACTCATTTCTCCTTACGGGAATCAAAGATATCAAAATGAATAAGTTGGATATTTGATGATGGAGAAGGATAAAAGTGTGATGACCGGGCGTATTTTTTGCTCCGTTCTCCTTTGTTTAACTTTGGGTTTACCTTATTAGAGTGTTGAGTTTGACTTGGAGCCTTGTTAATCGTTTGGGTTTGTGGTGTCCAGAAGTTGTTTCTCAAATAATTCTTGTTCTCATTTATTCGGTGTTGGTTTTTACATGTTTCGGAGGGTGCATGGCCGAGTCCGGAGTGCCTGGAGATGAACTAGAAAAACTTTGGGCTACTCGGCCAAGGCTGCACGTGCGGGGCCTTGGGCCGCACGTGTGGGGTAGGGCGAGCTGTGAAAGGTTGCACACTGCCTAAAAGGCAGGTGCAAAGTGAAGTGCGGAAAGGGACCACCGCACGTGCGGGGGAGGCGCTCCGCACGTGCGGGATTCTTGGCAGTCCGAGAGCCCTGCTTTTTCTTTCTTTTAGGGTTGAATGTATCTCATTCTTTCTACATCCCTCTCTCTAAAAACACTTTTGCTCCTCATTCTCTCTAAAAACCCTCATCAAACACTAAAAATCTTTGGTTTCTTGCAATCCATTGGGTCTATATTCATAATCTCTCACAAATCTTAGAGATCAAAGCTAGAACTTCACATTGTGTGGTAAAAATCGAAAATCCCTCATCTTTGGCTCTAGGGTTTCATCTATTTTCTTCATCAAACCTTGAGGTAGGGATTCCTTTGAGTTATATATATATGTTTTGCAATGATGATGTGTTGTAAGGGTTTTCTTGAAGCTATTACATTGCTTTTGATTTTGTGGTTCAAAATGTAAAGTTTTTTTTTTTTTTTAAAAAGGTGGGTTTAAATCTCAACCTTTTTGTTAATCCTTGAGGGTTTCACTTTCATTAACTTAAAAACAGATGATTTTGGTGGGGTTTCACCAAGGAAATGGGGAGATGTTTGGTTTTGATGAAGAACCCTAGAAATTGGGGGTTTTTGGAAAATGTGGAAAAAGCCTATGGATTTCTTTCTTTTTTTGTGTTAAAAGAATGAATGAGTGTAGATTTCATAATATGATTTGCAAAATGGCAATCTTCTTGATATATGATAATTAAGAATTTATTTTAAAACTATTGTTAAATGCATAAACATGTATAGTTGTGAGATGACAAGTTGTTGTGTACCATGGATTATGAGAATTGTGAATCTTGGAAATTGATGTTCAAAACATTACATATAGTCTTGAAGAGACTAAATTGTTAAGAATTGTGCATAAGGAGAAAATATAGCTATGTGTTGATAGCTTTGGTTGTGTACATGGTTATTTGTGAAATAACATTAGAGGGAGGGAAATGGAGAAATGTTATAAGGCATTAATTATTGTATTACATACTCATTAAATTATTATTATTATTATTATGCATTTTAAATTGAGTTTGGAAATGCGTACATTGAGAAAAGAATGTTTTGAATGAGAACCATTAAAATGTTGTTGGGTAAATACGTTGGTAAGCCCGGATAAGAGGTGTAGATGAAATTGATAAGTTGGCCTGAGTGTTCGGGGTGAAAGACCGACAACACGCGCGGAGGAGGTACCACTTCCCTTCCAGTTAGCAACCGGTAAAGTGGGGGTTTTTGGTAGTGCTAGTTGAGCCTACTTGTAGACACCAACCTATGGATTACCTAAGTCGTATTTATTGCCCCCATTGAAGAGAATTGTAAATTTCAAAATTTTTGAGATTTCATAATGTTGTTGAAAATGATGATATTTTGAAAGAGCATATATATGGAATACTCTTGATTTGACATTGCATGACATTTGCATTGAATATTTGAAACCTTGCATAACTGTATATACTTTGTTAAGGATTCTCTACTGGGCTTTATGCTCACCCCTATGAGATTTTGGTGCAAGAAAAGATGTGGTGATCCCGCCAAGTTGAAGGTGTGGATATGTTGTGAAGAGTAATAATTCTGTTTCGTTATGATTTAATTGCTAGCCAAGGGCTATTCATGTGTGGGTCCGAGAGGCCATTTTTTTGTGTAATTGGGCTTAAGCCTTGGAAATTGTAAGCCCATGAGAGCATTTTATTATTTTTGGAACATGATGCTCTACATGCTATAGATTCATATATTTCTATATCATTGAATGTATAATTCGCATGTGAAACTTTTGTATAAATCTTGTTGATTGATGGTGTAATGATTGGAGTATTGTTATTATTGTTTAGTGGACGTGGGTTGATGTATTAGATTTATGTTAGATTATTTTGGGGCATTACAAAAAGAAAATGTATTTTTCTTTTACACGTTCTTAAGTAACAGTGAGTCTTTATCTGGTGCAACCCGTCAAGTAAGGCAACCATGTAAATCGTAATTATCCACTCTTCAAACAAGCTTGTCTAAAAATGAAAATCAACTGAAACATTTTCCGTTAATCATGAAAAAAAGTTTATTTGGGTGAAAAATATTTTTTGAACTAAACTCCTGTCCTACTAATGACATCAGACGATCTCCACCTCCACCACCCTACCACTATTACTACCAACACTACCAGCACAATTTCTACCCTATCACTGCCACTGCCACTAGCACACACATAATCACTAGCACATTAATTTCAAGGTCAGAATCAAATGTTGAAAATATTTTTTTTATTTGTAATAAACGTTTTTAGTAACAAAATAGATTTTATCGAAACAAATAGAGTGGTAATTCTAGTGGTCCCAAAACTAGCAAAGGTTGGCCATAAGTCACGAAAAAAGTTGGAGTTGGTAGTACTAAGCAAGTA
Organism: Camellia oleifera; assembly: GCA_022316695.1. Classification (NCBI taxonomy): domain Eukaryota; kingdom Viridiplantae; phylum Streptophyta; class Magnoliopsida; order Ericales; family Theaceae; genus Camellia; species Camellia oleifera. Next base: position 108,994,577 of record CM039306.1, on the reverse strand, counting down.
ATACAACAGTTTGAGGCTGGAATTGTTGGAGAGATGGAAGAAAAACCAACCTAGGCAGGTGGGATATTACTTAAGGAATGTGGTTAGAAATAAGTAGTTTGAGGTGGACACATGTTGAACTGTCAAGGTGGCCAAACTCGTACTGAGAGAGAGAGAGAGAGAGAGAGAGAGAGAGAGAGATTTCCAAGTCATCCAATACAAGGTCTACCCTGAGGCTCTGCATATTAACTTTATACAAACCTTTTCCATCCTTGTGTAACAATTTTTCATTTTAATTTTGTTGAAATAATGAGATATGATCCCATGCACTTATTTTTATAATCAAAATTTTCAATACTTCAAAGCACCAGATTAAGTTATAGATGTGAAGAATCTATTTTCAAGACATACATTTAAGGGGGAAAAAATATAACACTGGGGAATGAAAATTGATTGATTTATATGGCCAATTTTTTTGCATGCAATTTTAGGAAATTTTAACTAGGGGTGCAACTCAAGCATATTCAGCTAGGTTGAGGGGTTGCTCAAGTTGTGCTTAGAGTTGTCTAAACCTTCCCGAGTCCGACCTCTAGCCCAATTTTGTGTGCTCAAGGCTGGCTCAAGCTCAATATATTGAACTTGGGGATAAGAAACCGTTGCACATAAAGTTAACCAAAAAAAAAAAAAGTGGTTGCATTCACTAATTACAATTTTTTAAGTACAAACAACCAGGTAACATGAAATTGGCATGAACAACTTAACATAAAATCCTAATATGCTCCTACTCATGACAATAGTAGCACCAACAAAAAAAAATTATAATTGGAGTTAAAAAACAAATAGGGACAATTAAAATAAAATAAAATAAAAAATCATAAGTTTGAGCATTCTAACAAAATAAACTGAGTATTTAATTTTGTCAATTTAAACCATATTATTTTGATTTGTTTTCAATTTAAACCATTTGTTTGTTTTTGTTATGTAAAACAGATGGGAAAATGGTATTTTAGTCATTAAAAAAAAATAAGGAAGATGTTGTGTATGGTGATACAGTACAATAGGGTATATATTCAAGGTAAATAGACATGCGGCATAATATGTTTGGAAAATTGACTCAAATTGACAACTTTGAAGATCAGAATGATAAAAATTAAAACTTAATGGACTAAAATGATAAGCAACGACTTTAGGGACTAAAACTGTCTTTTAGTCATACTGTTCCTGTTAACAATATAAACGAACGTTAGAGCTATGACCAAATTGATTCAAATTGACAATTTTGAGGACCAAAATGACAAAATTGAAACGTAAGGGACTAAAATAAAAAGATCTCATATTTTAGGTATTATAATTGTCTTTTATCCAAGTTTTGATATTTGGAAAAAAAGAAAACTAGTTCACCCACTTGGTAGTGCCCAAGAAAACTACCCTTATTTTTTTTTTTCTTTCTTTCTTCACAACTTCACAAATTTTTTCATAAATTTAAGATTGAAATACAATCTTAAGATTATCCAAGAAATATCTGATTTCCATTCATTTAAATTGTTTCTAGAAATGTTAAAGTTAGTAGTAAGCGAGGTACAAACTACTTAAGGATCAAAGATTGTTGATTGAATTAGGTAGTTGGTTAGACAAAAAAACTAGTTTGAGAAGAAAAATTATCCAATGCTCTTGTAGATAATTCAAAGAGAACGGCTTCTTTTCAAATCTGAATATGGATTAAAGAATGTTGTTTGAGCACTCAAATTGTCTACCAATTAACATATTAAATATTGGGTCAAGTTTTTTTATTTGGATCTAATTGTGAATTTGTAAATAAGTAGACAAAATCTTAACCATTTATTTATAAAAAGTGTCAATATGACAAACATCTATTGCTCATACTAAACTAGAAGTCTAGTTTGAATATCCTGATTGGTTGTGGAATACGAACATTCAAACTGGAGGAGCTCCGCCTATAGCCAAAAACTGAAGGGAACAACAAGACACATTAAGATCAATTGACTTACAAATAAATGGCATATTCTTTTTTAATGTTTATAACAATCATTCAGTTAATAGTTTATTGTATTTGGGAGAGTTGGCAGAAAAAATACAACAATATAGCACACAAAACTATCACAATTGAAAAAAGTAAATCTCACTATTAATTGTATTTCCATGATTCTTTTCTTGCTTATGAACAACATTTCCAATCAATACTCTCCATATTGCCATTTTCCTACTGTTATTAATCACAAAGTTCCTACGTCTCAATAGAAACAAGTGCTAGTCAATATCTCCAATGTGATTCCCTAGTCGCCGTTGAACTGAGAATGTTTTTGCCTCCCAACAAGCAAACTTGGCAACATTTCAAAAAGAAATGACATGTCATTATTTTTAATGTGAATTCTCTATCAAGTAGCCAACAATTCTATCATTAAAAAATGATTAAGAATGAAACAAGGGGAATGGTTTGAGTTGTAACTTGAAGGATTGCATTTCAAAGTTAGAAAACTCAGTAAGGCCAAGTTTGACTGAAATCTAATTTAAAATCCGCTATAGACAAAACGTGCAAATCTTTAAAGGTTGCTACATGATGTGAGAAAAGAAACAAGAAAGAGTCATGACATGTAATTCTTATTTAACTTGTGCTTTAAGAAAACTACACAACTTAACAAAGCATTGGAACTCAATACAGAAATAAGGGTAAAATCTTTTGAAGTGATCTTATATAGCTGCTATCCGGATGCACATGGACTCAAATGCAACAACTACATGAGATTCCCCTTCAAGTCAACGCCATTGCTTTATTGTTCTACTTAATGGAACAAATCTAGTTTTGAAATAAAAGCATTAGTAACTCAAGAATAGCGTATACATAGAAACCATAAAAGTAATTCAACAAAGTAATGCTTCGAAGATAAATTCTACTTACCTAAATGACACCATTTGTTTTTGTTGATTTCTTCATTTACTGCATCAGTGGGCGGTCTTCTTGGACCTTTTCACCTTCTTATATTGTTTTCCTTCAACAATTTTCATCAAGTATTCTAGACTTCGAGTTACAAACATAAAATATCCCATAACCGTTCCAAATACAAAGCCGCATCCATACCCCATCACAACAATTTTCCAGTTAAATCCGCCCTCCCAATCTAAATTTTCATTATGTTGGAGTGTTGGTGAAGGTGGCAATGGCTGTTGTTCCTCACATATCTTTGATAAGGGGAATCCACATAAGGCCAAGTTCCCATTGTATGAGTCATTCCCAAATGTATTAAATTGGCTCCCTCGAGGAATTCGTCCCACTAGTTGGTTGTCTAAAAGATTTAGTACCTTAAGAAAACATTAGACTTGCCAGTTGCTACAGAATCTCCCCAACAAGCTCGTTTGAGGAAAGGTCCAATGATTCAAGGTTTGTTAATTTTCCAAGTGAAGTTGGGATATGGCCTGTAAGGTTGTTATGAGATAATTTAAGACCTCGAAGCGAATTAAGCTTCTCAATGGATTTTGGAATCTCTCATTAGAATTTGTTGCTTGATAAATCAATGATTGAGAAGACTGTTAAGATTCTTGAATAGTCAATCTCCAGTCCTTTCATCACCACCACCATAGAATCTTGGTAATAAGTCTCACCCATGTATTTCAGTTTCATTTCATGTTCATCCACATTCATCATAGCTTCAAATTGTTTGATATAATTTGTTGGCAAAAGCCCAGTGAAATCATTATAAGACTTGTCAATAATTCTCAACTTAGGGAAAGACTGTTTGCCCTTGGTCTTGAAGATGCCTATGTGATCATAAAACCTATTAAATCTCAAGACAAGCACCTGCAAGTTTCGAAGAGTTCCCATCCAGTGGGGAAATGTATCATTTATCTTGTTTTTTCCAAGATCTAGAACTTCCAAGTGTCTATAATTGAACAAAGATCGCGAAACTTGTCCTTTAATTTGGTTGTCATTCAAGTTAAGATTCCTTAGCATGTTGCCTTTGGTAAAATGTTGCAGTAAATGTGCCATGAAAGCTATTGATCCCTAAATTCAGTACCGATAGTCTATTGTTGAAGTTTCCCAAACATTGTGGTATCAACCCACTCAAACTATTATTAGGCATATTAATGTAAATGGAGTTGATGCAAATAAAAATAAATAAATAACATGAAGAATTAAGAGCAGACATACCCTCATTTTGTTATGTTTGATTTGGTATCTAAAGTGTAGGGTTATTCAATTAGCTGAGTGCATACCTTTCGAAATAAGGGCATTCTTTCCATGCAATATTCAACAGAATCAAGAGTAGACATACCCTTATTATTCACTATAAGTCCACTCTTTTATCCCATGTTAGCGTACTAACAATCTTTGGATGCCAATCTATGGTGGCCAAATGCAAGGGTGTGTTTCCATGCTTATCCCTCATGTTTATAAAGCTTCTTGAGCTCAAGAGTTTGGAGAATGCAACTGACCATGTTATGTCCTCTGCTCTTGGCAGCAACATGAAGAATATTTTGACCATGACAGTGTTGGAACAATTCATCTTGAATTCTTCAGTTGGCGGTCTTCGGGTCTTCAAAACTTGGCGATGAACTTGTCTATGTAGAACAAAAATATAATGCTTCAAGTCGCGTTACTTAGACGCTTTCGTAAAGACAATATTTGCACCCACCAAAAGATGTGCAGGGGGTTACAGCAAATTCGCCTCTAGGATACAATGAAGCCTGATCTAAAGATCAAGTCTACCAGCGTCTACAGTGATGACAGTAGATCAAAATACTCTTGATATAAACAAGAAAACCCAGACACTGATAATCAAATCTGTAGAACTTGATTACCAGTAAAAAAAAGCAGAAATTTGCTTAAGAAACTCTTAATTGAAAACTCAAAATCAAGAGGAAGAGAGAGAGAGAGAATTGCTGAATGCTTCTAAATTTTTTGAATGGAATGAAACGGATGATTTTGCAACCTATTTATAGGCCTTGAAGGATCTGATAGAAATGATCATGTCCCTTGATCGCATCTGATCAGATATGACTGTTGGATCGACGATCTATGGTATAGATCATTCTCACATCGAATAGATGCCTTGAGTAATCACACCTAATCATGATCGGGTGCCATCTCATCCGTACAATCGCGCACATCTCTATTCAACGACTATGATCAAATCACTCCAGATCGAACATACAACCGTTCGATCGGTTGGTTGACTCACTGCCAACGGACGCCACGTCACCCATGCCACGTTGGATCTACGTCATCGCTCCAACCTGTTCATGCTAAGTGCAAAGTGCACCATCAAACGCCACACAGCCCACTACCCACGCCACGTACATGTATGTGTGTGAGTGCATGTACACTAGCATTCATCCCATAATACCATATTCAAAGGAATATTCCATGTAGCACTTTATTAAGTGCTCCATGTTTTTCTCTTTTTCCGATGTGGAACAAAGCCCCAAGTTTATTTCATGCTTTCCAAAGAAAAACATGGAAGGTTTTGAAAACACCCAAAAATAAACTATAATTTGAAAATCCATTTTGAAAATTCCCCAACATTTTCCTACCATTTTCAAAATATCACATGATAATTCTTGGTTCACTTGGCAGCCTTATGCATAGGTGAAGCTATCTTACGATTTGAATCATTCATTTAGTGAAGACATCTCAAAGTTAGTCAAGATGACATAGTAGACTTGTCTTTGAACTAGCGATCTTATACGACTAACCGGACATGTCTCACGCATAGTACAAGTTACCTTAAGTATTCAAATAAACCGACATGTTGATTGGCCTTGTATCTATATCTTGTTTCATGAGCCCTCTAGAGTCAAGCCCTTGGACTCATAAGAAGCGGCACCACCTCCTATACTCACATAGGTAAGCTTGCTAAGAGTACCCCCTGTAATTTACAATACCCTAACAACTCAGTTGTAAGCTTATTAAGAGTTTACTAACTCATCCTCTTTTTTTCACATTACAGGTACCAAGCACTTCAACCTTGGGATGAAAATGAAATAAAACTCAGTGCTTGCCATCACGACATATGGTGTACTTGGGCTCATTGAACTCAAGATTTGATATTTCTTCAAGCGTTGAGTCGAGTTTCCACCAGGAGTGATTATGTTAAGTGGGCTTAAGACCTATCCCCTTTGATGTTTTCCACACTAAATCCCTTGCAAGTCCCTTTGTTAAGGGGTTAGCCAAGTTTTCACTTGACTTTACATAAATAATGGTAATCACATCTTCTATAATTAACTGCTTAACACAGCTATGTCTCAGTCCTATATGCCTGGACTTTCCATTATAGACATGGCTATAGGCCTGTAACTTGAAAAAGTTCACACAGATGATGATATTTCGGATATGTTGACTAAGACTCTGTCGAAGGACAAACTTTTAAAGTGTCGAACTTTGGCGGGTATGATTGATGTCTCCACCTAAGTCAGTAGGGGGAGAATTGTTTGGTATACCTTCTTATTGGAGTATGAGACCCAATTGATTTATTAAAAATATTTAATTTAGTTTAGTATTGATTATAATATATTTTAATATATTATATCTAATTTTTAGAAGCCCAATAGGTATTTAATAATTTTTTTGGTAACAATTAGAGTTTTGATAAAAAGCCAAAACGTTAACAATTTGTTTAGTTTTCTGGAGGAGAGTGCAGCGGCTATCAATCTTCCATATTTTTGGTGAGAGACTGTTTGCTGGGGAATTGAACTTGGTGTCATCAATTTGCTGTGTGAATGTTTTTGAACTGAATTTAATTAAGTGGAATTCAATTCAGCAAATTTAATTTAGTGAAGCTATTTTGATTCAAATTTGTGGCCTTCTTCAGCTTTGATTTCAAAGACTTTTGTTCATCTATTTGGTGAGATCTTTCCTCTTATTTATTTGTGATTATTTGAAATTCACCTAATGGTGGTTTTGTGACACAATTCATGTCTCATTTGTAATCGTTTAGAAACTTTTTGGTTGATTGTAGTATTGGATTTCGATCCTATGAACGTACTTCATATTGAGGGAACCGCGTAAAAATTCTTGTGTCATTGTTGATATAATTTTTTTGCATTAATTTTTATTCTCATTAATTAATTTACGTGTAAGAAATTATCTATTTTTCCTAACAAAAATTTGGGTGTTGGCCCACCAATGTATCCAAACAATATGATGAGTCTCAAATCGAGAGTTAGAAAGAAAGGGTGAGAAAGAGATAATTTGTAAATCAATGAGCATGAGAGAGAGAGAGAGAGAGAGAGAGATAAGGGAGATGAAATAAAACGGATAAAGTTTAAAATGGAGAAATTAATTTTGGAGAGTGTATGTACAGTGTTAAAAAACCATACCTAACCTAATAATTGTAAGGGAGAGAGGTGTATGAGTTTGTAACAATTAAAAATTGACATATATCATGTCATTGTGAAAAAAATTATTAAATTTTCTGAGAGTGTCAATTCTTCCCTTTAATTACCTATGCTTTTAATTGACGAACAATATTCACCTTACTAAAATAACAATTTTGCAAAAGTTCAGTGTGAGCAATTGCCCCTCACTGGCCCAAGTTAGATTGTCCTTGGGCTTTCAATTACTTAGTTTTTATTATACAAAATAAATTTATATTATTGAAGCAAAAGTTTTTCAAAAGATGAATGGAGATTTATTTCCTAACATAAAATAATAAGGATGGATTTAGAAGGGGAACGGATTATGATTTTAAAAATCTTTTTACTAGTCTTGACAATCGCAGCTTTACCTGACCCTCCTTGGCCTAGTTGAAACCCTTTTAGTTAATAATTATCTCCAAATTATATAGATTCACCCCTCAATAAATTTTTTTTTTTAAACTTTAAAGTGGCCATTTCCTCTAAACTAAAACAATAATAAATTAAGTAGTCACCTTTCTGTAACCCCTCCCCTCATAACTATTATGATTACAAGCATTAGTCTGCAAGAAGAAGAGAAGTTGGAGGAATAATCAATATGTTATTTGATCAAATTTATTGATAAAGACATTATTTAGAATTCTAGTGTTGATCATATTATAGGTGTGTTCAATGATATGAAAAGAGTGGATGTGCATTATATTAAGTTTAATGTTTTCTCGTAAAAAAGAATGATATGAAAAGAGTTTGGTTCCTCTCCAATCTACAATCGGATTAGAGGGTATTGTTAGCCCATGGTGGGCTTTGCTCCAACCCTATCTTGATGATTTAAACCATTCAATAGGTAAGGCTTGTTGAGTACATCATGCTTGGAAAAACTTATGTTGATTGGATATCAATAATCACTTGATCATATCATATTTGTGTCAACGGCAAGTATGAGATTCAAAATAAGCTGTTCACACAAATGTGATATGAACAAGTGGCTATCGATATCCGATAAACATAATTTTTATAGTAATAATATACTCAATGAGCCCTATACAATGAAGGACTTGGATCATCAATATGGGTAACGATTTGGGCCTACCATGGGCCAACAACATCCTCTAGTCCTTAAGTGTCTTGGAGAGAAGCCTATGTCTATGAAAAAAATATGGGAGAGTACGGGCCGGTCCTATGGACCGGCCATATTACCCAACAAGTCCTACTCAAAAAAATCAAACAATGTTTTTCATTTTTACCCCTAGACTCAAAACTGCAAATTTATCATTGGTTTAAACAAATTTATCACTGGTTTAAACATATTTATCATTGATTTATCACTAGTTTAAACAAATTTATCACTGGTTTAACACTGGTTTAAACAAATTTATCACTGGCTTAATACTGGTTTAAACAAATTTATCACTGATTTATCATTAGTTTAAACAAATTTAGCACTGGTTTCAACAGATTTATTACTGGGATCTTCCCCAATATACAAAGAGAGAGAGAAAGAGAGAGAAGACCTGGCGGCAAAGAGCCTAGATTTTAGATCTAGAGGTGGAGGCGATAACGACTATTGAGGTGGAGGCGACAGTGGTCGGCAACGATGGTAGAGGTGGAGGTGGCAGTAGAGGCGAAGACGTCGGTGGAAGTGGAAGCAATGGTGAAAGTTGAAGAAAATGCCGGTTGAGGTCGTTGGTAATGACGACAATGGAGGCGGTGGTGGTCGGCAACGGTGGAGATGCCGATGGTCATTGATGAAGAAATGTGCATAGAGAGAGAGAGAGAGTAATAACCCTTGAAGGACCAAAAATGTTCAGATCTGAGTATAAAAATCTGAGGGCAAAAATGGAATAAACAAAATGTTCAGAATCTATAGGTAAAAGAGTCTCTATTAAGGACCTATTGGGCAATAACCCTTGAAAATAAGATTGACCTGTAAAAATCCCAAAAAATATCACGACTTAAGATGCCTAACTAGGTTCATAATAAATTATGCTAAAATTGATATCTTTTGTAATTCAATGTGGGCAAAAAAGAAATACATTTATTTATATATGTTTCTATGTTATTTATACTTTTTATATCGACGAAAATTACTATCACAGTTCATAATTTTCTTTTGATTTTAATTTTTTATTATATATATGTTTGCTGCTTGTATATCAAAACATTAGGTCGGTCTCTACTTATATTAACTTGTTAACTTATGTTTATTCATTTATTTATCTCATGTTAATCTTATCCACATTCTAGTTTCTAACTTTTTAGTTCTTATATAACAGTTTTTTAATACAATGTAGAACTAGCAGTGTTTTCAAATGATGATGCAACAACTAGGGTTGATAAACAAATCTAATACTTTGAGTTTGACTTGTTTTCAGCTTATTAAAAAATTATTTGAGATCAGTTTATTATGTAAACAAGCTAGTCTTGAATACATTTTGGAGTTTAGTTAAGTTTTTAAATCAAGTTTGAATAGTTAATTGGCTCGTTCGATTTTATTCAACAAGCTCTTATACAAAAATAAAAAATATTTGAGCTCAACTTGACAAAAGTTCGTTTGAGATTAACTCAAAAATTTAACAAACCAAACTTGAATGAATTTTAAAATTTAATAAAAATTTTCAAATCAATCTTGAATTAATGCTACCGAATGTGAAAATAAAATTTGTTGTGAAAAATTGGAGGAAAAAATTTCAAAATTGATCTTCGGCCCACGGTGGTACAATTCCTCTGTATTTTCTTTAGAATGTTTGGGCTGGGCCGGGCACAGAGCCCATCAGAGATTGGGCTGGCTATGACAAAACACACACTTCGTCTTTCAATTCAGGTAATTCTAAAACCCTAGTTTTCTACAACATATCACAAGCTGATACAATAAGTCTTCCAATAATTTCAATCTTGATCTTGATTCAAAAGTTGATTCCTCCTTCGGTTGCTATAGAGACTATCTTTTTATGTTTTTGGTATGTATGTGTTTTCTTTATTTTAAGGTTTCATTTGTATTTAGAATTTGAAATGCATAAATTTGACATTAATCATTTAAAGATAATAATTCAAATTTAAATTTGATAATTTATTTATTATATAAAAGTAGTTATTTAATTCCACAGGATTGGCTTAATGGAATAAGATTTAAAATCTTAAGTTCGAGTTTTACAAAAGACTACTGAAAATTTGTCCGGTCATTAACTTCAAGCTTCTAATAATTAGTTCTCGACTGTCCAAATACGAGCTAATTCAAATCTAATTGGACTAGGCGGAATAAACTCTCTATTAAAAAAAGAAGAAAGAAGAAACAAAAATGTTATTTAAAGCATGCTTAGAATTCTTCTTTGGACAAAATCGATTTTATCTCGTTGTAGTATGGTTTAACAACACTTTACCCTATGTATTCGAAAAAGAAGGAAAGGAAAAAAAAAAACGAAGAAGAAAAATTCATTTTACCTCTTCGTAGTATGACTCAATACAACACCCCCCCCCCCCCGGGGCGGAGGGCGGCGGGGGGTCTTTACCCAATGTTGATGTTAACCAATAAAAAGGCAATAATATTCTTTAAGTTTCTATTTTTGGCCCTCTTTGTAAATAAATAAATAAATTTACCTCCATGATTAAGCAATAAATAAATAAATAAATAAATAAATAAAATTAAAAACATTACAAATAAAACATTTAAGAAACTAAAATTTTCCAAATATTATTTTAACAAAGTTAATTTTTAATTTTAATTAGATATTATGATATACATGCATATGTACCTATGTATATAGAAATTGTAATTAATTTATGATTAAATTTGTTAAATATAGGGCAAATTACACAAATAGTCCCTATAGATTGGGGCTTGTATCACTTTGGTCCCTGACTTTTCAATTGTAACACATTTGACCCTGAATTTTGAATCTTATTCCAAATAAGGACAATTGAAGATATCATTAGATTTTTCAAGGATAAAATTGTCAATTTGATAAAATATAAACTAATTTGACAAAAATAAATGTCAAACAAATATTTTTGAATTTTTAAAAATTATTTCTACCTACTAAAAATAAAATTATGTAAAATTGATAAATCTTTTAGACATTTATTTTTTTTTACCAAATTAATTTTTATTATGTGTTTGGATGATGATCATTTAAAATTAATTTAAAAAAATTAATCATGTAATTTTTATTAATTTTACATAATTTTATCATTGGTGGATAAAAATAATTTTTAAAAAATTAAAAATATTTTTTTGACATTTATTTTTGTCAAATTAGTTTATATTTTATCAAATAGCGATTTTACCCTTGAAAAATCTAATGATATTTTCATTTGTCCTTATTTGGAACAAGATTCAAAATTCAGGGTCAAATGTGTCACAATTGAAAAGTCAGGGATCAAAGTGACATAAGTCCAAAACTATAGGGACTATTAGTGTAATTAACCCTTAAATATATGTATATTTATGTGCATGCTTAATTTAAAATGCTATTAATTAAAAATTAAAAATAGATTAAAGTTGATTAATTTTTATAATAATAAATTAAAATATTTGGGTTAATTTATTATTAATTAAAGTTGATACCAAGACCGCGGAAGCAGCAGCAAGAATGAAGAACCATGGATTACGAAATCAAAGATGAAACAATTTAAACATAGAATTGGAATGCACAAAACAAAATATAATTCAAATCAAAATATTTAATTAATTAAAACACAATTTTAATTCATTACAGAAAATAACTTGCACTTACAATTGTTGTAATCTGCAAGGATCCTGAATAGAAGAACAGAACAAAGTAAACCTCACTCAGCAGAACACTCTTTTCTTTACAAACTAAAAGGTTCAAGAAAATTGAAATCTGCCAAACAATTACAATAGATTACAAATATATAGAAAACCAAATTAATTATGCAGCATGTGAGTTGGCTAAATGATGAAAGCAGCTGGCAGCATTGAGGACTGAGCAGGGCTGTTGGTTACTTTCGGCTGATTGATTGAAATTAACTATGCAGCATGTGAGTTGGCTAAATGATGAAAGCAGCTGGCAGCATTGAGGACTGAGCAGGGCTGTCGGTTACTTTCGGCTAATTGATTGAAATGAACTATGCAGCATGTGAATAAAGGAATCAGAATAAATATAAATTGACAGCTTTTCTCAAAAGAGTAGTGATTGAAGTCAATTTTATATTTATAAAGAATCCTATGTTGATTATTTCAAGCAAATGGGTCCTGAGCATCATGAAATTCAGGACGATCATAACCAGGTTCATTGGTGGATCCTTCTGAACTGTCTGAACTGTCTTCTGAACTAGACTGTTGGGCCGGTGCAGGAGATTGTTCATTTTTTAATTGGGCTTGGGCTTGATCTACTAGGAGACGGGCCATTTGAAGCAATTGATCACTGGTGGATCTAGGTTGAACAATGGGCTGAGCCTGTGATTTGGACTTTGACTTGGGTTGGTCCGGAACCCTTGGGACTTTGGACTTTCCCTTGGATTTGATCTTTGATGATTTGGGCTTGGAGCCACTAGATGAGGGACTGCCAAGATTGACTGGAGGAAGACTGGGCTGACTTCCTTGGCTGATTACAGCAGTTGGGGTCTGCTGGGCTTGCTGGGCTTTGACTATTGCAGGTGTTGGAGCACATGAATCAGGAGGAAATTCCTCATAAACAATTTCAATAATTCTGGGCACATTGAACTTAGCCCACCATTTAACAGAGTGTTGGCGAATAATGATGTTGTCATCAATCCCATAATGCCATTTGAATATCCATGGGATTTTGTACTTGGATATAAAATTGAGCAAGATAGGAAATTGTCTTTGATGAGTAGTAAATGGGTAAACCGTAGCAAAATAGGCAATTGTTTCATTGAGTGAACTGGGAAGAATATCTGAAATGGGGCCATAATGAGTCCACCATCGAAGAAACCAGGTGGGTAATTCAGATTTGAATTTTTGATCAAAGGAGATGAACCAGGAGTGACTAAATGACTCATTTTGGTACAAGAACAATTTGAACCAAGCATCAATATAATCATGATAATTATATTGAATAGAATGACCAGGCAAATCTCGAAGCAGATTATGATTGCCCCATTCTGCAAGAGAGACAATGTTGTGAATGTAAAGTGAATGGTATAGGATCTTGTAAGCATAGACACGATCCTGAATTGGTTTGATCAAAATGGAACAATGGTTGAGCAGAATATCTTTGTAATAAGAGAGATTTTTCTCTGGAGGTGAAGAAATGAAATGGCATCCAGAGCCAAAATGGAATTGAGCAATTTCATTAATGGTTTGACTTCTGGGGTGACTAGGTTCTTTGTAGAACAAGTTAGCAACATGTGATTTGGTGTACTCAGTTCGAGAGGGTCGAACTTGGTTAATTGGAAGTGGAGTAACTGAAACTGATTGGCTAGAGGCAAAGGGATCATTAGCCAATGCAGATGAGTAATCAGGACGGTGAATAGTACCAAGAGTATGGTATCTATTAATTATGTCAATGGAAGAGGATGGTTTAATTGACTCCAGAGGAGGAGGAACTATGAGTTGATTAGGTTTACTGGAGGAGGGGACCAAAGCCTTAGAAGGAGGCCTTGGGCGAGACATCTGTTGAATAGGAAACAAAGATTAGCAACCAGAAAGAAGATCTAAGTAATTCTGGTAATAATGTAAATCATTGTAATAATTATGTCGTAAAACACGGCGAGCTTGTAACTGTTGGTGATTGATGTATTGGGCTCTTTTAGTAGTTGGCCCAGCTGACTTAAGACGGTTAATCCGACGGTTAACTTGTTTGATCAGGGTTTGGGAATGGATAATTTGGGTTTTAACATAGGAAATATGTGGAGTAGTACTCATCCCTTACCCCCCTGTAAAAATTCTCAGGTAAGAAAATCAGGTAGGGAATTTTGACAACCAGGTATATAGGTAATGTCAAAATCAAAAATACTTAAAATAGATTGCCAACGGGCAAAAATCTGTTTACTAGCAAGATTTTGAACATCTTTTTCTAAAACATATTTAGCAGATTTGCAATCGACACGAAGTAAAAATTTTTGATTTAAAATATCATCTTGAAATTTTTGAATACATAAAACAGTAGATAAAATTTCTTTTTTAATAGTACTATAATTTAATTGTGCTTTATTCCAGACACCAGAATGAAAACGAACAATTTGTTCAGATGACTGGGGAGTGACTTTCTGAAGGAGAATGCCACCATAACCAATATCAGAAGCATCAGTTTGAATAATTTTGAATGAGTTCTCAGTAGGAATACCAAGACAAGGAAGAGACTTGACATATTGTTTAACTTGTTGAACAACAGCAGTATGAGTAGAAGACCAAGGAGGAGGGTTATCCTTTAACCGATCGAACAATGGTTGACAGATTTGCCTAAGGTCTTTATAAAATTCAGCAATGTAATTGAGGGAACCTAAAAACCTTTGTAATTGAGTTTTATCAAGAATTTCATCAGGAAATTTAGACGCAAACTCAATAGAGCGACTAATGGGGAGAATAGTATTATGATGAATATCATAACCTAAAAACCTAACTTTAGTCTGAAATAATTTAATCTTAGGAGCGGATAGGACTAGACCATGACTTTTAATAGTATAAAAGAATGCAGTTAAATGTTTCCAATGTTCACTAATTGATTTAGAAAAGATTAATATGTCATCAATGTAAACAATAGAAAAATGACTAAATGGGTTAAAGATATCATTCATTATATTTTGAAATTCACTAGGAGCATTTTTTAATCCAAATGGCATGACATTCCATTCATATTGGCCAAAAGGTGTATTAAAAGCAGTTTTATATCGATATTTAGGATGAATTTGAATTTACCAGAAACCACTTTTTAAATCAAATTTACTAAAAATAACAGCTTGATTAAGTCTTTTAATTAGGTCTTTTTTATTAGGAATATGATATCTAATCCATTCAAGAACAGCATTTAATGGTTTATAATTAATAACTAGGCGAGGAACACCTCGTTCTAATTCAGCATTTTTATTAACATAAAAAGCAGGACAAGACCATGGTGATTTGCTGGGACTAATAATTCTATTTTTTAACAATTCATTAATTTCCTTTTTACACATTTCTAACAATTCATGATTCATTTGAATAGGCCGGGATTTAGTAGGTATTTGTCGTTCATTAAAACCTTTAATATATGGTAAAGTAACTACATGCTTTTTCCTATGCCAGAATGCAGTAGGTAAAGTTGAACAAACAGTCGATTCAAGTTTTAATTTGAAATCATTAATTTGAGAGATGAGAACGGGATCAGTTAACTGTTGATCTATTCGTTTGTAATTAATTTCTTCTTTAAGAAAATTAATATGCCGAGTTAGTCGTTTAATAGTGTGGGTAATAGAACAATCTTGTAATTGATTTAACTCTAATTGTTCAGGTGGAAATAAGAATGTAAATGTAACAGGATGTCCTAAAACATGAGTAGTAATTCCTTCAGTAGAAGTAGTAAATGGATATAATAAAGATATAAATGGTGTACCTAAAATAATCCGATCAGTCATATTTTTGACTAAAACAAATGTAGTTTTAAAGCAAACATTATTTTGACAAACATGTACTTTAGGTAATTTATATCGAATATGCATTTTACTACCATTAGCAGAAGTTAATTTCTCTTGACATTTGTGATAATATTTAGTAGGAAGTAATCCTTCTTGAATGCAATTTAAATCAGCACCAGTATCGATTAATGCAACTAATTCTAATTCAAAATCTTCAACAATGATTTTAATTCTTGAATACCATTTTTGCATATAAATTTTATTAAGTAAATTTAATCGTTTATCTTCAAGGTTAGTAGCTTGAGATCGATTATCAAATATGAGTTTAGTTGGATCAGTATGATCAGAATCATGATCAGAATTATGTTCAGATTCATGAGGTGATTGTGCATTAGGTTGGAAATCATTTAAGTTTTGTTTAAGTTTAAGATTAATAATTTCATTTTCTAATTTATTATCTTTATTTTGAAGATCTCTTATTGTTTGTTTAATTTGATTGATTTCAAATTGTAAGTCTTGAAGTGTAACTTCTTTAGTTTTATTTTTAAATTTTTCTAAAGTTTTAGATAAACTAATGATGGGTTTATTAAACTTAGGTTTAGTTTCTGTTTGAAGCATTAGACCTTTGAGCTTATCAATATATTGTTGTTTTAATTGGGGATCATCTAATTTACTAATTAAATCAATTAAAGCAGATTCTTCTTGACTATGTTTAGTAAGAACAGAAATTTGTTTAACATGTTTACAACAAACATCATTACATCCTAAGGTAATTTGATTATCAAAATCAGAATTATCACTATTAGATGGGGAATTGGATGTAGATGGAAGTACAGAAGAGGAACCATTATCAGATTGATTTAATTGGAAGATTTCAAATAACTGAATTTTGGATTCATCATTAATTTGGAGTTGATTGACTCTGTCTTTGAGCTTTTGTTTCTCTTTGCATTTATTAGCATAGTGGCCTTTTTGTCCACAATTATAACACGTAATATCTTTATTAGATTTTGATCTCGGATGTGATTTAGATTTATGATATTTCTTTTTGGGTTTAGTATAAAATTTGTCATTAGATTTGGAGGGTGAATAAGGCTTCTTGTATTTATGATAATATTTGGATTTATGTTTTGAATGTTTGTGTGATTTCCTACGAGAGGGTGCAATAGGAGGTAGTCCATATTGTTCACAGAAATTTCCTAATTCATATTTAGCTTTATGTTTATCTTTTGTAGCTTTTTGACTAAGTTTTAAATCAATACACATTTTTAAGCCTTCTTTTTGAATAGTGCTAATTATATCACCATATGTTAAATTATCATATTCAATAACACCCGTAGGTTGACTAAGAACATCTCTAATTTTGTGAGCAAATAAACTAGGTAATCCATTAATAAATTTTTCTTTCCAGAATGATTTAGTACAGTCTTCTCTCAACATAACTCTAGAGGTAAAAACATCTTTATACCATCTAAAATCACTTAAGGTTGGACAAGTAAGATTATTGAGTTGATCATGTATGCGAGAATATATATTAGTTGGGGTACCAATAAAATGTCTAATAATTGTATAAATTAATTGGTTAATACCATCAGGTTGGCAACATCCTAAATTTTCATCAAATATAGGTAATCCTTGATCATCAGTTTGGTTAGCATAGATGATAGAGTCTCGTTGGGTGTCAGTTAAATATTTTTCCCACCAAGATTTGAGCTGACCAGTAAAGCCAGTAGTAATTAAATTTACAATTTCAGGTTGAGTATATTGGGGATAATTAGAGAGATAACTGTTCGAGACCATAGATAAATGATTTAATTTTTGGAGGAGTTGATCTTCACTAAGACCATCAATATTCCATTCGTATAATTTTTTAGCAGAGACAGAAAATTGATTATTAACATTATTTTCTTCAAATTGTAAATCGACAGGAGTAGGCTTAGTATACCAATTCTTGGTAGTTTGAGGATTAATTTTAGGATAGCGTATTTTCGCAACTTGGAATTGTTGAGCTAAGTTATTAATTTCATTGTCAGTATCAGAGGAAGTAGAATTTTGGTTAATATCAAATTGTTGATTTAGGACAGTAATACCTTTATCTTTAGAAGGTGAGGGAGTATCGGGTACTGCTAATTTGGTAAATAATTTTTCAATGGCTTGGACCGTAGATGATTGATCATTTCTAACTAGGCTAGTTCGGGTAGAACGTTTACTAGGTAGGTTAAGTAAAGGTGCATCTAAAGGTTGTTTAGATGATGAAGTGTGAACAAATTCTAAATTAGTTTCTATTTTATCTAATTGTTTACCAATTGTATTTAAACACTGGTTAGTATAATTATTTTGTTCAATAACTTTTTTGAGTTCATTATCATCGCCAGGTAATTTAAAAGGAGAGGCAGGAATTTCAGAACCTTGTTGATTAAGAATAATTTTCTCTAAGGGAGGATGACTAGAACTAATTGTAGTGATAGCAGAAGTTTTCCATTTATGTTTAGTAATTGTAGTAAGTGTTTTATAATATTTTTCTTCATATTCTAGTAAGGGTAATTCAAAACCATATCGAACCATAAAATTATACGAAATCAAAGAAATTGGAATTTATAGAACAAAGAAATTGATTTAATTATATATATATATGTTTAATTTAAAATGTTATTAAATAAGAGATTGAGTTAAAATTAAAAATTAGATTAAAATAATTTATGATATTAAATTATAGTGTTTATATAATTTTATATATACAATATGTGGTGGGAAGGGGTGGGTTTGGGTTTGGGTTTGGGCTTTAAGGTAGGTAGAAGAGAAACAATGTAAAAACAATTTCTTATATTGAAATTTAAATTTAATTAATTTTCTTTTCCTTCCCCACTATCAAAATAGACATGTGAGACACACTTTTCGTTAATTTGGATGTAAATAAAACCAAATAAGAGGTATGTGACTATTTTTAAAAGACAGAAATAAAATATCGAGTCATAGGTAAAATGTATTTTGCCGTTCTTCTCTTAACTACAAACATCCATTCTAACATATATCTCTTTTATCTCAACTTATCTTCTTCTATAATTTTTTTTTTTTTTTTTTATGCATTTATAATAATTAATTTTTCAAATATTTTCATAAAATTCAGCCGTAAATTCATTGATTTGAACTCTAACTGTCTTCATGGATATGGTTCTTCTTCTCCACCGTTTCATTCACTCCCCATTAAATTGTTTCATCATTTTCTCTCTGTGTTGTACTTGAATAGTGCATGATCAGATTATGCCATGTAAACAGCTTGGTTTCAAGGTATCGGTTCTAACACATTGCTCATGAGATGACAGAATTGCAAATTTCTCTCACATTCTCTTCTTGTAAGTCACATATTTTATTATGAATTTCTTTGCAGTTCATAACCTTTAGCACTGCTATTTTGCTTTCTTGTCATATTTTTGAAGTCGTTCATTATTGATGAAGTTTGTTGAGGTTTATGTTTTCCTATTGTTTGTTCGCATTTCTCCATTGATGAGCAAAGAAGTGCTAAAAAGAAGATACAAACGTTGGTTTTCGACGTGCCTTGATTAATAGTTGATTCACAATTGATATAGCTGGTTCAATTGCTATAAAGCTCTTTTTCACGATAAATTATATTAAAAATTCATGACCGCAATATTTAATTCTCCACATGTATGGCTCTACAATTAACTGGCTAAATGGGTAATTAATCATAATTTTTAATTGATTAACCTATTTACCCGCTTCTAGGGATGTAATATTCAGAATCCAATATTTCATTAACCGTTACAAAAGTTTAAAAATAGTTAAGTAGCACCACTTATTTTAACACTGATTTTACTCAAATTTGAGTAAAAGATTTACTCCACAAGGACCACTCTAATAGACAAATTTAAATTAAGTATAAATTTGATTAAAAGCTTCATTAATGGTAGAATAATAAATTTGATACCACAAAATAACTTTGAAATATTTTTCGGGGGTATTAAAAAGTTTAGGTGAAGGGAGACCATATCCCAGTACGGGTAAGCTGACCTTAGCAAGGACTTACATTGAACTTATAGATAGTCTACCAAAAAAGATTGTTAACATCCGAAGCTTTAAAGGCGAAGAGTTCGATCCCTTTTTCTTTCTTTTTTTTGTTAATCAGCAAAACAATCTTTATTGATAAACACAAGTATTACACAGTGATACATCAATTGAAAAACAAAAAAAAAAAAAGAGGCTAGTGCTCAAGCATCATACCCAATGTGTCAATCCCAACTCTCAATCATATGCTAGCAAAACGCCGAAGTTGGTAAAGCACCAACCAACCACCAAAACAGAAACAAACCAGCTAAACTAAAGCAAACAATGGCAATACATAATCAAAAGCCACAGCAGCAAGTAAGTAGACCACAGCGGCAACACAGCCAGTGGATAGCCTACACCAGCAAGTATACCCGGTAAAAACAGACCACACCAGCAACACAACAACACCCTTCACCTCAAACAATATCGAACTTGACCCAAATTGAACACAAAATCATAAACTGAGTATTGCCCACCTGCAATACTGCTCTTTGCCCAAAAAGCTATCCTTGACTTCACAATATCCACCAAGTCAGCAAAATTGGGATGGCCCCCATTGAACACCATGTCATTCCTCAACTTCCAAACTGACCTCTGCATCACTAGTGGCACCATATTCCAAATTTTCCTTTCCTTCATCTTGAGCTTAACCCTAACCTACCATTGTAGCAAGGCTTCAATAGAACTAGGAATTACCCAACTCACTAATGCAGACCAAACTCTCCATACTAGTGGCCAACAGAGTAAAACATGACTAACAGATTCAATTTCATTTTGGCAGAAAACACACAAGATATTAACCGATCATCCAATATTCCAATCCTATGTAGAAACTCTGTAGTTTTCACTCTTTCCGTCCAAGCTAGCCACCCAAAGAACTGAAATTTTGGTGGTGCCACATTCTTCCATAACCATTTAGCAATACACAGATCAGGCCGCCTAGCTGCTTGGAACCACTGCCAAACTGATGCCACTGTGAATTGACCTGAAGAATTCACCTCCCAACTCAAACAATCAACCAAATGCCCTCTATCTGTAGGACCATCATTCAACCACACACAGTCTTCTGACATCATCTTCCTCCCAGGCTCTCAGTTGTCGTCTGAACCTCAGATTTCAATCCCCTGACCCTCCCCTTCGCTGCCTATACTGCGTGACAGAATCCTCTTTGTCCTCTGATAATTGAAATAATCTTGGAAATTCATCACTAAGCAATCTATTGCTGCACCACTTATCAGACCAAAATTTTGTTCTTTCCCCATTCCCAGTTCTTACTCTTGCATTTTCCAAGTAGAACTCTACCAGCAGTGGGTTATCCTTGGCAATACTCAAAATACCCTGCCATATTGAAGACACTTTGCCTATTATCCTTTTCACAGGCCACCACCTCCACCATACATGCTGCATACTACTTCCTTCCACAATGCATCAACCTCAACACCATACCTCCACCACCACTTTAGAAGTAAACTATCATTCATATCACTAATGCTTCCTACCCCTAAACCACCTTGACTCTTAGACTTAGAAACCTCCTACCATTTTACTAAATGAACTTTCCTCCTAATCAAACTTCCCCCCCCCCCCCCCCCCCAACACACAAAAACAGAGCCTGCAATTTCTCAATTGTTTTCACCACACCCTCAGGCATCTTAAAAATAGAGATGTACTAAGAAGGTAGGCAAGACACAACCAATTTTATCAATGTTAACCTACCTGCAAAAGAGACAAAAACTTTCTCTTCCACAAAGACAATTTTTTCCTTACTTTATCAATTACTGGTTGCCAAGTTGACTGCCTTCTTGGATTAGCCCCTAAAGGTATGCCCAAATACACCATAGATAGCTTGTGAATTTTGCAATTCAGCACTGCTGTGAAATCCATCACCTCCCTCTCTAAAATGCCCATCCCATACACAACACTTATGTGAAAATTTATCTTTAGACCAGACATCACTTCAAAGCATCTAAGCACCATTTTAATCGAAAGCATCTCCACTGTTTCAACTTCACAGAAAATGATTGTGTCATCTGTGAACTGCAAATGTAAGACACACATACCATTAGATCTCACAGCAGCTCCTTTGAATAGCCCCATGCTGTTTAGCCCTACTCAGTAACAAATCCAGACCCTCAACCACTAGGTTAAACAAGAATGGTGAGAGTGGATCCCCTTGCCTTAACCCCCTTCGAGGTGAGAACTCCTCAGTGGGTGATCCATTTACTAGAACTGAAATCCTAGATGAAGATAGACACTCCCTTATCCAACCGAGCCACTTCTCCCCAAATCCGAAAATAGACAACATTGAGAACAAAAAATCCCAGTTTACTCTGTCATATGCCTTCTCAAAGTCAAGCTTCAAAATCACCCCTATATGTTTTGTAGATTTCCACCATTCAAGTAGATTTCCACCGTTCAATAACTTCATTGGCTATCATGACACCATCAAGAATACACCTTCCACCTATAAAAGTAGTTTGCACCCCACTAATCAACCCAGACATAACCTTCTTTAATCTCTTATATAAAACCTTTGCCAGAATTTTGTACATTGAATTCACCAAGTTAATTGGCCTTTAATCCACCAAATCCACTGGGTTATCTTTTTTTGGAACTAGTGTGATAAATGAGCTATTAAGCCTTTTAGCCAATCTCTCATTCTTATGAAATTCATGCATAAACTGAAGTATCTCACCCTTCATTACTTTCCAATTCTTCTGAACATATGCTAGATTGAACCCATCTGGCCCTAGAGCTTTATTCCCATCACAATCTTTCACAGTAGCCCAACTTTCTCCTTCGAAAATTCGGCTACCAACTCCCTTGCTGCCCCATCATCTCCAGTTGTAGCAAAAGGCCCCTCCAACTCTGATCTTCCTCTCTACACCTCAGAATATAATTTTCTAAAATGTCTAAACACAGCTTGTTTTACCCTATCTGGATCCCCAGTGCTCGCCCCATTCTCCTTGACTGAATCAAGCATATTCTTACTCTGCCTTCTACTTGCCATTACGTGGAAAAATCTTGTGTTCTTATCCCCATCTTGAGCCCACTTTAGTCTAGACTTTTGAAACCACATCCATTCTAATCTTCTACTAAAGTTCCATACTAAGCTTCTCAAATTTCTCCTTCTAACAATCTCAGTGGTCTGAAGAGGCCCATCTTCAGCTTTTAGATCAATTTCATGAAGATCCTCCTCTACAACTTTTAATTGAGAGAAAAGTCCGATCCTTACCAACTCAACCAACCTCCATTGGCAGCTTTGAAAATTTTAAGTAAACATTTGAGTCTCCCTTAATTTGAGTAAGAATTATGTTAGGAATTATGAAAAAAAATCATAAAATGCTTCATAAAATTTTTCGATATAATTATGCTTCATGAAAACATAAATTAGTATAAGTTTAGGTCAAAGGGAGAGTGTTTTGAGTGATTTTTATCTAAATTAAATTAAATATAAATTTGAGTCAAGAATTACATATGCTCATATAAACCGAATTAAATGACTTGTATAAACTGCAACCAAAGGAGCCTTGGAAACATCGTGGTCAATATGAAACCCCAACCATGTTTTAGAAATCCTATGCAGAGAACATAATCCACCTCATATAGCCAATATACAGTGTAGATCCAATGTTATCGTTTCCCTATCCATTGTAGGACACAATTTATTTATTTTTTGAATTGGGAAAACCATGACTAACATATTACGTAAAAACACAACAGGTAGATATAGTCTTTTTTTTTTTTTTTTTTTTTGATAACCAGATATTCAGACCAGTTTACACGCTCTTTGATTAATTTCAAGACTCTGAAATTAATGATTGGACAAACCTCAAATTATCTCATAGGTGATTTGAAATCAAAAACTTAGATCTTATAGTTAAGTTACCGCTCGACTAATTCTTTCGAGTCAATAGTTGGATATGGACTTGTGAAGCATATTCCTATGTATTGTCTTCCAAAGGTTCTTGATAGGTTGGACCCAAAAAATTAAAATAAATGGATAAATAATTGATTGCTTGATATTTCAGGAGAAAAAAAACAAATTGGGTTTGCCGGTATCAAGATGTGCATTTAAAATACAAAACTATGGGTATTGATTTTCGACCTCACAACTAAATAGATCTAAAGCCGAGATCTAGGAAACCTAGCTAGAGAGCACGTGACAAAATAGATTAAGCCAAACACCTGCACACAAGATATTGAGAAATATCGCGGCGGCTCGTCCACCTGGGGGCACTTCGACGATCAAGTCAGTCAACTTATCTCTCAAATATATCAAACAAGTATTCAATGCACAAATACCTTAGACCTACAGGGGTGCCTTAGTTTTATAATAATCAGTGTCCAACTTTCCCTAGAAGTCTTACTTCATGAGACTCTATCCTTTACAAGGATATCAATTATCCAAGACTCCTCCTATTTAGATTAAAGATCAACTCCTGTTAGAGTCTAACCTTACCCAAACAGGTAGTCCTACATCATCTAAGACTCTTGTCCTCTATTTGAATATCTCGGATTTCGACATTACCACACCATATCTCGGCAATATCACAACAACCCCGGCATCATGGCTCGCCCACGTGGCACCTCGACCAACGCCTCGGCCACGTTGCGCAACCCTAAAAATATGTCCCCACAACTGCCCCCTAGGTTCTATTACGTTGGCAACCTGAGGTGATGGAATCTATATCGTCTGATCTTCCAACATGTTATTGTGATGGAACCTATATTGTCTGATCTTCCAACATGTTGCTAAATAACATGTTAGAGATACTCCTTCAACCGAGGTCATGACTCATCGGCTTCAAGAAACAAGGAATCAAGTGTCCACTCATCAAGAATCAATAACCAACATGTTCTTTCATCCAAGATCAGCATCTCAACCGAGATCGCACTACTAGCCGAGATCGTGACTCGCTAGTTTGAGAATTCCAAGAACCCAAGATACGTGAGTTGTCACGCCAAAACAAACTGTGTTGCCTTCACATGTCATCACCAGATTGGAGCATACCAATCACGTCCCCATTGTGTTGCATCAGTTCTGCCCTATGCCACCTAACGTTAGCATGGGCACGTCGCCCAAGAATTTAAAATCATAACTTTTTGCCGCCATTTTCTAATTCCCACAAAACCTTTTCACTTTCCCATTGCATCTTTATCTGTGTCCCCAAACTCTATCTTTTTTGCTTTTGCAAACCATCATCGTTGTTCTTGAAGTTTTCATTGTTGTGAATACTCTGCTCGTGCCCAATTTTCAAACTCTACCAGTTGGACTAGATTAACCCACCATCTCAACAGCATTGCAAACGTCGACATAGCGACAATCCTACTACCAGAACCAGAAGCAAGAAACACCGAGGTCCTAAGCTCCCAACCTACGACCTTAACAATCCTCCAATCGCTTTATCTATTGCATACTAATGAGTAACCATCGTTATAACCAATGACGACATGTCTTGCGACTGTAACGCCCCGAAAATAATAACCATAATTCATCCCATGATATTAATTAAATAACAACATGTGCCAACGTATTATCTTTTATTCATATTATTCCATTGTACAAAAGGTAACACATGCAGTTATATATTCATAAGTCCTAACTCCGAATCTATAGCATATGCCACGAGTAAGTAATACGAAATAAAAGTTAAACTAATAAAGTAATGCCTTATTGGCTACGATTTTCCAAGACGATGCTTGGTTACAACAAAAGTGAGTTTGAAACTCAACACAAATAAAGCCCTAGGCATGTACAAAATAATTACAACAATAACAAAAAGAAGCTCTTGGCTCCAAATCCTCCCAAGCTACAACCTTGGCGGAGGCATATCATCAGCACCTGAAAATGGTTTTCCACATAGGGTGAGCCAAAACCCAATAGAGATACTCTAACACAATGTATAAATCTTAACAAAGCTATAAGGTGAATGCACATGCAATGCTCGTGCCTAAACCTTTTATATCTCTTTCCAAAACCATGTAATGCCAAGTTTATATCACAATTCCATGAAAACATTTCCATTTCAACAGAAAATAGGGCAGGAATCTGTAGGTACATGTTTGCAAGTAGGCTATACAAGCACTACCAAGGACACACAGGCCAACAATAATACAACCACACTCTCTACCCAGATTCACCATGGTATTTACCAATTTTTCTCAAAATAATATACATTTTCAATGTGTTAAGTATACAACAATGCTCAATGCAAATGGATGAGAAATTAGTTTCAATTCTCTTAATTTTCATGCAATTTTTACAACAATCATAGCTATCATCCACCGATAGTCCAAAACAGATGTCTCTAAACAGATAGATAATTTTCAAAACAGATAAACTTTTCAAAATTTCAAGATGAGAGTGATAATGCATATCCAACTCCACCACCATCACCACCACCACCATCATCATCATCATCATCATTCTAATTCCATAAAACCCAACATCATTTCCATTTCCTTTTTACAAAATCAAGTATCCACATTTTAAGGAAAAATCTTCTTTTCTTTATAAATCAATTCCAATGATAAAATCCACCATGTTATCACAACTCAACCACTTTTACAACCTCACAATCATTTCCAAGAAACCATTTTGAAAACCCCTCTTTTGATTTCAAAACCAAAACCCTAGGTTTATCTAAAAATTTCCAAATCACAATCTTATTTAGAAAAGCAAATAACTAAGTTAAAAATCACACTAAAGTGTAGAGAAATCCCTACCTCAAAGTTAGAAGATAACAGAGAGAGTGAAGAATCTTTGACAAAACTGAAAACCAACTTTGTTCCGATTAAAATGAAGTTCTAAGTGAGCTCTACCTTTTTATCAAAGAGACTAGGGTGTAGAGATCAATAGATTGAGCGTATTTAGAGGTTGGAGATGAGTTTTAGAGATAGAAGGTCTAGATTTGGGGTTTTGAAATGCTTAGAGGGGGAGAGAGATATGAAAAAATGACTCAAAAGTAAGTTTTACAAACTGATATACAGGCAGACCACTCGAGCGACCAAAACACCGCTTGAGCGACTAGACATAATAAGTAAGACCGCTCAAGCGAACAAAGTGACTGCTCGAGCAAAGAACACTACCTCCCAGTAGTTGTGCGGACAAAGGCTAACCGCTCGAGCACAAGAAAGATCGCTCGAGTCAAGACCGCTTGAGCGAACTGACTAAAATTTAGGCAACGATTCTATTAAAAAAACAAACTCCCGACCTGTTCCAAATGTAACAAAGACATCAAAACAACAAAACTCAATCAAGAATAAGATGAATAAGGATATGAATCAACCAAATAAGACAAGAAATCTTGGATCCAAAATAATAAACAGATCGAGTCTAAACTGGAATCGTTATAACCTCTCCCCTTAAGGAATTTCGTCTCCGAAATTTTAAAATCAACACAATAACCACTGTATTTAAATCAACATAACAATGACCCATCCATTCTCATAACCATGACCATCCACTGGTGATTCATTCTCATAACAACGATAAACAAAGTTTTCAATATTTAATATACAATTCAATTTTTTCAAAACATATGCAATGTTTTTACATTTAATCAACATAATTAGATTTTCATTACAAGTTTCAAACATCAACAAAAAGGTCTAGATACTTCTCACGGACTTCTGCCTCACGTTTCCAGGTCGCCTCCTCAACCCTGTGGTGTCGCCACAACACTTTTACCAAAATAATTATCTTGCCTCGTTAGACTTGGTCTAGTGTATCTAAGACTCTAACTGGTCTCTCCTCATACGAGGCATCGTCATCCATCTCTAACTCGGTCCAATCCAACACATGTGATGGATCTAGCTCATACTTCCAGAACATACAGATATGAAACACGTCATGAACCCCGAAAAGTTATGGCGGCAAGGCCAAATGATAAGCTACCTCCCCAATGCGCACTAGGATCTCAAAAGGCCTGATAAATCTAGGAGACAACTTTCCGTTCTTCCCAAGCCTCAGTAAACCCCATCTCGATGATATTTTCAAGAAGACGTGATCTCCTACCTCAAATGATAATGGTCTCCTCCTACAGTCGGCATAACTATTTTGACAACTCTGAGCTGAAACCAACTCCTTACGGATAAGTGCAACCTTCTCCGTCGTTTCCTAGACTAACTCAGGACCTAACATAGGTGCGTCACCCACCTCGGCCCAACACACTGGAGATCTACACGATCGGTCATACAAAGCCTCAAACGGTATCATGCCAGTACTCACATGAAAGCTATTGTAGGCAAACTCCACCAAAGGTAAGTGCCTCCCCCACAACCCCTTAAAGTCAACAACATAATCCCAAAGCATATCCTCTATGATCTGAATGGTACACTTTGACTGCCCATCAATCTGAGGATGATAGGCGGTGCTAAAAGTCAACCTAGTGTCCAAGGCATTCTATAGGTTCTACCATAATCGAGCCGTGAAATGCAAATCTCTATCCAAAATGATAGTCACAAGGACCCCATGAAGTCGAACTATGTCCCCAACATAAAGGTCGGCAAGGTAATCTACCGAGTCATTCGTGCGCATAGGTACAAAGTGTGTTGACTTAGTTAACCAATCAACTATCACCCATACAGCATCATTACCTTGTTGAGTTCTCGAAAGACGCACAACGAAATCCATTGTGACATGCTTCCACTTCCACTCAGCTATAGGCAAGGATTGCAACAAATTCGCTGGCCTGTGGTGCTCGGTCTTCACTTGTTGACAAGTGAGGCACTTCGAAACAAACAAGGCTACGCCTCTTTTCATTCCCCTCCATCAAAACTAGCGACTAAGGTCATGATATATCTTTGTGCCTCCCAGATGTACTGCAAGGCACGAATGGTGAAACTCTCGAAGTACCTCCTCTCTACAAGACTCTAGCACGAAAAGACGGTTAAGATACCTAATACTCGAGTCAGAATACACCTTCAAGCCCTTTTCTACCTTCCCACTAGATATCTTCCCCCGGATAGACTCTACCTCGTGATCACCCCGTTGTGCTTCTATAACTCAGCCCACAAGCATAGGTTGTGCAATCAAAGTAAATAAGCTTGCCGACTCAACGAACTCACCAAGATACAAGTCAAGCTCACCAATAGCACCCAACATCTTCCATTCTCGAATGGAAGTACTAGCTACACTGCTAATAGATTTCCTACTCAAGGCATTGGCCACTACATTGGCCTTTCCCAGATAATAGTGCAACTCAAAGTCGTAATCCTCTATAAATTTCATCCACCTTCTCTGCTTCAAATTCAAATCTTTCTGTGAAAATAGATAGTTTAGACTCTTGTGATCAGAAAAGACCTCAAATCTTTCACCATAAAGATAATGTCTCTAGATTTTCAAAGCAAAAATCACTAATACTGGTTCTAACTCGTGGGTAGGATAATTTCTCTCGTGTGTTTCCAACTGACGTGAGCCATATGCCACTACTTTCCCTTCTTACATCAAGACACAACCCAAACCTTCCTGAGACGCATCAAAATACACTAAGTAGCCCAAATCCCTTTCCTAAATAATCAAGACTGGAGTAATGGTAACTCTAACCTTAAGCTCTTGAAATGACTTCTCACAAGTCTCACTCCATACAAACTTGATTCCCTTCCCCGTCAATTTAGTCAAAGGTGAGGCCAACCTAGAGAAATTTTTCACAAAATGACGATAATACTTGGCTAAACTCAAGAAACTCCAAATCTCAAAGGTGTTCTTAGATTGTTCCTAATCATGCACTGCCTCTATCTTAAAAGAGTCTACAGTCACCCCTTCTCCAGATTCCACATGGCCTAAGAATTTCACCTTCTTCAGCCAGAACTCACATTTCCCAAACTTAGCATATAATTTGTGGGCTCTAAGCAACTCAAGCACAATCTATAAGTGTTCCTCGTGTTCCTCCTCAGAGGGTGAGTAAATCAAGATGTCATCAACAAAGACGACCACAAAACGGCCTAAAAACTCACAGAAGATTTGGTTCATCAATCCATAAACAAGGCCGGTGCATTGGTTAACCCAAAAGGTATCACTAGGAACTCATAATGGCCATACCACGTACGGAATGCCGTTTTCTGGATATCCTCCTCCTTCACTCTCAACTGATGATAACCCAATCTCAAGTCTATCTTAGAAAAGCAACAAGGCCCCTTCAACTGGCCAAACAAGTCATCTATACGAAGCAATGAGTACTTGTTCCTAACAGTTACCAAGTTCAACTTCTAGTAATCAATACAAAATTGTAATGTGCTATCTTTCTTCTTGGAAAAAAGAGCCGATGCTCCCCAAGGAGAAGTACTAAGGTAGATAAAACCCTTATCTAGTAATTCTTAGAGTTGAATTTTTAACTCACTCAACTCGGTGGGTGCAAATCTATACGATGCCATGGAAATAGGTGTCATGCCAGGCACTAAATCGATAGAGAACTCAATCTCACAGTGAGGTGGCAAACTAGTGAGATCCTCGGGGAAGACGTCTGGGTATTCACAAACTACCCTCGGCAACTCTACTCGGACTACATCACTCTCAACACCTAAGAATATAGCAAGAAGGAGACTAAGCTCGCCCCGACCACGCTGATCATACACTAGCAACAAGGCTCTATTAACTCGGTCCCTTAGGAAATAAAAACAATCACCACTCGACATGCACACCGTAACTTTATGACGGTAACAGTCTAATATGGACTGATAGAATGACAACCAATCTATTTCCAAAATGACATCAAAACTCAACATATCAATCAACACAAAAACAAAAGGAAGTCGGCAACCAACAACCTTTATTTCATAACCCTGACATCCCTAGTCCAACACAACCTCACCACCAATAGGTGACTCTACCCTGAGTGAAGATGGTAACCGAGCT
This sequence comes from Camellia oleifera, assembly GCA_022316695.1. NCBI lineage: Eukaryota > Viridiplantae > Streptophyta > Magnoliopsida > Ericales > Theaceae > Camellia > Camellia oleifera. Next base: position 108,963,775 of record CM039306.1, on the reverse strand, counting down.
ACTTCTAACCCTAATGCTGATACGAATGCAGACGAAATTAAAGAATGCAATGCACCTAGGAATGGCAATTTGAAACCGACCCGACGGGGACCCAATCCCTCAATCCCGATTTGAACGATTTTTTCCTGAAAAATACCCCCGACAGGGACGGGGATGGTATTTAAAAATTAATCCCCGATCAATTTCGGGCCGAGGTCGATGATAAATGCCCAATCCCCGGCCCTGCCCCGTTTGTCCCTGACTTAATATATATATATATTTATATAAAATATACTTTTTATATATTGTCTCTGTCTCTGTCTCTGTCTCTGTCTCTGTCTCTGTCTCTTTCATTTCATATCTGCACACTCTCGTTCTTCCCTTTATTCTCTCTTTCGTTCTCATCCTCACTGCCTCTCATCTCTCTCTCTCCCTCTCACTCACTCAGAGTCTCTCTCTTTCACACTCTCGTACCTCTCTTCTCCCTCAGCGCTACCACCTCTATCACCTCGCACCATCGTTCTCCTTCGTTGTTCGTCGCAGCCACCATCGTCCACCTTCATCGTTCATCGCCTTCGTCCATCACAGCCATCATCGTCTACCTTTGTCGCAGTCACCATCGCCGATCGCAGCCACCATGGTCCACCTTCGTTGCAGTCACCATTGTCGATCGTAGCCTCCGTCGTCCACCTTTGTCGCAGTCACCATCACCGACTCAGATCTGTTTGATAACACACAGATCTCAAATCTATGTTGATTGATGATGCACACTCAGATCTGTCACTATTTGTCTTTTTTTTTTTTGGTATTTGATGCATAGAGTGTTGATGATGATTTTGTTGTTGATAATTTTATCTCCACTTCTTATTGATGATTTTTTTTTTATGATGTTCTTGATGATTTTGTTGATGTTAAAAGTTGTTGATGATGTTGAAACATATTTGAGCGGGGAATTTTCGGGGTCGAGGAAACCCGATCCCCGTTAGAGGGCGGGGATGGGGACGGTGACAGGTTTCTCGTCGGGGATCGGGGTCGGTGCCAGGAAATTTTTTACCATCGGGGATCAGGGACGGGGAGTGTGATCCCCGGCCCCGCCACACCCTGTTGTCATTCTTAAATGCACCCAGTAGTAATCAATACATTGGCAATAGAATTACACAACAAGAAGTTACATGTCACTTCCGAAGGTGCTGGCAACAAATCTAGCGTAGTAACAGCATACAAACGCCTTGAAGGTCTCTGCTCTACCTGCTCAGCTCTCGAAGCATATGTCTAGAACACTGATTAAGCCGAAGAGGTTCCTTAATTGGCCCTTGAAGCCTATGTTAACCGTGTAGGCTAATAGCTGTATGTTTGCCTCTAGTCAGAAGCACCAAATGTGCCACCCAACTAAGGGCAAAACCTCCTCACGTGCCCTGACTACCTACACTGATAATAGGTAGGCAGTTGTTCTCTCCCCTAACTCTGGCTCAGAGAACGAGCCGCAAATGGTGTAGACTATTGCCATCCTTCTCTCTGCAGGCAAACTAAAGACTTGTGGCCCAGCTGACTACACTTGAAACAAGTGATCCCTTGCTAATCACCTCTCCCTAACCTAGAACTCGGTACAGGAAAAGTGGATCTAGACTGTACTCTTTAGGACTACTGTAAGGTGGAACCCCTCTACCTCTTACTGTCCCTAGTCTCCCCTTAAACCTCCTGACTGCTATGCTTGGAATCCCTCATCCATTTCTCCTTCGACTGAACCACAACCTCAAGATGAGTCGTCACCTCCACAAGGCGTCTGTAGTCCCTAATCATGGACATAGCCACTTTGAAAAGAAGCCTGGTCCTAAACCTCTTCCCGAACTCAATGCAATGGCATTCCTCCATCGCTACAAGTTCCGGTTCAAACCTTGACAAACTGGTAAAGGCAGCCTCAAACTTGGCCACCGGTGTTTTAAGCTGCTTGAGCTTCAAAAACTGCTCTCTTAACTTCTCCTTAGTAGTTGGAGGCAAAAACTTGTCTTGTAAGGCATTGACAAAGGCCTCCCAAGTCACCCCAATGCGCTCACACGCATACTTTCACCACTGACCCCCATCTTCCTTCCATTGGAAGGATATTAAGGTCACTCTCAGCCTGTTGTCCTTGATGCCAGGCATCTTGAACTTCTTCACCATCTGTTCTAACCACTCATCCGCCTTCAAAGGCTCCTTAGGATCTCCCAAAAACTCATCCAGATTAGACCGACAGAACTTCCTCTTCAGAAAAGACACCCCTATCTGAGCAACATAGGCTTGGACTTGATTCTCAGCTTTGAGAATGTCCATGGATTCCCGTAAAGCTTTAACCATTTCACAGGCTAAAGCAGCCATGGCTTGCTGACCAACTAGTCCGGCCACATTGGCCTGGCCAATCCCTTTCTCTTGTGCCAAAATATCATTCGGTAACAACACTTCTTGCTATCTAAGCCTGCCTCGCCCACCACCACCACGTCCACGACCAGACATCCTAATGAAGGTAATATAAGAGATTAGCACATTTACAAATGTATCGAAGCTAACTCACTCGCGTCCTAATGCAGTGGACAACATTTAATTCACTCTACATAAGCACGTAGTCATATACAAATTTTCTTTCTAGATAATGATCATCCCACGACATTGCCAAAGTTGCAGTTAGAAATATCAGTGATCAAGTGCTTTTCTAACAGGACTTTTAGAAACTCGTAGACCCAATCATATCTTAAAAATTAAATCGCATACCCATCTAGTTATGTAAGCATGTTATCACATAGCATATCAGATTTACTCTAACACAAACTAGCGAGATAACCCATTGTAGTAAAAACCACATCCTACGATCCCAAAGTATTTAAACCCGGTAGCTCTAATACCAAGTTCTAACGCCTCGAAAATAATAATCATAATTCATCCCACAATATTAATTAAATAACAACATGTGCCAAAGAATTATCTTTCATTCATATGATTCCATTGAACAAAAGGTAACACATGCAGTTATACATTCATAAGTCCTGACCCTGAATCTATAGCATGTGCCATAAGTAAACAATACGGAATAAAAGTTAAACTAATAAAATAATGTCCTATTGGCCACAATTTTCCAAGACGATGCTTGGTTACAAAAAAAAAAAAAAAGTAAGTTTGAAACTCATTACAAATAAAGCCCTAGGCTTGTACAAAATAATTACAACAACAACAAAAAAAAGTTGTTGGCTTTAAGTCCTCCCAAGCTACAGCCTTGGCGGAGGCATATCATCAGCACCTGAAAATAATTTTCCACATAAGGTAAGCCAAATCCCAGTAGAGATACTCTAACACAATGTATAAATCTTAACAAAGCTATAAGGTGAATGCACATGCAATGCTCATGTCAAAACCTTTTATATCTCTTTCCAAAACCATGTAATACCAAGTTTATATCACAATTCCATGAAAATATTTCCTTTTCAACAGAAAACAGCGCAATGGATGCGACACTAGGAATCTGTAGGTACGTGTCTGCAAGTAGGCTATACAAGCACTACTAATTGCCATTTTTACTGATACTAACCGAAAGGCTCGGCACCTAACCGCACGGGTTTCTAGACTTTCACCAAGGACACACAGGCCAACAATAATACGATAACCACACCCTCTACCCAAATTTACCAAGGTATTTACTCTCTTTTTTTTTTCTCAAAACAATATACATTTTCAATGTGCTAAGTATGTAACAATGCTTAATGCAAATGGATGAGAAATTAGTTTCAATTCTCTTGATTCTCATGTAATTTCTACAACAATCATAGCTATATTCCACTGATAGCCCTAAACATATAGATAATTTTTAAAAAAGATAAACTTTCCAAAATTTCAAGATGGAAGTGATAATGCATATCCAACACCACCACCACCACCGCCACCATCATCATCATCATTCAAATTCCATAAAATCCAATATCATTTTCATTTCCTCTTTACAAAATTAAATATTCACATTTTAGGGGAAAATCCACTTTTCTTTATAAATCAATTCCAAGGATAAAATCCACCATTTTATCATAACTCAACTACTCTTACAACCTTATAATCATTTCCAAGAAACCATTTTGAAAACCCCTCTTTTAATTTCAAAACCCAAACCCTAGGTTTATCCAAAAATCCCCAACTCACAATCTTGTTTAGAAAAGCAAATAACTAAGTTAAAAATCATACTAAAGTATGAAGAAATCCCTATCTCAAAGCTAGAACACAAGGGAAAGAGTGAAGAAACTTTGAAGAAGCTGAAAACCAACTTTGTTCCTATTAAAATGAAGCTTTAAGTGAGGTCTACCTTTTTATCAAATGGACCAGGGTGTAGAGATCAATAAATTGAGCGTATTTGGAGGTTGGAGATGAGTTTTAGAGAGAGAAGATCTAGATTTAGGGTTTTGAAATGTTTAGAGAGAGAAAGATATGAAAATGAGACTCAAAAGGTGAGTTTTATGAACTAATATATGCGCAGACCGCTTAAGCGACCAAAATAGTGCTCTAGTGACAAGACACAATATGTGAGACTGCTTGAACAAAGCAAACAAAGTGACTGCTCGAGCGAAGAACACCACCTCCCAATAGTTTTGCAAACAGAGGCTAACCGCTCGAGCGCAAGAAAGACCGTTTGAGCTCAAGAAACACCACTTGAGTGAAAAGAAACACCCTACAAATACTTTTGTAGACCAACAAATATACTAGAAGTTCTCAAAGACCGCTTGAGCAACCAAAGGGCCGCTCAAGCAAACTGACCAAAATCTGGGCAACAATTCTATTAAAAAAAAAACAAAAAACAAACTCTCTACCTATTCCAAATGTAAGAAAGACATCCAAACAACCAAACTCAATCAAGAATCAGATGAATAAGGATATGAATCAACCAAATAAGACAAGGAATCCCGAATCTAAAACAGTAAACTGGTCGGGTCTAAACCGGAATCATTATACCGACCACTTGTCATATAAGACCTTCTTCCTGACATACATGATGTCATAACTATGTAATCAACTCCATCTCCTTATCGTCAATCCAAAATGCTTATGCCTGCTCATGCAAGGCATAAAAAATGAAAAAGGTCTTGACCAAGCAAACCATGAAGTCTAATGGATACCTCCAGCAACTCAACATCTCGGAAGAGAAGCACATGAAGCAAAAAGACCAAGTTACTGTAGCCAAAGTTGAGACATGGAAAGCCAAGGCCATTCCTCAGGCTACCGAAAAGAAAGCTATCGAAACTGAGAAGAAACTAGCAGAAGCACTAACCAACAAGGAGCAAGAAATCAATGAAGCAAACACCAAGGCTTATCAAGAAAGCCAAGACTTCGTTCGAGATCAATATAAGGAGCAAGTCAACATCTCGGATAAAACCATCATCTCAAATCATGTCATCTCGAGTATATGTTATCTTGGATACCTTCATCTCACCAAATTTGTTTGAAAATTTCACCAAGTATCACTTTTAAATCACTAACTCAGTCTTCATTAACTCATCTCTACTCTTTGCCCCCTAATGTGAATGTAAATACAACTTAGGTTCACATTAGGAATACATCATCTGAATCTTGTCTAAGTCCGACTTAGACATCCATGACTAGAGTCATCGTGTTTAGCTCATCTAAACAGAACACTTAAGGCTTAACCTTAGTGCACGGGAAGTACTACCTACCTCGGCTTTTCATACAAACTAGCCAGATCATGGCCATATTCATCTTGTTTCTCGTTGCAACATCACTTTAACTTAGTTCAGCTCTGCCTTCCCGACAAGCCTAAGTTAAACGCACAGTTCCTCATTAGAACATCCCTTAGTTTTAACTCTACCTTCTTGGCAAGCCTAAGTTAACTCGCTCAGGGGTCATTCCCCACTCAAGGGTGATTCCTTTGATTTCATTTTAATGGCCATTCCTTTCAATTTATTCTTAACTTTGGCTGAGGTTATTGACATCATTAGAGCCAAGCTCTAAATTTCGTCCAGCCACATTCCAAGGCCTCGACAATACCTTACCATCAAGATATTCCAATCTCGGGTAAGTTTTGTTTTATCACAACTCTATTCACCTCCGGTAAGTTTTGGTCTTTTCAAAATTGTTCACCTAGGTTAAACTCCTTTCATATTAGATCTGCCAACCTAGGCTGAGGCCTTCTCCTTTTGAATCTGTACACTTAGGTTGAGCTCTTGTCTTCTCGAACCTACTTATCTAGGCCCATATCTTGTCTTCTACGATTTGGGATCTACTCACTTAGGTTGAGCTCTTATCTTCTCGGACCTACTCATCTAGGCCGAGATCTTGTCTTTTGGGATCTAGGATCTGCTCACTTAGGCTGAGCTCTTATCTTCTTGGACCTACTTATCTAGGCCGAGATCTTGTCTTCTGGGATTTAGGATATGCTCACTTAGGATGAGCTCTTGTCTTCTCAAACCTACTCATCTAGGCCAAGGTCATTCATTCTTAGATCCACTCACCTAGGGTGAGGTCATTCAGCTGGGATCTGCTCACCTAGGCTGAGCTATTCCATCTGGGATCTACTTTACATAGGCTGAGCTCTTCCATCTAGGATCTGCTTCACTTAGGTCGTGCTCTTTCATCTGGGATCTGCTTCATCTAGGTTGATGTCTTCTCTTCTCAGACCTACTCATCTAGGCCGTATCTTATCTTCTAGGGTATGGGATCTACTCACCTAGGATGAGTGATCTTGATTTCTAGGATTTGGGATTTGCTCACTAAGGGTGAGCTCTAGCTTTCTCGGACCTACTCATCTTGGCTGAGATCATGTCTTTTGGGATCTGAGATCTACTCACTTAGATCGAGCTCTTCTATTTGGGATCTGCTTCACCTAGGTCGTGCTTATCCATCTGGGATTTGCTTCACCTAGGTCAATGTCTTCTTTTCTCGGACCTACTCATATAGGTCGATATTTTGTCTTCTAGGATCTGGGATCTGTTCACCTAGGATTAGCTCTTCCATACTTGAAGGTCGTCTTCATCTCCTTGGGAGCGCTCATGCCCCTATCTTTGCATTCATCCCTTCTGGAAGGGTCTTCATTTTGTCAATGTCAACGCGTTCTCCATCTTCGTTGAACTCATCGTCATTGACACATTGATGATGGCCATCTATTCTAACTAAGTTCCCATAAATGGCACCAAATTGTGGATGTTGATTTTTGTCCTCACAACCACATAGATCTTCTGCTAAGATCTAGGGAACTTAGATGGAGAGCACACGGGGGAATACATTAAGTTGAACACCTGCACACAAGATATTGAGAAATACTGTGGTGACTCGTCCACCCAAGGGCACTCTGACAATCAAGTCAGTCAACTTATCTCTCAAAGATATCAAACAAGTACTCAATGCACAAGGAAAAACATACCTTGGACCCAAGGGGGTGCCTTACTTTTATAATGTTCAATGTTCAACTTTCCATAAAAGTCTTACTTCACAGGACTCTATCATTTACAAGGATATCAATTATCCAAGACTCCTCCTATTTAGATTAGGATCAACTCTTTTTAGAGTTCAATCTTACCCAAACAGGTAGTCTTACATCATCTAGATCTCTTATCGTCTATTCGAATATCTCGAATTCCAACATTACCACACCATATCTCAGCGGTATCACAACAACCTCGACATCATGGCTCGCTCATGTGGCACCTAAGCCAACACCTCGGCTATATGGCGCGAACCTAAAAATACTTCCCCACAAAAACATAAAAAGAAAAAAAAATAGGAAATGCCCTTATGTGTGGCAGTATCATAAACAGAGGGAAAATCTTATATACACACCTCTTAAAAGATGTGTACTATATGTACTATATTATGTATTTTTATGATATATGTTATATATTTTTGTAATAAATATTACGTAATTTTTTAGTAAAGTTACAATAATTTGTGGTTTAAAAATAATGTTAGTATTATTACAATTTTTTGTGGTAATATTAAATATATTTTTTTTTATCTAAATAGTTTTTAACCAAAAAATTTGTAACATGATCACAAAGATACATAACATTACCACAAAATGTGTAACTTTATATCTAAACTATAAATTATCATAACTTTATTTTAAAAAAATACATAACATTTATTTCAAAAATGAATAATATATACTATAAAAATATATTACATATGATGTTGTTGGCCATATATTTTGTATCAGCCAAACACAGCTTGACACATGGTCTATTAGGGGTAACTTGAGGAATTAGTAAATGTCCCCAATCATTAGAAGACATATGGCAAATCATATCAATGGCTATGGATTTGCGAAATACTGGAACAAACAAAAGGAGCAAAGTGACGTGGCTAAAACGGTTTTTGAAGATTTAAATTCAAATTCAAGAAAGAAGCCCAACTGCAAGAGATGGCTTGTGGAGGCAAAATGCTTGGAGCCATGATCATGGAGGCTACTTTGACAGTTGTCATCCATTTCGATAGTTATCAGCCACTTCGACGGTTACTATTAAGACCTATAAATAGAGGGGAAGAACTGAGAACCAGATCCAAAAACCAATTTATTTACTTTATGTTTTTGTTTCCAGTTCTTTACTTTCCTACACTGCATTTCAAATTCTTAAGAGTAGTTCTAAGCTAGCATGTTCGTTGCTGTATTTCCCTTCGAAGCTGTGGAAGTGTGAAGATACTATTGTAAACATTTGTTTACTTGATGAAATTTAAATTCTAACATTGTTCTCTCCATTTTTCTTTTATTTTTGATTAATACCTCTGAATTTTCTCCTAAAAACAAGCCACCAGTAAAAGTCTTCTTCATTGACGCTAAAAGAACTTTGAAGAAATTGTCTGATTAATTGGTTGGCATTTACTATTTCTGTAAGGACTTATTGATCATTGTTGGCATGCTCTAATTACATTTCTAACCTTCGAAAGCCAAAAAAGCCAACATACATTTTTGGCACGCCTAGTGAGACCATTATAATGGCTAGACGTAGGAGACAAGAAGGAAATAAATGCCTAGAAAAAGGTGTAGAAGGAGATCTAGAAGAACATAACCCGGAGGATAATGTGGTATCACATCCCATGGATGTGCCTGCTTCGAATGATCCTACACAATCGCTTGAAGAGACCAGCACTTCAGGATATGCAATGTATGTCCAACATGTTGGACAGGGCTATGAAACTAGACCTTCAATTGTTCCATCTACCCAACCAGTGAATCCATGGAAAGGGTTTGTTGATGTTATGGGACAGCAGTTAATACATACAATGGAAAGATGGACAACATCCTTTTTAGATCAAATGAACTCCTATCAACCACCTATCATAAGACAAGCTGAAGAAAATATAAACTTATTTTAGTAGATATTGTCTCGAGATAAACAGCCTATGCAAAGTAATGAACAAAATAATGGACAAACTAGAGGTCAAACTAATAATCAAAATCATGAGAGGCCATCACCTGTGCCTCAATCATGGTATGAAGCTCCTCTTAGGCCACTAATGAGTCAGGGCATACCTTTGCCTATAAGCAAAACCATACACGTTGGTGGGTTTAAGCTAGCATAAGGAAATGGTATTCGAGTGTCTTCAAATCCTGTGTTTGAACCTATGCATGGCACTTGAGTGTTCACTGATCCTATGTTCGAACTTACACCCATGGGTTAGAAGGAATTCCTACAGTTGGAAGAGAAGCAACATATGTTCCTCTTCTGGTAGCTCCCTTTACAACACCTTTTATGGGACAAATACCTGTTCTAAGGGGGCAACCATACCCTCAACATCAACCAGCACAATAGGGACAGCCCATTCCCTAGCGACAACCAGTCCCAAATGTGCCTTTACGTAGACCAAGAGGGCCTCAAGCACAAAGAGTTCACCCACACCCTTTGTTTTTTCCTCAAATAATGGCTCAGGCAACACAAAATGTTGTACCTAGAGACCAAATTGCTGACATTGTTAGAGAAATTTGTGGACCTATGGCCCTGGGGGTCCAGACCCCTACTTACAAAAAACCTTACCCATAATGGATAGATAGGTTACATGAATACCTAAGGGGGTATAAGATACCAAACTTTTCCCTTTTTTATGGGAATGGAAACCAATAAACTGTTGAACATATTGCTAGATTTACAGGGTAATGTAGTGGGTTCACCAACAATGACTACATGAAGTTGTGGCTCTTTCCAAATTGTTTAACAGGAGCAGCCTTTATTTGGTATACAAACTTTACACCTAGTTCTATCCAGACCTGGCAATAAATGGAAAAAGTGTTTCATGCCTAGTTTTTCCAGACATAGCCTAAAGTATCTATGGCAGACTTGGCAAGGTTGAGCCAAAGGCCTGATGAGAAAGCTGCTCAATTCATTGCCAAATTCAAAAGGGCACGAAACAAATGTAGGGTCATATTACCTGAACTTAAATTTGTGAGGTTGGCTCAAAATGGCTAGAGTTTAGGCTTCGAAAGAAGTTTGACGCAACAGAGTTTCGAGAACTAGTAGAACTAACTTATAAGGTCACTAGATACGAGACTCTGCTCGAAGAAGAGCAAGATCATGGCAATGCATCTTATAGAACCTATTACAGGGACCTTAACTTTGAAATTGATGCAGCAGAAATCATAGGAAAGAAGTCTGTGACATGCGAAGCATTAATTCAAAAGGATACCACTATTGATCATCATTTTAAAAAGAAATACCTACATATGAAATATTCTTTTGATGTATCAAAAGAAGATGAAATATTTGATCATTTACTGACAGAACAGTTTCTAAAATTGCCTAAGGGAGTTAAAATCCTAACTTTGGAAGAAATTAGAGGCAAAATGTATTGTAAATGGTATAACTCTTGGTCTCACTCAACTAAAAACTATATTATTTTCGAGATAAGATTTAAGAGCAAATTCAGAAATGGTTAAAGTTTCCGGCTAAAGTAGAAAAGGTAATTGGGATTGACATAGATCCATTTCTTGAGATTAGAGAAGCAGCAACAGATGTTGGTGTGCCAGACTTCCTTGCCCACGTTGTGGAAAAGAGTTGTTCCTTGAAGAAGATAGATGAAGTCGTTGTGCAGATGCATGTTGCCAATCAAGCAGCCTTTAGGAAGGCCCCTTAGAGCTCACCAGCATGTGGAAAAATTTTTATGGGTCGGGAAGACGGCTCTAACGAAGAAACCAACACCTTGGATGATGATTCACTCGAAGCAACTGTGATGCAATGGATGTGTCCAAGGTGCAGGTTGAGCTACAAATGGCTGAAAGCATTTCCAATTTATGGGAAACAGTACTACAAGGACATGCAGAAGGAGCGTAGGATGGCCAGTGCCTACAAGAAAGTCTACCCAAGTGGTCCTAGGCAACAGCCATCTTTGGCTGTGCCACTAGAAGCCAGGAGTTAGTCAAGGGGTAAAAGGCCTTTGTATAAAACAAGGCCACCAAACTACCGCAAGATAATCAACAAGCTCGTGAATAAGCCTGACTCGAGCTTAAGACAAGAAATCAAGGCCAATGATTGGCTTTTAAAAGTAAGAACAACAGGCACAGCTACTGGAATGGTGGGTTCATGGGTACCAGAAGTACCAGATTGATTTGTAATGTAAAGCAAACCTAAAATGATATCAATCCATGGAAGAACCCTTGCAGACAGGGACAGAATGGTCAAGCCTCCATTGGTGGCTCCAAATAACTGGGTCTTGCTCAAAAATCCAAAAGCAAAAGAACCAGATATGGCTCCCGTGATTTCCAGGTTTCAAAGGAGAAAGATTCAATGAAGATTTAATCGATATCAAAAGGATCTAAAGGAAGCTAGTAAGAGCACTTCACTGGTGCAACGAAAAGGTTAATTAGGAGAAAGGGAGAGTTCAAAGCCTGATCCAGGGTCATCAGAGGTCAAACCAGCAGAGAAAAATTGGCTAAGGTTCATGCAGAACTAAAAGCCAAAGAAAAAACAAGTTTGACAGATCTTGAAAAGGCCTTGTTGGAGAGTGATGATGAGACTGAGATAGATGAAAGGACTGAGTCGGGCCAGGAGAGAACATTGGCTGAGGAAGAGATGTTTGAAGCCTTCATGGCTGAGCACGCAGAGTCTATATTCATGATAGACCAACAACAGACCAATACAAAGGAGCCGACTAGCATAGAGGTCCCAGAGTACATCATGGAGAATGCATCATAGGCATCAGGGCAGACCAACACGGAGAATGAGCAAATGCAACCAGTAGTCCAGTTTGGCTCGTTTTCTCCAATACCAATTAATATGGTCTATGTGTTGCCACAGGAGTTTCAAGCCAAAAAGGGAAACCATGAGGGTCAAGAGGATGATCCCATAGAAGTCTCCAGTGAGGGCTCATAGACTAGCATCATCCAGGATGAGTCTGAAGTAGCCAAACCCATGGAAAGTGATGAAGAGAATGAAGAGGTAAGTATAGTTACCTTGTTTTATCCTTTCGAATACCCTACAATATCCATAACTCAACATGTTAAGCCCTTGTACATCAAGGCATATTTCGATGGGATTGAAATGAACAGAGTGCTGGTGGATAATGGGGTAGCAGTAAATTTGCTTCCTTACTCATCCTTGAAGAAGTTAGGTAAGAGGAACCCCAAGTTAACCCCAACAAGTACAACCATTACTAGTTTTGCTAGGGATAAACATATGACTCAAGGCATTCTGCCCATCAATCTGAGTGTGGGGATAAAAGACTGCATAACTGCCTTTTTTGTCATAAACAGTAATGCCAAGTACAATGCCTTACTTGGTAAAGATTTGATTCACACCAACAAATGTATGCCCTCCTCTTTGCATCAAAAGGTGATGATAGCCCTAAGTAATGGGGAGACAAAAGAAATAAATGCATACCATAGCCTTTCGCTGCATGTGCGGATTTCACAAAAGCAAAACTATTCATTGAGGGGGTGGTTCCACTTAGTGTGCTGACAAAGCCTGATGAAACAGGAAAAGTCACAGCTGATGAGGAAGTGGCACACTTAAAACACTTGGTGCAAGAAAGTGTTGACGATGAGCACATCATCAAAGACACCAACAATGCTTGGTTGTAGGTAGGAAAATCAAGAAACTGGCCATTGGCTTTAGTCAAGTTCTTCACATTGGACATTGATGCTATAATCCAGAAAGTCTAAAAGGAAGAAAAGGAAGCCATGGTGCTTGGCTGCGGACATAAACAACATAAAGCCAAATCATTGGCTCTAAGTAAGTACCGTGCATTGGATATTGAGACTAAAGTCCAAGAAATCCAAGAAGAAGAGACTTTGTGGACAAACTTTGTCTATGAAGAGGAAAAGAAAGATATTGAGCCAGGATGGATTGTGATAGAACAAGATGAAAGGGTTGTTGCAAAGCAAAAAGAAGCTGAAGGGGAAGCATTGGTAAGTACTCAGGTGCAAGACCCTTTGGAAGAAGTTAATTTAGGAGAAGCTTCAAGACAACAACCTACCTGCATTAATGCTTGGTTGGACCCCGTTGCCAAGGACTAGTTATTGGTTGTCTTAAAACAATATAAGGATTGTTTTGTTTGGTCATACAATGATCTACCTGGATTGGACAGGTCATTGGTGGAGCATAGATTTCCAGTCACGCCAAACTTTAAGCCATATAAGCAAAAACCCAAGCGAATGAGTCCTGAGGTGGTTCAAAAGGTAAAGGAGGAGATTGCTATGCTCCTCAAAGTAGATTTTATTAGAACAACTAGATATGGTGAATGGCTATCCAATATTGTGTTTGTGATCAAGAACAATGGAAAACTGAGGGTATGCATTGACTTCTGAAATCTGAATTTGGCAACACCAAAAGATGAGTACTCCATGCCTATAGTTGATTTATTGGTGGATAGTTCAGCAAGATATAGAATCTTGTCTATGATGGATGGACACTCTGACTATAACTAGATATGCATAGCAGAGAAAGATATTCATAAGAAAGCTTTCAAGTGTCTTGGTAATATTGGAACCTTTGAATGGGTTAAGATGCCATTTGGGTTGAAGAATGCTGGAGCAACATATCAGAAGGTAACGAACATTATCTTCTATGATCTCATTGGAGGATACTTGGAATGTCACATCGATGATATTGTTGTCAAATCTCAGTCTATGGAGGAGCATCTAGTCTATCTGACAGCAGCCTTCAAAAGAATGAGGAAATTCAAGCTAAAGCTCAATCCACTCAAGTGTGCTTTTGGTGTATCAGCTGGAAACTTCTTAGGGTACATAGTGTGCAACAAAGGAATACAAATCGATCAGAACAAAGCCAAAGCTATCATTGAAGCTAAACCTCCATTAAGTAGAAAGAATTGTAAAAATTCCTTAGATAGGTTAACTTTCTTCGAAGGTTCATTTCTAATTCTACTGGAAAAACTAAAGTTTTTTCTTCTTTGTTGAAGTTAAAAAATGAAGAAAAATTTAGGCGGACAGTAGAACGTCAAGTTGCTTTTGAGAGAATAAAAGCCTATTTGGCTAAGCCTCCAGTACTAATACCACCAAGGAAGGACAAACCCTTGAAGTTATACATTATTGCAGCTAAAGAATCATTGAGAGTCTTCTTAGCCCAGGACAATGAAGAAGGTAGGGAGCAAGCAGTCTATTACCTTAGTAGGTTTCTAAACTCTTGCGAATGTAAATACTCAGCTGTAAAAAAGCTATGTTTAGCCTTATATTTTGCAGCAATGAAATTAAGATATTATCTTTTACCTACTGTTGTCTTGGTAATTACAACCATAGATTTGGTTAAATATATGTTATCTAGACCTATATTGAGAGGGGGAATTGGGAAATGGATTATAGCTTTGTCAGAATTTCATTTAGAATATGTCCCCCAAAAGGCAGTAAAAGGTAAGGTATTGGCCAACTTCTTAGCTGATCATCCATGTCAAACAGAAAATCAAGAAATAATGGAACTTGACACGGCTAACCTAGAACCATGGCAGATGTGGTTTGATGGATCAAAAGCTCATGGTCTAGTGGTAGTGGGTGTTGTAATTAAGTCACCACAAGGGGTAGAAATCACGTATGGTTTCAGGATTGATGAGACCACTTGTCCCAATAATCAAGCTAAGTACGAAGCTTTGGTTTTGGGACTTTAGATACTTATTAGTTTACAAGCTCATGTAGTTGACATATTTGAAGATTCTCAATTAGTAATTAATCAAGTAAAGGGAATCTTTAGATGTCAAAGTACAAGCCTTTTACCATACTATGTTGTTGCTGCACATTTGTTTTCCCAATTTCAAGTGGCAAATGTAACTTATATCCCAAGATTCATGAATCATAAGGCCAATGATATGGCTCAGAAGGCTTCAAATTTCAAAAGAAGGGATTGCACCCAAGTAGATATGGATCAAGCAACATACTAAAAGCTAGTACCACCTCTAGCAAAGCGAGGAATATTGGTAGAAGCTAATCAAAATGACTTGGAAAAACAGGATTGGAGACATTTAATCATTCAATATTTTATTGGTCCTTCTTTGAAGGCCAATAGGAAGTTGAAATTACAGTCAATGCAATTCATAGTATATGATAATGCTCTTTATAAAGGAGGAGCATGTAGTCTGCTGTTCAAGTGCCTAGGACCAAAAGAGGCATTCCATGGCTGAGGTACATGAAGGTATTTGTGGTGCTCACCAGCTTGGCGTTAAGATGAGGTAGTTGCTTCGAAGACATTTCTATTATTGGCCAACCATCCTCAAAGATTTCATGGAATATGCGAAGGGTTGCCAGGCATGCCAGAAGCATAACATGATAAGGCATGTCCCAATAACTGATCTGCATGCAGTGGTGAAGCCTTGGTCATTTAGAAGATGGGCATTAAACATGATAGCAAAGATTTACCCACCTTCTTCGAAGCAACATTGTTTTATCCTAGTAGCCACAAACTACTTTACTAAGTGGGTTGAAGCTAAGCCTTTTAAGATTGTGGATCAAACAGAAGTAATTTACTTTATTAAAGAGCTAATCTACAGGTTTGGTATTCCACAGACCATAACTGTGGACAGTGGGACTGTGCTTGATGGAAAGCTATAGTAAAAGCTTTCGCAGCAGAATATGGAATTAGCCTTATGAATTCTGCCCCTATTATGCACAAGCAAATGGGCAGGCAAAATCATCTAACAAATCCTTGAAAAAGGGGATACAAAAGGTTGTAGAAGACAATCTTAAGGATTGACACAATTTGTTGTTAGATGTATTGCGGGCTTATAGGACTTCCCAAAGATCAAGCACATGAGTTACTCCTCATGCCTTAGTATATGGGCATGATACAGTGCTACCTATGGAGATCAATATTAAGTTCTTAAAGGTAAAATGCCAAGACCACCTAAGTGCTGATCAGTATCATCAAAGCATGCATTTAAAATTAGAAGGTGTGGATGAAACCAGAATTTTGGCATTAAATATTATCCTTTTGCAAAAGCAAATACAAGCCAAAAGTTATAATAAAAGGGTTCAACACATCAGCTTTGATGAAGGAGACTTGGTTTGGAAAACAATACTTCCAATAGGAATTAAAAGCCACAACTTGGAAAATGGTCACCAAATTGGGAAGGACCATACCAAGTCCATAGAGTCTTGCCTGGAGGAGCCTACCATTTGAAAAACATAAATAGATATGTGCATCCCAAAAAAATTAATGCCAAGTATTCAAAACCATATTACCCAACTATATGGGAGGCACAAGGAGTTTAGAGATGCCATATGTAAACTTTTAATTAAAAAAAATTTTAAAAAAAAGAAAAATAAATACTTGTGTAAAAAAAATATGTTGTTTCATTTCATAAAAAATTAAGTACATCATGCCATAAATTGGCCCAGATTTCATTACAATGTTTTAATAGTTCCCTTACAGTAAGCTCTCTACTCTTGAGTGATGGAAATAATTATATGGCAATGTTCATTTCCTGTCTGCAACTAGACAACCCTTGATGTATGGTATGCAGCCTTCCTACATTCTATTCTAAGGCCAGGTTCACTGCTGCCAGTTCCTTCTCCAATTCTATCTTTATGTACATAAGTTGATTTTGGAGTTGTGAGGCCGAGGAGTGTTGTCCCTTTGGCACTGAAACTTCAGAATGAACGTGAGAGACAAAATCCTTATCCTTCAGTAGCTCATTCTCTGCAACCTTAGCCATTTGGCAGATACTGACATAAAATCAATGGTTGTTGTTGCCTGGGTTAAGTGGCCTTTAAAGGCAACATTAGACTGTTCGAGGAGCTAACAGCACTTGAGGAATCCATTCTTGATGGTTGGTTTCTGCAAAGCCTTGAATGGAATCCTTGAGAAGGTTCTCAACAACTCTAAACAAGTGCCCAAATCTACTTAAGGAAAGGAAATGGACCCAGCAACAGATGAGCTTTTGATTATCTTTAGTAAGGAGTCATCCAAGTCTAGTGCTTTAATGTCACTACTAGTTGGTGGAGCTAGTGTATATGTATCAAATAGACTTGCCAACTGGGCTTCGAAGAAGCTCATTTCCTCTTCTATGAAAGGCATTACAAAAGGGCCACTTGTGAAAGGAAGTATGGAAAAAATTGGTATGGGAGAAGGAGTAGTAACATCCATCGTCTTGGCCACTAGTAAGTCCAGGGAAGTAGAATTGAAGTTGGACAGTTGAGGAAGTATTGGTGTGCCACCAGTGCTACCCTTAGAAGTACTAGTTACCACTGGAGGAGAAGTGGCAACAAAGGTACTCACAGAAGGCAAAGGAGTGGCCAAGACCCTGGAGGATAGAGAAGTCCGCAGATGTGAGGCAATAGATATTAGGGGTGAGCTAAGAGGCTTAGCAGTATTGGTAGATAGGGAGGAGACAATGATGGGCATGTTAGGTCTTAAAGGAATTAAGGAAGAAGCCATAGGAAGTG
This sequence comes from Camellia oleifera, assembly GCA_022316695.1. Classification (NCBI taxonomy): domain Eukaryota; kingdom Viridiplantae; phylum Streptophyta; class Magnoliopsida; order Ericales; family Theaceae; genus Camellia; species Camellia oleifera. Next base: position 108,945,963 of record CM039306.1, on the reverse strand, counting down.
TAGAGGCATGGATTGGAAGTATTGCTTGTAAGGGCTCTACATCCATTGGAAAGTTAATATCTGCTTTTTCTTTGCCTTTCAAGATTTCCAGTTCTATAGGGGTCAGAGGTAGTTTTTCAGATTCCCCTAGAGCAAGAAAAGCTGGCATTGAATAGGAGAGATGCATGCTAGTTACTGCTGTATTCCAAAAAGAAAATAAGTGTAAGGGCACTGCTAACATAAAAGATATAATAGGACGTAAGAGACAAAAAGTATCATGAAGGACTGAAGAGAATTACCAGTAGTTGCAATAATGGTAACTGGAGAGCTACAGAGAGTGTGATGCTCAACAGCTTTACTCTTCCTTGTAGCTTCTTTTTGTGCTGCCTCAGCAATTACAGCCTCATCACTGGAGATTCTTTGTTGCCTTTTTTTTCTTTGACCTCTGGAACATAATCATTTCTTTGGCCTGCTCCTTCTCTACTGCCTTGGTTGCCGCTTTATAAACATAATCCATGATAAGTTTGGCAGTAAGTGAGGCTAACCTCTTCCTCCTTTTCAAAGGGGACTCTTCTTTTTCTCCTTCTTCGAAAGGGGCCCTAAGTGCCTCTTTCATAGGCTCAAACTTTATTTGGGCCTTCTTCCTTTTCAGCTCTTGTTGTTTGTCCTTCAATGTGACCAAGGCTTGTGCTCATTGAGGTGAGGCTTCCTGGGAAGCTCATGCATCAGCAGGAAGAAAGAATTTAGGAAAATAAAAGTATAAGAAAAAAGGACAGGAAAAAAAAAAGCAAAAGAAGAGGCAAAGCATGTACCTTTCTTGACAGCAGCCATGGTGATTCTGAGTGAAGGAGCTGTAGCAGGGGTGGAAGCAATAGTGATGCCAGCATCCATAGTTCTAGCTTGCCCACTCTGGGGTAGCACATCCAACTCTTTAGCAAGTCTAGGATGGGGGTAGGAAGCTAAACTTCCATATTGGTTGTCCACCAGTTCTGGAATCTTTTCATAACTTCATTGTGGCCGGTGAAAGGCATGAATTTGAAGCTAGCAAAGTCTTTTGCAAACTTGGTCATTGCTTTATCTAGCATGGACTTTAGCACCTTCAAGTTTTTGGCATCAAGGTCTAAGTTGGAGTGGCTGCTAAAAGGGACTGGAATTCCTTAAGTGAGCCCAAATTGCCTTGTAAATTAGGCAGGACAGTAAGCCTCAACAATACACTTGTAAGCCTTGGGATTTTAGGGTATCGATGAAGAGCTCTCTTGGAATTAAAATAGAGGACCATATTTCCTTGTGAATAGGCCTGGAATAGGTAGTATCAGCCAAGAAGGCCCTCAACTATGCTAGCCCCACAGTAGCCACGAAGGGGCAGAAGAAGGAATAGCGAATGGAGGTTGGTAGGTAATGGAAGTAGGAAAAATAATAAGCAAAACTGGAAGGATATAGAGAGACTCTAGCATACTTCTCTCCATAGGTGGTGGGCTCTTGCACCAAAAATCTCAAACAACGAGAGTGTAAGTTAGTAAAATAAGCAAAAAGCCAGAATTAGAGAACACAAATAGGGCCTCCTTAATTAGTTCTAGAGGTCGCTCGCAAAATTGGGAACAAACACTATATACATGGCCTAGAACATAAGGGGCTAAGGCTATCCTCTTATTCGAAGCTAGAGCCTTGGCAAGAGGAATGAATTCGGGCATTATTTTTTAGGATGAAGTGCAAAAAAGAAATTTGCAAAGCCAATAAAGAATAAAGCAAAAGAATTCTCAACCAATCATGGGACCCTTCCTCTTGTTCTCGGTTCCAATGAAATCACCATAAGAGGGGTTCGAAGTAGGAACAGGAAAAGAGACCCTAAGGTCTAAATAATCAGGACCGAATGGATCACTAACAGGTGAAAGCATTAGAAGATGGCATATGTCAAGAACAGTAAGGGTCATCATACCACACCAGAATTGGAAAAAGTTAAAGGCAGAATTCCAAAAACAAAGAGCAGCTAGGATAAGGAAGGACTTCTCAAGAATTATGAACCTTGAGAGTCGAAGGGCATAAAGAATACAAAGGTCCTGTAGGTCTTGCTCTCTGGCTCCAACCACTCTGTCATACCATTCTTCCCATTCGGTCTTTAATGTAGGCCAGCAGTGATGAGGTCGAGTGACCCTCCAACCTCCCCAGTCGAATTTTCCTTTATAAAGAAGGTAGTGATCCTCCAATCATGGATATAAAGTAGGAAATGCAACAGGAGCTTCGGTGAAAATAGGGCCAAGAATATACTCCCATTTTGCATGGTGGAGAGTGATGAAATACCTCCCATCGATTGCACTATTACCCTCTAGTTCGTTGTATTTGGCTATTTTCTCATTGATGCATCTCCTTAAGGCCACTGAGGGATGGAGATGTTCGACGATTGGTAGATTTGTGGAGGAAGAAGTAGCCATTGATGTGAGTAAAAGAAGGGATTGAATGAGTAAGGAAAAGGGTAAAGAATGAGAGTACGAGTTAGAAATGGACAAGTGTGTAGGTAAGAGCATGAGAATTGGGGCTTTATACCTTCTTGTCTAAGTTGCCCATTTAACCTAATTGGATCGAGTAGGTCCAAGCTATTTGGGTTTTCATTTGACTCGTGTGGGGTTAGGACCCTTATTTTAAATTTCAAAGGTCTTGAAAGCACATTTTTGGACCTCCTACTAAGAAAACTTCCTTCGGAAAAAACATCTTGTTACCTTCTGAGGGAAGAAATTGTGCTTCGAAATGCCTGACTTGGCTTCGAAATGGATAGGTTGTTTCGAAGCCAATATTTCCGAGAATGCTGAAGCCTATATGTTAACCTGTATGGAGTTAGAACCTATTTAACACTTTGAAAGTCTTGAAGGTACTTTTTTAGACTTTCTACCAATAAATTTCCTTCAAAGGAATGTTTTACTACCTTTTGAGGAAGGAAATTATGCTTCGAAACCCTTAACTAAGTTTCAAAAGAGATGGGTTACTTCGAAACTGGTATTTGCTAGTATGTGAACAAGTTTAAGGACAAAGATATGCATATTGATGAATACAAACCATGTAACTGGAAGCAAGAAATCCATATTTTATTGAATAAATAGATAATTACATTGAGGGGCCTATTTGGTTACATTCTCAGTTTCATAAAAATAGAGAATAGAAAAGGTCACGAGGTCGTGGAACTTAGTCTAGCAACACTCAATAAATACATGTTATTTCTCTAACCTTTTCTCTATTCTATCTAATTGGGGTCTCTCTAGCTGGTGCACTCTTATTTGGTGAAAAAGCTGCTGGCCTTCATCTCAAATTTTGTTTGCTTCAGTGCCTTCTCCATCTAATCCATCACATCCCTCCCTTCCATATTGGCATCCTCTCCATATGTTGAATCATGGTTTTTGAAGTCTTCATATTCTTGAAGACAATTCTCTGCTTCGTATTGGGTTTGAATACGAGTGGCAGAGATCTCTTCCAACAATTTACTGGTAGCCAGGGCATTTTTGTACCAGTTGAGTAGAAGAGGGAGTTGGTCTAAAAAGATATAGCGTTCTGTTTGGGCCACTGAATTGGGAGTATGGCTTCGAGAGACTATATCACAAGTACATAGAAGGTTCCTGTGAGGGGTGTCATCTCAAAGCACTTCGAAGGATAAGTGGAAAAGGCAGTAAGCAAGGTTTGGGCTTTGTACTGCTGGTAGGCAATGAGAAGAACTGGGGGCTGCTAGGGGATGAAATGCCAGTGCTCGAAAAGGGTGAGCTTCAATTCTTCAATCCAGTTAGGATTATAAGGAAGGGGAGGAGCAGTTGGGTCTCTTCCAAAGGAAGGTGGAAACTGGGGCTCATTTACACACTCTAGCTAGTCAGAAGAGCAGAGTTTTGATTGCTTGGCAAAGTGCGAAGGGCTCAGTCCCAGAGCCTCGATTGGGTGAGGAGTCTTCCATACTATTTTGGTTGGCAAGGTGGAGGTATACATGCCGAAAGCAAATTGTCTTTGAGGCAGCGAAGGTGATTAAATGGTACATAGGGGTATACCACTAAGCTAAGAGAAGAAGGAAGAACCAAAGTAGGGTCATCAAATTCAACAAATCTATGGTGAATTCGCTCCCTTGTCTGAGATTGGGTTGGTGTTGGCTAAGTATTCCAACCAATAGTTTTGGTAGAAGAGGAGGCAGTCTCATCCCAAGCAGAGACCTTTGGGGCAGATGAAGAACCTTCAAGATCCATATAAGCAATTTTTTGTTCTAAAGGTGTATATTCTGCAAAAGCCTCCATAACTTGTATAAATGGAGTAGGATAAGTATGGATAATAAATGCATAAGAGTTCTTTCAAGGTTGGCTATCATTGTCCAAAACCTCTTCATATGCTTGATCAATGAAGGAAAAGGTTTGATTCCATCAAGGATGTATCAGTCCCTTCGTTTGCACAAATAGTGGAAATAAAGTTCAAGAATAGGGAGAAGTTTAGTATTTTAAACGTTGCTTGAAGATGGTTATACTTTGAGAACAATTAATTGCCATGCACATCCTAGAACGTAGGCAATAGTGCATCTGTCCACTAATATTACCAAGTATTGGTTATATTAGTGCGGGAGGTAATTTTGGCCATATATTTTGTATCAACTAAAGACAGCTTAACACGTAGTCCATCAGGGGTAACTTGAGGAATTAGTAAATGTCTCCAATCATCAGAGGATACGTTGAAAATCATATCAATGGCTATGGATCTGCGAAGTACTGGAACAAACAAAAGAAGCAAGGTGACGTAGCTAAAATGGTTCTTGAAGATTTAAATTCAAATTCATGAGGGAAGCCCAATTGCAAGAGATGGCTTGTGGAGGCAAAATGCTTGGAGCCACGATCATGGAGGTTACTTCGACGGTTATCATCCACTTCGACAGTTATCAGCCACTTCGATGGTTACTATCAAGACCTATAAATAGAGGGGAAACCTGATAATGATGGATCGAGAACCAGATCTAGAAACCAGTTTATTTACTTTATGCTTTTCTTTCCAATTCTTTACTTTACTACACTACATTTTAAATTCTTAGGAGTAGTTCTAAGCTAGCTTGTTCGTTGTTGTATTTTCCTTCGATGCTGTGGAAATGCGAAGGTACTATTGTAAACATTCATTTACTTAATGAAATTTAAATTCTAACACTGTTCTCTTCCTCCTTCTTTTACTTTTCATTAATACCTCTGAATTTTCTCCTAAAAATAAGCTACCAATAAAAGTCCTCTTTATTGAGGCTAAGAGAATTTCGAAGCAATTGTCTGATTAATTGGTTGGCATTTACTATTTCTGTAAGGATTTATTGATTCTTACTAGTACGCTCTAATTACATTTCTAACTTTCGAAAGCCAAAAAAACTAACAGATACACACCTTTTGAATGGTGTGTATCATAACATTTTCCTAAAGACATACCTTTGATGATTAATTGGAATAAGGCCAACAAATAAGGAGGCTACCTAAAACATTTGTTTTCTCTACATAGCATTACATTACAAACCTCTAAAGGTCAAAATTTTAACAGCTGGGCTGGCTGACAAGAGAGAAGCCTAACTAATAAGATGTGGACAGTACTGATGGACTCATCTATTGAAAACCATTCACCAATCAACTACTTCATTAATACCTCTGAATTTTCTCTTAAAAACAAGCCATTAGTAAAAGTCCTTCTCATTGAGATTAAGAAAATTTTGAAACAATTGTCTGATTAATTGGTTGGCATTTAATATTTCTGTAAGGATTTATTGATTCTTACTAATATGCTCTAATTACATTTCTAACTTTCGAAAGCTAAAAAAACTAATAGATACACACCTTTTCATTTTCCTAAAAGACAGACCTTTGATGATTAATTGGAGTAAGGCCAACAAATAAGGAGGCTACCTAAAACATTTGTTTTCTCTACATAGCATTACATTACAAACCTCTACAGGTCAAAATTTTAAAAGCTGGGCTGGCCGACAAGAGAGAAGGCTAACTAATAAGATGTGGACAGTACTGATGGACTCATCTATTGAAAACCATTCACCAATCAACTACTTTATAATATTACTCTCCATTTCTAATCTTTGCATTTAGCATATTAGAAATTTGATTATGTTTTTTCAATCAATCAATAGAAGAAATTACAAATATTATAATAAGGATTACGTTGAACATGATATTCAATTAATTTCATAAGAAAATCTAACACGACCATAAATATATAACAAATTCTAAAATTTTAAAAAATAAATAAAATAAAATAAAACACACACGAATTATTTCAAACAAATATAACTAGAAATGCTTATGCATAGTTGGAAGAATCGAATTCCTAACCTCTTAGTATAAAGACTCATGGCTAACATGTAACCCGGTTGGTTGAATTTTATAGGGTAAATTATAAATACATCCCTTGAGGTTTTATTAAAATACAAATTGCCTCCTGTGGTTTTGAAAATTACATTCCATCTCCTGAGGTTTCTAATTTCATAAGAAATCAGCCATTTTACTAATAAATCATCAAGTCAATTAATAGTTTTTAATGATATTATAAATATGTTTCAATTAATAATTTAGGTAATTTTATTATTGTATAGGAGAGCAATTATGAATTTCTTTTTTTTTAGTTAATTCTGTTAAATAAAAAAATTTAACGAGGGGGTATTTGTAATTTTTCAAAATACAGGAGGTAATCTGTACTTTAAGCAAATCTCAATAGGTGCATTTGTAATTTACACAATTTTATATTTTATTAATGTTATACTTTTCATCTTTTTATACTATATCATCTTTATGTGTCAAGACATTATTATTGTAATATGTCTCACCATTCATATTTATCTCCGATGCAAACACATGAGCTGCTAAACTAAAAAGTTCATAACTGTAACATTACTCTACAATTGTCTGTTCGTCTAGGTTCATTTGGATCACTCTTCTTGGTTTACATTTCGATTTTTGAACAAATATTCATCTAACCCCAACTTGCTAAATTTCACACATAATTTTTTTTGGCTTAAATATTCAATGTAAATTTTACACATTGTAAGTGGTAGAGCTCTACCCACCTACATTGATATTTTGCCAGCCTTATATTTGCTTGGAATTTTCAAGTATTTGGTTTGTTTTGCCTGTGTTGGACTTTTTCATAGTTCAAGGTCCACTTTGTTAAACTCGTCATGGACATTTTAATTTAAGATAAATTATACTAATTTTCTTCGCCGTTTAGAGAAAATATAATTGAGCATATAATTTTGGTATAATTACATTAATTTTTATTTTAGTAAAATTAAATAGATTAAAACTAATACAAACGATTTAAAAGCACAAACATAAAGTAGATATAAAAATATAGTCCAGTGTAAAAAATATGATATTATTTTTTCATTTATATCAATAGCAAATTTTTAATGAAAAGTGAATTAAGTGATTGTTTGGAAAATGTTAGATTAGTATTTTTTTTTTTTTTTTTTGGACTTATAATGAAAAAAATATGAAATGTGAACTGGAGTTGAAGTGATGTGAAGTGTTATGTGAATTAAACTTTAAGGGATCTTAATGTAATTATGTCAAATTTGTAAAATTTATTATATTTTTTTATAAATTTTAGAGGAGGTCAATATATTTATTAATTTATTCTGTCATTTGAGGGTAAAAAATAAACTAAAATAAATAAAAAATAAAAACCGTATTACATCCCTCTTCACCTACTTATGTTTCACTTAATTCAAATTATTTGCTTATGCTCTAATAAGCCTTATGAATGACATAATTATCAAAATACCCCTAGTAATAATAGGGTGAAGTTTACATTAATGTTCATATTGACAATGTGAATATTCTATGATGTGAATATTCACACTGTCAACATAAACATTCACACTGTTAAATTTATTTAAGAGCAAATTACACAAATAGTCTCTATAGTTTGGGGCTTTTGTCACTTTGGTTCCTGACTTTTCAATTGTGACACATTTGATCTTGAATTTTGAATCTTATTCCAAATAAGGACAATTGAAGTTATCATTGTTTAATTTCAAGGGCAAAATCGTCAATTTAATAAAATATAAACTAATTTGACAAAAATAAATGTCAAAATTTTTTTTAAAATTTTTAAAAAATTATTTTTATCCACCAATGATAAAATTATGTAAAATTGATAACAATTAATAAAAATTACGTGATTAATTTTTTTAAATTAATTTTACATGATCATCATCCAAACACATAATAAAAATTAATTAGGTAAAATAAATAAATAAATGTTTAAAAGATTTATCAATTTTACATAATTTTATTTTTAATGGGTAGAAATAATTTTTAAAAATCCAAAAATATTTGTTGGACATTTATTTTTGTCAAATTAGTTTATATTTTATCAAATTGACGATTTTACCCTTGAAAAATCTAATAATATTTTCAATTGTCTTTATTTGGAACAAGATTCAAAATTCAGGGTCAAATGTGTTACAATTGAAAAGTTAGGGATCAAAGTGACACAAGCCCCAAACTATAAAGACTATTAGTGCAATTCACCATTTATTTAATGTGAATGTTCACATTACCAAATTGTTAAGGATTCAAAAAATATTTGTAAGGGTAAAATTATCCATAAAATACCTTAAATATGATAATCAAGATTTTGTTGATCAAATGTCTAAAATAATAAGACTTATTTAAATATAAGAATATTTATGGACTGATTGGGATACAAATATATGAAAGAGGATTTTCTAATAAATTCTAAAATCAAAATCCTAGTAAGTAATATTAAAATGCTCGATAATTATGCCTTCGTTTGGAAAGTGGGTTGATTTTTAGCTTTTAAAATTTTGTTGTTATTTTAGCCTGGGCCAAAAAGCCTTGTTTGGGATGGTTTTTTTTTATTTTTTTGACTTTTGTGAGAGAAAAAATAAAATGATTATAATTTGGATGTGATATTTTATTTTATTAGTTTTTTACCTTATTTTATCTTGTTATAACTATTTTAACCCTAATTTTACATGCCAAACGAAGGCCATGATTTTGCCCCAAATCCCCTAAAAAAAAAAAAAGAAAAAAAAAAAAGAGAGAGAGAGAAAAAAGTGAGTACTATAGTGCTATTTGGTGCAGCTTATTGTAAGCTAAAGATTGATAATCATAAAGCAGAAATCAAAAGTACTTCTTCCTCAGTTTCTAAATAATTAGTTTTTCTCAACTAATTTAAATTATTTTTACCTAAAAAAATTATAAGTAAAAACTATACTAAATAATCTGATATAAATTTTTAAATTAAAATAAGTTATAATCACCCTTATAATCCACATCAAATACCCCTTCATAGAAGAAGAAATGGAATTAGCCAAACCGTAACAATCAATGTTGGGTTTAAAATTAAAGAAAGAGTAATGTTAAATATCTTAAATATTTTATTATTTAATAAAAAAATATTAATAAAACATTTTGATGCTTAGCATTTTTTTTTAAAAAAAAAGGTCAGTGACGTCCTATTCCTAATCCCAATCCTAATCCATGGCAACCCCACCCACAGCCCCTAGATATTTTTTCATGTTTTTTTATTAACAACCATTTTTAATCATATCATTTTTGTTCATTAGCTAGCGTTGTCTGTATCGTGCCGTCACAAATTAGACATGGTGATGATCTAATTGGTCGGCCATTGGGCCCACTAATGACTTATCTTAGAAGATTAATTAATTAGAATACTTAGACCTCGCTTGAAAATCCTCTCATTTAATTAAAAAGTCAAAAAAATTATTAAATTAGTTAAAAAATTAACAACTTATATCAAAAAATCAAAAATTCTTTTTTTCTTTACTTTTTGCATATCTTTTCGTAAAAAATCTAAAAGTCATTTCAAAAATACTAATTTTTTTAACTCATATTTTAATCAAATAACTAAAAAATTACTAAATTAGTTTATTCCCAAACGCGTCCTTACTGAGGGCTAAAAGCATTGCCCATTATGTGATCAATTTCCTCTTTCTTTAGTTTTCTATCATTCAGGAGTTTTACATGTTTGGATGTGATCAAACAATTCCACAACGGAAAGAATATAAGAAATCTTCCTAGGAAGTGGAAAGTTCTGTACAACATCCCTTGTTTCATACCTTTATATTTTCCACTCATAACAAAAGAAAATATGGAAAGAATAATGCTATCTCAAAAAAAAAAAAAAAAAATCATGAAAATTCTTGTGAATTTAGGGAAATGAAGAAAACTTTTGAGAAGATAATTGTTTTAAGTATCTAAGTTGAAACAATAATTTGAGAAACCAAGTCGAGAGAGATGTGTATACGGATTTCATTTTAATCAACAATGCAATTGTAGATAAAAATATTCGAAATTTAAAATATGGATCAAATTTATTATGGATATAAATCACACGCGTCTGAATATAAATTCTAAACATTTTATTGATTACACAATAATTTTATCTTTGGGTATTAGTGTGTACCATATGCACCATTTGTCACGATCCTTATGTGTTTAGTTATGACATGTGGTGCTATTAGTTATGACACGTTGTAATATTCGTTATAACATTATTTTGGTTATGAACCAAGAGTTATTTAGTTATACCTCATGTAATGTTTAGTTATAACTTTCTCTTTTTTTGTATTTTTTTAGTTACAATTCTCATAGTATTGAGTTATATTATTTGTTATAATCAAATTTACAAATGACATAACTTACATATGATATATATCCTCCTTTTATAGTTAACGATTAAGAGTATGACTAATATACCTATTTTCATACAAAGTCATCTTGCCTAAAATTAATCAGGGTTAAATATTTCTTTTATGGCATTTGACATTTAAATTATGTGGAGTTATCTTTAAAGGGACGTGTACATGAATAATCCCTTCCTCATGATTATGATCTCGTGATTTAAACAATGATTATATAATTCCCTTTCTCATGATTACGATCCCACGATTTAAACCATGATTATATAATTCTATTACCACTTGTTGAATTGAGTTCTACTAAACCATGATTATATAATTCTGTTACCACTGGTTGAATTGAGTTCCACTATCTTGCTTCAAACCACTTGGTGTTTGACATAAGACTTCACTTCATCTCTAATAACATTTGACATTGCAACACATTTTGATTTTCAATACAAATACTTCGCAAGCAATGTGGGTATAAAATAAACATCAAACACTAGTAGCAAGAATTATGCAAAATGGTTCAAACCATTCATAGTTGATAAAAAATGAAACATAAAACACTCCATTGATATGACAACATATATCTCACAATGTACAAAAGCCACAAACTGTTCTGTTCCCATCCTCAAAGCTGAAAAAATAGAGCTCGCGATGGATGAAAACAATGGAGGAGATCACAAAACTGTCTCCGTCCAAGCTGAACATCAGCAGCCAAACACAACTAAAGACATACTAGCTAGTGCAACAGTATACTTGATACTATCTAAAGATAACATCACCACCACTACGATTACTACTACAAAGACCAAAGAGGCATGGCCTCTAATGCATGTAATGAACTGCCACTATCAAAAGGCCTAAAATATGCAGCCTATATATAAGCAGCAGATGGGATTGAAATTTTAAGTCAAAAGGCTGAGTGTGATTGAAGAATAGTTGTATGGCAAAAGAAGCAACAATAGAAAAATCACAGGTTGTTTCTTCCACACAAAAAAATCTGCAACCAACGAGAGGGAAACTGAGGAATGAAAGGTGGGGATCAACCAAAAAAGAAAAAATTGAGAAGCGATGAAATCACAGGCTGTTTCTCTGAAAAATTTTGCAACCCGGCGAAGAAATCTGTGGAGATTGTCTAAAAACTTTTCTCCAATTCAGAGAGAGAGAGAGAGAGAGAGAGAGAGAGAATGTGTATATGTGTGTGCGCAAAGACAAAGAGGCGGGTTTTGTGTGTGAAGATTCAGTCCTGATCGTTCCAGAAAAAGGGATTCATAGGACAAAAGGACGAAGATGATCCCGATGCCATGTTACTTTGCTGGGTATCATGGTCACTCACTTCCTGGTGATGATTTGCATTTGGAAAATGAAGATTTGAAGGCAATATCATATTATTGGAGGTGTCCAAATGATCCCAAACTGGACTACCTGGACCCCAACCAGCTGGTATCAAATTGAACCAATCCTCTCCCATTTCACCCCAAACCAATTCAGAAGTCACCGATGAACCCCCTTCCCCTGCACTCATCCCCACTCCTACTCCCTGAACTTCATCGCTCACTGTCGATCCCAATCCCGAATCATCATCATGATTCTCTTTTTTAGGTGTACCCTGCAAATTAAGGCCTTCTTTAGCTTTCTGTGCCTTCTTGGAGCCCTTCTTAGGTACCAAATTTTCAGATGCTGAGGATGAAGAACTAGGCGGTGCTGTCGATGCTGCACCGTCTTTATTGAGGAAGAGTTCGGGGAAATTGAGCCGAGCATTCTCTCCCCTCAACTTAAAGGCCTCGCGATCGTAGGCTAAGGCGGCTTCCTCGGCAGTGTCGAAGGTGCCTAGCCAGAGGCGAGTCCTGTTTCGAGGGAGACGAATCTCGGCTACCCATTTGCCCCAATGTCTCTGCCTCACTCCCCTGTAGAGCCTTGTTGCAGCAATGGGAGGCCTAAACAAGCCCCCACCGTCCTGTCCCAACCTGTTCATCATCATCATCTGCCCTCTTGGACTCAAATTCAATGAATCACTCCAATACTGAAGCATTTGTTGCTGCAATGATGCCGAGTCTCCGGCGAAGTACGGTGGAAAGCCTATGCCCTGTTGTTGGGGAGCAAAAGAAATCATATTTTGATGATTTTGTGTTGGTGGATGGAACAGAGTCTGGGGATTTGTTCTGAATTGGTGTAAATTTTCCATGGATTGTTCAGACCCATCAAAGGCGAAAGGAAAAACATGCCTTGAAGAGGTAGGAGGGAAAGGTATCGATGTGGTACAACTGTAAGGAACAGAGGAGGGAAGAGAGAGAGAAGGTGGGTTTTGTTGAGGTAAAGAAACAGAGGGTTGAGACTGGTTTTCGCGATCAGGACTTTTGATCTTCTTGAGAGGCCTAGATGACATGGAAGCTTGATCAAAAACTGACTTCCATTGATGGCTCTCGAGGTTCTTCAGTTGGTCTCTTTCCCATTCCATCTGGGCCAATTTTTGTGATTCTTCAATAGCTTTTTTTGATTTGACACTGTTCCTTCGTGCTGCCATTTGATACAAAACCACCAAATTCAACAAACAAAACCGCTCGCTCTCTGGAAATTTAAATGAAAAAAACCACCCTGATGGTTCTAAAAAACAGGGGATTGAGAGATTGTTTGAGATGGGTCACCAAATCAAAAGAAGAAACAAGATCAAAATCAAATTTTGTTGAAAACCCAATTGAGAAAAAGTAGTAAAATTGAATACCCAGATTATAATTTGGTCAGAGATTTAAAAAACAAGACCCAATTTTTCGAATCTGGATTGGTTTTCAATTGCGAATACCTTCAAACCAAAACGGAACAAAACACAATAAACCCATCTAAAATCTCAGAGAGAGCGAGCGGCTTTGAGGAGGAGCAGAAGGTGTTGCTTGTATCTCTATTTTTTGGTGATCAGCGAATGGCGAAGACGTGGAACAGAATCAGAAGCTGAAAAAGGAGAGAATTGTTTTGTGTGAGATTTGAGAGGTGAGAGGGAGGGGAGGTGGGTTTATAAGAAGCTAGAAAAAGATTTGAGTGAGACTTTTTCTAGAGAGAGAAAATGTAAAGGTTTGGTGCCACGTGGCCTTCTTCTTTTGAATTCCGTTGCTTCCACTCCAACCTTACTTTCTGTACCTCCACTGCTAAGGATCCTCCTGATTTTTATCCGTACAGTGACGTGGCCAGGATTGTTTGCCTTCACCAGGTAAATTCTCTTCTAGGTTAGGTAAGGAACCTGAAAAATTCACGAACCGAATTTGTTTAATCTAATTTGATAGGTTTGATTTAATTTTTTTTTTTTTAATTTGTGATTTTGTTTTGATTTAAAAAATTAAAAAATCGATCTCTCTAGATTGGTTTCGAGTTTTTTTTTTTTTGAACACATTGGTTTCAAGTTTAAATTTACAATTATAGATTAAAATCAAACGGTATATAACTTAAGTCATATATTTATCATATACCTTTGTGTGTGTAATCTTACTCTCTTATATATAAAAACCAAACCAAACTTTGGCTTTGTTTGAAAAGCCAAATTTGGGATTTTTTTTTTTTTTTTGATTATTTTAGTCATAAAAAAATAAAATAGACTTTTTAGTTTAATAAGACCCCGTTTGGAAACAGGCTAATTTAGTAATTTTTTGACTATTTGGCTAAAATATGAGTTAAAAAAAATTAGTATGTTTGGGATGACTTTTTGGCTTTTTACGAAAGGATGTGCAAAAAGTAGAGAGAAAAGAGAATCTTTGACTTTTTGATATGGGTTGTTGGCTTTTTGACTAATTTAATAACTTTTTGACTTTTTAGCTAAAAAAAGGGTTCCCAAATGAGGCCTAAGACAAAATATCACACCCAACTCATAATTATTACATTTTTTCTCTCACAAAAAAGTTAGAAAAACCAAAAATATTTCCCAAACGAGGCCTTTAACCACACGCTAAAATAGTTAAAAAAGTCTAAAAATCAAAAAGCAAACCCACTTTCCAAACAAACCATTTTATATGGTTTCAGTTTTCTCTTCTCTTTTCCATGCCATTAAAACTGTTTTTTTTAATTATTTAACATAATTTTAATTTTGTAATTGTTATTGCCCCCGATAAAATTTATTTGATGGGAGTTTTATATTTGTCACATATTGAGCAATATATTTATTTGCTAGATATTATGTTTGTTTAAGTTAATTATAGAATAATATGTGTATGTTTCAAAAAAAAATCATAGATAGATTAATGTTGAACAATATTTGCTTAATACTGGTTTGTTTGGTAAATGTTATATGATTTTTCTTGTAAACATGTTATGTGAAACCGTGATTTCAAATCGAATCGAACCATGTCTAAATGGTTTGGTTCGGATTGATTTCATAATTTAAATGAGTTGGTTTTGTTCTAATTTTTATAAAACCGTAGATAACAAATTTGTTCTGATTTTATCCCAAACTAAATCAATCCGATCCTTACTCACTCCTATTCTCTTGGATCTCAAATATTTTTTGTTGTGTTTGATTCATGAATTTATATAGAAATTTAGAAAAAAAAAATTAAAATAAATAAGTAAAATATAGATAAAATATAATTATATTTTATATACATTTCAATTTTTTTCTTTTTTCATTTTTCTTTTTGAATTATTTCCAAAATCTATAATATAACCTTAGTTCCACGGCACTGAGAAATTATTCACTGGAGCATGTTTCCACTTGCATAATCATTGGTTTGACCGAGTGGGCACAGTTGGATTTGGTTGTGAAATAATAAAAATTTACTTCCAAATCCCATCATAAGAAATGGTGATTCATTTTTTGAAGAGTTTTTTTATAAATTAATTAGTCTCATTAATTTTGAAAAAAGAGGTTTATATTATTTAAAAATTAAATTTATGATTATGTTTTTATTTTTATTTTTTTTGTTATAAATGTAAGATACATAATTTATGAGAATTAAATTTGAGATTACTTTTTATATGAGAATCTTTTTTATTTGAAATGACTTGAGATGTGAGATTTTTTAACATTTCAAAATAAATACAAAAATTCATTAGTAAGTTTTGAGCAAATGTGGGTTTAAAATAATAAAAAATAAAAAATAAAAAAAATTCCTTAGTGTAATACTTAAATGTAAGACTTCAAAAAAATTCTTTCAGATACTTTTTCCATACGTAACACTCAAATGTTAGATTTCAAAAAAAAAAAAATTTTTAGTATATTGTTTCTAAACGCAACACTCAAATATAAGACTTCAAAAAAACTCGTTAGTATACTTTTTCCAAACATAACGTTCCTAAAAAAATTTTTTAGTATAATACTCTAATGTAAGACTTCAAAAATTTTTCTTAGTATACTTTTTTCAAACATAATACTCCAACAAAAAAAAAAAAAAAAAAACAAAAACAAACAAACAAACAAACAAATAAACAAACAAAAAAAATTGTTAGTGTAATACTCCAATATAATGCTAAAAAAATTTTTATAGTGTATTTTTTCAAACATAACACTCAAAAAAAAAGGATGCGAGATTTTTCAAACCATTCAAAAAGGAGTACAAAAATTTCGTAGTAAGTTTTGGACAAATGTATAATTTCAAACTGTAAGTGTTACGGTTGAAAAAAGTAAACTAAGAAATTTTTTAACATTTTTGTGTGTTACATTGGAGTGTTACGTTTGACATTACATTGATTAGAGTGTTACATTTATGAAAAATACACTATAGAGTTTTTTAGTATGTTATATTGGAATATTATATTCTTGTTCATAATGTGGCAATTGTTTCAAAAAGAGGAAAAATTCAAAACCTCTATAGTTCAAATTGCCCAAATATGTAATTTCACATTTGGAGAAAACCCACTTTTATCTCTAAAAATAAAACCTAAATATGTAAGTGGCTACTTTTTTGTGTAATTTTCATTTTAATAGAACTTTTGGGTTCATAAAGAAAATGAAGAACTAAACAATTCATAAGATAATGTTTTGAAATTTATTAGGACTTCACCCTTAAAATATATCAAAATCAAACTATTACACTAACTATGATCCTATAAAATTCAAAATTAAATTAAATTATAAAAATTTTAGAATTAAATCAAATCAAACCATGAAAATGCGGTTGGATTCAATTTAAAATCACGACTTTCATGAATTTTGTCACCATTAACAATATAATGATAATTTACTCAAAGATCAAGTAATAAATTATTTTATAAATAAAATTTGTTTAAAATTAGTTCTACTAGTATAAAATAACATTTGCAACTAAATGGTTAACAATTTTTGAACACATATAGGATAAGAATAAAATAGTTGGATGTCTATTATAAATAACAAATTATATATATATATATATAAACAATTCAGTTCAATTCCAAATTAAAAAACATAACTACACAATCATGGATGAAATGTGAAGCACGATTCACCTATTGTAATAATTTAGACCGAATCATGTATTGAAAAGTTAAATCAAACAATAGGATTTAGTCTAAATTAGACTAATTTGTAATTTTTAATTTTTTTTTTTTTTTTTTTTTGCTCTGTCTTAGTTTAAACTATATCTTCAGTCATGAATGGTGATCTATTTTTACTACTCCAAACATCCAACGTCCCATAAAATTGTTTATATTTTTAATTTATTATTTTTCAAAATTTTTGAAAATTATATGAATGAAAATACATAATTTATTGATTAATTAAATAGCATGGATGTCAGAAATGGATTAACAATTTGGGATAGAGGGAGTAGAAAGCAATATTACTGTCAAATTCTCTTAAAGGATTGGAAAGTCTAGTTATGGCACAAAGATTGATCTTATACTCGCTTTGATGATTTAATTTGTTAATTTAAATTTTTCTAAAATTTGCAACCACTTGATTTAATTACTTTTATCTTAAAAAACTAATAAATTATTTTTAAAATTATATCATCATTTATTTTTTAAAGACAAATATAAAAATTATGTGATTACAATTATCTCAAACAAAGCTCAGCTAAAACTATACGCCCTATCTTTTTTGTATTAGAATTTTAAAAAGCATTGTGTTAAATTCAAATGTAATGCTATAAAATACACATTCCTCGAAAAGGGATGTACTCTATGTGTAAGCATCTCTAACGGTTGAACAAATTTTTTACTAAATTTGAATAAAAAAAAGACGTTTGGCTCAATCTGATATCAATCACTCTAACGGTGTACTGTAACTTTTATCAAAACGCACTAGACGTCCGGAGGGACGACTGGCCGATCGACCGGAAAGAATAAAATCTATACAATTTTGTAGTTGAATTTTCAAGCTTGAGGGTCATTCGAGGGGTCGACCGTGAGGTCAACCCCCCCAGTGTAAAATCTATACAAAATTTTGCAAAAATTGGTCACCTGGTGGGTCATCTGGTAGTGAAAATACAACAGTAATGAATAGTGTTTTAGTGAAAGACCTAACGCATTCTCAGTTTGGTGAAAATTTTGGTGAATTCTCAATTTAATATCGTTTTGATGAAACTGTTGGAGGCAAAAAAAGCTGTTCTTTTTCACTAAATTCAAAATTGGTGATGAATTTGATGAATCATTTATGACACTTTATGGTATTAATATACCAAGTGTCATATCTAAATCACTTTCAATGATAATTTAATAAATCATAACCATACACTTTTAAGGTATAATTAAAGATTTTTTCAGTCATAATCAAAATTATAACTATAATATATTATAACTAAATTATAACTAATATCACAATGTATCATAACTAAAAGTCATAATCAAATAACTAAAGGCATCTTCAGTCATAATTAAAATAATAATAACAATATGTCAAAAATAAATCATAATCAACACCATAATGAATCATAACCAAATCACAATCAATATCGGAATATATTATAACCAAATATCATAAATGTCATAACAAAGCACAAACATATGTATCATAAAATCTTCCATTTGAGAGGAATTAGTAAATGAAAGAGACACTACAACATGTAAGAGTTTTATAGATCAAGTATTTTTGTCTCTAAAAATATAAATTTTGTTGCAAAAGACATTTATGGACTAATTTCAGTTGTCGCGAGAATAATCACTAAAAGGTCGTCCTAAAAAGTCAAAAAAGATATTTTTAAGGACAAAATTTTGAAAATGTCACTAATAAGTGTACTTTCAGGGACAAAATAACTTGGTCTCAAAAAGGTTTATTTTTTTAGACAACTTTTGGTCCTAAAATATTAGTAATTTATCACTAAATATCTAATTTTATCGCTAAAAATAAAATAATAACACTTCTGGTGACAAAAATATTTTGTCTATAAAAATAATTTTATTTCTAAAATCTTAATTTCTTGTAATGAGAGCAATTGCTTCAAGAACACAGTGGCACATATTTATAGGTTTTTATTTTATTTTATTTTATCGGCAAATGTTAGTTATTAGTTGTTAGATTAGTACTTATGGGAGAAAATCTCTCCACTATTTGCAAAGCACTTAAGCCTATGTTTGGCAAGAGCTTTTTTGGGACTTTTTGGCTTTTTTAGCCACAAAAGACAAAATAGGCTTTTTTAGCCACAAAAAACAAAATAGGCTTTTTTAGCCATAATCATTACACTCCTCTCTCACAAAAAAAGTCAAAAAAGCCAAAAAGTCAAAAAGCCCTTCCCAAACCAAACTTTTAAGCCCAGGCTAAAAAAGCCAAAAAAGCCAAAAAGCCAAAAAGCCAACCCACTTCCCAAACGGAGGCTAGTGTTTCACTTTCTTAATTCAACCCCCTTAAAGAGCATTGAACCCATGATCTCCTTGGAACTAAATCCTAACAGATGCATAGTAGCCAATTAAGTTTAAGCCTACTAGGTTCATATTTATAAGTTTATGGGTATCACTTTAATATATCTAATCATAATGTGTAAATATTATATGATAAATAAAATAACGTTATTATTGTAACAATACATATGAATGTCGTGGCATATATTTATAGGTCTATGGGTATTACTTTAATATCCAATCATAATGTGTAAATATAATAGGATAAATAAAATAACGTTATTATTGTAACAACACATACCATTCAATTATGGGTTCCACTTCATCACCAATCACACCTCATGGTATTGTTTTTTTGAGTGGAGGTATCATCTAGCAGTAACAACTGCAAACTGGATAACTACACAATTGTTAATTTGGAAGACAATTCCATTAAATCGATCCCATTAGTTATAGTTAGTGTAACCTAATATTTATTCAATGGTGTGCTCTTTCTATTGTTTAACATATCATTGCTTGTCTGCGTATTATTATACTATATAATAGTATTATTGCTAATGGCACCGTATAGCAAAGCACAAAGAATATAAAATAATGATTGTCCTAATTTATTATTATTGTTGATGTGGGTTTATTTTTTTATTTTCTCACTGGGCTGCGCCTGAGCAATTAAATATTATTAATATGGTGATAGTCATTATGGGTTTATCTATTATTTAGTTCAATGTTTAATCTTTTTTGTTTTTTTTGGTGATAACGATACGTGATGAAGTTGCCGGTGTCGGAAAATTAGCGTAAAAAGTAACCGAAAAGTTGTCAGCAATTGTGGTCAGCAGTGGTTGGTGACTAGTGGTCATGAGATGGATAAATAGGTACCACTGAACAAACAGGTGAATAGATAGATGGCATGTACACATAGGTGACATTTGAACAGATAGATAAATTTTTAATAGATTGGTGTCCTTTTGACGAATAATGTCTTTTCACCTAAAAAAGATTAAACTTGAACTTATTGACCCAACAGTTTCAAAAATAGATCTTTAAACTCAGTGTCCTTTTATGAAAGGATCATATAATTCACTACTCACATCTACTAGACTTTGTTTGATTGACCGGATTATAACATAATATTGAGATTATTAATCCATGAGACTCATATTCAAGTGTTTTGGCACAACTTTTATTCAATTTAGATTTCAATAGATATCCTATCAACAAAATTGACAAATTTTTTTATTCTTATGACTAATCTTGCAAAAAATAGAAAATGTATAATTGAGATTATATATTTTCATATCTATTATAAAACAAACGTGAATAAAAAGAGATGATATACTCACTATTTCAACTATATCCTATATTGATTTTATAAATTGTTAATTCTCTTACTATTAATACTACTAATAAAATACGGCTAAGGGTCAAAGCTGAAAATCAAACTCATTGCCATTCCCAGGTGATGATATAGCCAAAAATTATTTTTATATTGCAACTTGATAGGCAGTTTGAGCATGCGCATGACTAGTTTGGCCCTCTATCTCTTTAATATTTTTTCCCCCTATTTTTCTTCATCTCCATCCACTACTGAAAAATATATATAAATAAAATAATTTAAAGCACATTAGCTCAAGGATAGAGATTATCCATTGTTGTTGCAGGATATATTGCTAGGTCATGCTTCAAACCTAATATGAATATTAGTGAAATCGTATATTTTTGTTGATAAAAAAAAAAAATTATATTAATAAACTAATACTTTAGTACCATTTTGAATTTTGAATCTTCTTCCAACCAATTGAAACATCTTTAATTCAACTCAAATTAGAATCCTTTGTCAAATATCAAAATTGAATTATTTTAATAGGTCAAACTGTCAACTAATATATTTGAGATCAAAAAACTATATATACTCGAGAGATTAGTATTAGGGGATTAGGGAGTCCATAAACACATAGTAATATCAGCTCAATCCATTAGGGAGAAACTTCAAAGTCTACAAATACTATATCAAAGCTCAACATACATTATTTAGAATTCATACTCGCTTAAAAACTTGAGTCTATAAGTGGAGAGTCCATTTAATGTATATTAACATTCATTTCTTTTATTCTTTATTCGATGCGAGACTCTACCTTCACATATGCTCCAACAATTTCCGCCTTATGTATGAACCAAACATTGGGCCTTGCCTTACTCCCCCTCAAGTCTGATCTATCATCAATAGGTTTATCATAGATCATATGCACTCCTCTTAATCTTGATCAATAACTGTCCAACATCAAGTCTAACTTGGGCCACTAGCACACACTCCATTGTAAATACTCCATTGAGAGCCAACTTGTCATGATTCAACCTTGTCATGTGCACCAAGAAAACCAAACAAAAAAAATTAAATCCAAGTTGTGACCGAACTTATCTAATACTCTATTACGTCATAAGCTTCAGCTTGGAATCTGGAAACCCCACTTCACTGGTCAAGGTAGAAAATTAAGATTGAAGTGATCGCCTAATGTAAAACAAGCGTGTTATCTAGCGTCAGCTTTCGAACTATATTTTCCTTACAATTATGCGCAACAAAAAGTTATTTAAGATGTTAAAAGTTTAATTGAATTTAACTACTCAAATTAATTGGACAGCAATCCATCACGGGGAGAACTTATGTGGTGACTTCAACATTATTCATGCACTTCTTTTGTTGTTTTTTAATAATTATTGGGTGTATATTAAAATTTTCCTGAACGTGCATAAGTTATGTTATTTGTAAGTTTAGTTATCATAAATAACATAACAATATTATAAGAGTCATAACTATAAAAATGAAAAAAATTGAATTATAATTAAACATAATATGAGTAATAACTAAATAACTCTTGGATCATATATAATTAAAATAATGTCATAACTAATATCACAATATATTATAAATAATAATATAGTAGATCATAACCAAAAATACAAAAATTATAACTAAAAGTACATATGATACATTCTCTCCATGGCCATACTCTTCTTAAGAATATAATAGGATTATTTACAATATTAGCAAATATCATTTATCATTCTCATATTTAAATTTATATATTTTAAATTTTTAATTATAAAAGTATATAATTTCCACGATTCTATTTAAATTACCTTTAAAAATGATGTAATGGTACAAAGTGTATGGTATTAAAATAGACTTCTAATACTGTTTGAATCTATTGTCTACCAAATCATTTAAAATATAATAATTTTCAGGATAAATTCTACATTTATATGAAGTATTTAGTTATTTATTAAATAAAAAATTTATAATTTATAATATTTTCTTTAAAAATACCTGTACTTATTTGACAACTTAAGAGTTGTCTCCCCCTCTAATTTACATAAGCCTTGAAATCAACCCATCGTGTCCAACAGTCCTCCAGTTAAATCACCACATAGAATGAGCCTTCTTCAATTTAAGAGGTTTGACTCGGCCCTCGTTTGGGAACAGTTTAATTTTAGTAATTTTTTAATTATTTGATTAAAATATGAGTTAAAAAAATTAATATGTTTCGAATAATTTTTTAACTTTTTACAAAAAAATATACAAAAAGTAAAGAGAAAAGAGAATCTTTGACTTTTTGGTATAGGTTGTTAACTTTTTAATTCTTTTAGTAACTTTTTGATTTTTTGGTTAAAAAAGCCACTTGCCAAACGAGGCCTTAACGGAAGGAGAAAAAAACCAAATGATTTATCATTCAACAAGTTACAAATTTTAATTTCATAAAGATCAAATATTCTAAATTTTGAGTCACTAGAAGTTTACTTGATTGTTAACTTCAAGATCTTGAAATTAGTTAAGATATGCGTAAGTTAGTTCAAACATCCAATTATCAAAAAATAAATAAATAAATAAAAGAAGAAGAAGAAATAAGCCTTCTCTGTATAATAACTCATGTTGAGAAAAATGACTTTAATATGCTTAAGAAAATATATGTACTATCTCAATTTGATTGGAGAAAAACCATTTCCATGTATTAAATCACATTAAGAAAAATGATTTAAAATAATCTTAAAGTAAATACATATATTATCTCAATTTAATTTTTTTATTAATAAAATCATCACTTTTATGTTAGTTATTAAGGAAAGATTATGGTACATACCTTTCAAAAAGTGTACATGTGGGTGCCGTACTCTTTTCGAATTTAAGGTATTACTTCCTACACCAACTTGCTTTGTTGATATAGATTCGTCACTTAATTTTTAAAGAACAATTAAGAAATCTTTAACAATGAAAACTAAGTTAAGGCTTAATCCGTTCTAACCAAGAAAATTCTGAGTTTGGAAGCTTTGGTACAAAAGGGGAAGACCATTTAGACGGAAGCAACCCCTTTTGCTTAATCTAAATATTGGTCTCTACTCACTTTCTATTTTATGATTTTAGTGGTTAATTGTTCACAGAAATTCATTTTAGACCTAGATCCCTTAACTAACCTAAAACTAGATGATTTGAATAAAATAAGTATCATTTATTTTAGATTGAATGAATAAGACTATATATTTCATAAAAAGTGGTTTTCATTAAAAATGAATTTTTAACAACCCATGGCTTTAAATATAAACTAAAATAAATAAAACTGATAAAAATCAAACAAAACAAACAATTTTACATACAAAGAGTATATAGACTTGAATTATTAAAAAGACAATGCAAATAACACATATATGCTAAGAAAGACAAATAAACTTATCCGGATGTCCACTTCCACGTCTTACATGCATGCATAAAATAAATATGATTTAAATGCAACTAATACATACGAGATATGAACATAGGTCCGATTTGAGGCTACTAAATGATGAACATACATAAAAAGACAACTAATACGTAAAAGTACAAAAGAAAAATACAAGCTATCTATATAATGATCAAATCAGACCATGCATGGTTATTATATGATTAAAATATATCTATAAATATGTTGTTCTAGCAAGATGAATAAAATATGCAAGAGAGAGGCAAGAAAACTAATGAAACTAAGAGATTAAATGATACTGTGATGGATTAATGCCCTAGCATGATTAAACATTGGAAATAAACAAAGAATAGGTACTGAAATTGATAAAAATATAGAAGTTTACCTGTTGGTTTTAAAAAACCAAAGAGTAAACACAAAAGATAGCAAGAAAAATCAAGTTCCTTAGAGAGCTAGGGAAAGCCTCTGGAACTTTTTTAGGGTTTCATCTCTTCCCCCTCTGCTGTTTCCGTCAAAATTGCACCAAAATGGATTTTTCAAAAATAACTCTACGATACTTCAATGTGCGCATGTACAAACCAAGTGCGCATGCGCAACGATTGTGCGCACATACAAACAATGTGCGCACTCAAATCTAATGTGCGCATGTGCATTTTACCTTGTTATATGTGACATGTATGCATGCACAAGTACGTGGTCCTATGCTCTTGGCTCGCTTGCGTTACAAGTAAGCTCGAATTGTATTCCAATGTTTTTTGATAAAATGGAGTCACTAATTTTGAAAAATATGATCAATCAAAGTACAATCGGGCTTTTTGGGGTTAAGAATTTGATTTTTGGCTAAAAACGGATTTAGGGGTAAAATGATCATTTTCACAAAAATTTAATTTTTGGCTAAAACAAGTTTGTACAGCAACTTTAAACAATCCTTTAAACATTCCAAAGATGAAGCAAGTACCATTTCATCATCGGGAGACTTGCAAACTTCTAAAATTTTAGAGTTAGTCAAAATAGGATGTTTACAGTGTACTATATTTACTTTATAACTAATAAAAAAAATGACATAACTTCATATTTTTGAGACATAACTAAGGGGGGGAAAAAAAAGTCATAACCAAATACTATATGAGGCATAATTAAATATTTCAAAATAATGTTATAACTAAATAGGAAATTGATTATAACTAAATAAGAAAATGAAATAACTAATGGTGCATATTGTAAAGGGTGTGTATTGTAGGATTGTTCAAGTTATTCGGGAAATTCTAATATACACATCCTTGAAATGGGTGTATCATATGAACCTTTAGTTATAATTAATTTTCTTCTTTAATTATGACATTATTTTAGTTATGATTCATGAAATCTTTAGTTGTACTTCATGTTATGTTTAGTAATGACAACTTTTTTTTTACTCTTTTTTTTTAGTTATGACTTAAAAGTATGAAATTATGTTATTTTCTTCTTCAGTTATAAAGTGCATATGGTACACACCCTTTAAGGAGTGTCTACCATAATGTTTCTCGCATGTATCATAGCATTTCTCTAGATATATTAAAATATATACACGAACAATTCTATAATGCACACTCTTTATCATATGTGCCCTCTTAAGTTTTGTCATTTTCTTTTTTAGTTATAATTAATTTCTATCTTTAGTTATAATATTATTTGAGATTTTTAATTATAACTCATATAATGTTTGATTATGACTTTTTTTTTTGTTTAATTATGACTCAAAAAATATAACATTATACTAATTTTTTCTTTAATTATAAAATTAAATGGGTATATCCTTATATACATGGACTAGGAGTATTAAAATGGCTTGCGGCTTGTGAGAGGCCCAAACCCGCCTGCAGTCTGGAGTGGACCCGACCCGTTTAGGCACGTTTGAGTCCGGGCCAGAGCCCAGTCCAAGCCCCTGGGTTTGGGCCATCATTTTGAAACCCGACCGGACCCGCTTAAAGCCCACTCAAAACTCGGCCCACCCAATGCCCAATATCTTTTTTAGTAAAAAATAATAATATTTTAGTAAAAATAATTAAAAAAAAAAAATGGTTAGACCTGTCAAAGTCCGAGGCTAGGCCTAGGCCCACCGACCTGTCCAAAGTCTGAATATTCTTAAACTTGGGTCTAATTTTTTTTTACCCATAACCCGACTCAAATTTTAATAAAAACCCGCAAAACCTAACATGAATGGGGCCCGAAACCTGAGTGGGCCGGACCGGACTAAATTCATGCCCCTAACAGGACGCACACAAGATAAGTTATACAACACACATGAGAGATATTCCTACTTTCGGTGGAGAAATTCAAAATTGTCAGATATGTTGTCGTCGTCAGAGGAATTAGTAAAATAAAAGAAGTCAAAACAATAACGGGGGTCTATAGAGGGTCGGTGGAAATCGGCACGTGTCGGTGGTCCACCTGGGCTTGTCACTACCACTTCATCATTTTTTTATTCCCAAGCTGGCTTCTTTTATTCAGTTTGTCACTCCCAATTCCAAAATGGAAAGAGAAGCTCAACTTTTCTCCATAAATATCTACAACCCTCACTTATTTGATGGACACTTGTCCTCCATTTGTCTCTTTTTGTTGGTTTGATAGATATTTCTTTGGGAGAATTAGTCAACTGTGGACGGAAAAAGAATTACAAAACATGGTGCAATTCAGCTGGTTATGTTATGAGATGTATAATTCAGGGTTTTTTTTTATATTTTTTTATATTTTTAAAATTATTTACTTTAATTGATTTTTTAATTTTTTTTATAAAAAATTATAAAAAAATTAACTTTTTAATAATAACCTTTTAATTTTTTAACTAAAAATAACTTCAGGCAAAACTTATTTTCAAATTTTGCAGAGGTATTTATTTATTTTTGGTCACACTATTAACTGATTCCCCCTATTTCTTTGCAAAGCAAGAGAAAGTGTTTTGAAAAAATGGTTAAAAGTTGATATTTTAATTTTTTAATTTTTTTTTAAAAAAAAAACGTATAAAAAAATGTGAGAGATGATATGCTCCAAAATGGGTTAAAAGTTGAGAAGTGACTTTTAATTCATTTTTTTTAAAAAAAAGAGAGAAGCCTGTATGGTGAATGTAACCTCATCTTTCTTGTCACCTACTCTCATTTTAAGTTGAAAATTTGTTAAAAATAAGTTACAGAGCTGTTATTAATGTAAAAAAATGTACAAACAACATATTAAAGTATGTAAAAAATATATATTAGAATTATAAACATTTTAATGTTCTGTAACTCTTAAAGATGGCCATTAAGGTTGAATGGTCTATAACTAGACTTGTTTAAAATTGATACATGAAAAATGATATATAAATTCACTCTCTAGATTTATATTGTAATTTTTTAAAAAAAAAATTAAAAACAATTATTAAAAAAATTTACTTTTCTATTATGGAGAAAATTTTGTGTCTTTTCAAATTTTTATTTTATGGGTGAAAAATTACCATATTCTTATTTAGCAAAAAGCAAATATATATATTTTTTTAAAGACTTTTTTAATCAGAAACAATTTATTTAACTGCTCAAACAAAGCCATATTGTAAATGTTTCACAGACTGATACCATACAAATAGACAAATCTTACAAATTATTACTCACAAATATAACAGTTCAAGAATTGTTCATATTTCAAATCGCAATTTTTTTGGAGTAAGAACGGTTTGTGAAATTTGTACTTTGTATAACAATTTTCATTTTACAATAACCACATCATTAATTTTCTCTCACCAAATATATTGAGATTTTATTTTTTATTTTCAGTACAAGATGCAACTAATTAATTCCTAGTACATGTTATTGAATTGTTCAAAATGAAAAGAATATCTTAAAAATGTGATTAAATGGAAAAAACCGAATATAATCAAATTATACTACAAATAATGAAGGTTTTAGAGATCAAAATTTAAGAACAAAATTATTTTTTTGAGTCCAAATATTTTTGTTACAAAAAGTATCTTTATTATATTTTTAGTAACGAAAATTGGACAATTAAGATGAATTATTATCCTTTTGGCACCAAATTTTTTGTCTCAAAAAATAAATTATTTTGAGACTAAATTATTTTATCCCTAAAAGTCTATTTATTAATGACATTTTTAAAATTTTGTCGCTAGAAGTCTTATTTTTGACTTTTCGAGATGAATTTTTAATGACTATCCCCACAACGATAGAATTTGATCTCTAAAACTCTTATATATTGTAGTGTTAGGGGTCATTTTTGATTCTTTAGAAAAGCTAATGTAATTTTTTTTTTTTTTTTTGATTAATTAGATAATCATCTAGGAACCTCATTATGGGGAGGACATGTGATTTGATTTGCATTCATGATTTAGTTATTGTCATGCATATATTATTTTAATATTAAATTGTATAGGAGGGTTTCATGAAATATTACATGAGGTCCATCTCATTGTAATTTTTTTTTTTCATTTTTTTGGGGGAGCAGCTTCCCTCTAGTCCTATTGAAGGGTGTTGTTGGGTTTGTGGGGGTTCATCATAGATCCCGTTTCGATAATCTAAATTGTTCAATATGTAAAACTTATCGAGTATTATATGTCTATAAAAAATCACGTTAATCGGATATCGATAGATATTTCATCGGATCAATTTTCTGACAATCGTTAATTTGTTCGCCTTCCATTTTATTTTATACAAAATTGATTTGGTCACATAACTATCGATATTCGATCAACTTGAATTTTTATAAATATATAATACTCAACAAATTCTACACATTGAATGGTTCGGATTATTAAAAAGGGACCCATGATGGATCCCCACGGACCCAACAGCATCCTCCAGTCTGGAGAGAAGCTACTCCTTTTTATTTTATTGTTTTATTATAAGATGATATTCTATTGCAAGGTGACAAAGGGGTTGAGAGTCTTTTTCTTTGACTCCTTCCCCATATTTGTTTTACCTGACAATTCTGTATGGCTCTCCTCCAATACACATTAAAAGTAAAGGGTTTTGTTAACTACCCTTAGGCACTTTTTTAAGGATGCATCTTTTAACTAATTTCACCATCATAAGACCATCTCTAACGCTTTAGCAAATTTGATATCAAATTCAAATTTTGATGAAAACGGTACTATTCATGGCTCCAACAGTTCACCAAACCTGATACCAAAATGAAATTTCATCAAAACTTTCATCAGATCGACGACGAAGTAATAAATTCATCAAAACACTGTTCCTGACCGTTGGAAAGAGGAGCTGGTTGACCAACCGGTGAAAGGTTCAAACAGTTCAAGGAAAAGAAGTTCAAACCGTAAAAAAAA
Source organism: Camellia oleifera (assembly GCA_022316695.1). Taxonomy (NCBI): domain Eukaryota; kingdom Viridiplantae; phylum Streptophyta; class Magnoliopsida; order Ericales; family Theaceae; genus Camellia; species Camellia oleifera. The sequence continues at coordinate 108,916,556 of CM039306.1, read as the reverse complement.
TAAAAAAATAAAAAAATAAAAATAAAAATAAAAATAAAAATTTGCCTAACCGGTCGACCACCCGGTCGTCCCGGAAAAAGTTCAAAAAGTTTAAAAAATTCAAAAAAAATTTTTTTTTTGGCCTAACCGGTCAACTGGCCGGTCGATCACCCGTTGTCCCGGGACACATTTGGTGAAAGGTGAACCGTTGGAGCATCTGTTAAAAAATTTGGTGAAATGGGTCATTTTTTACTCAAATTTGGTGAAAAATTTGAATCACCGTTGGAGATGCTCTAAGAAATAGTAAAATTAATGAATGTCTCGTTGTAAAAAATTAAAGTGGCCAAAATGCTATTATTATTATTATTATTATTATTATTATTTAACATGTTAATAAAAGTATTTCAAAATTTTAATTCCAAAAATACTCCCACAGAAATTACATAATTCCACGTATTTACATTTTTAATTAGTTACAAAAATGTTACAATCTTAAATTTAAGAGGTCAATACTCTAATGTAAATGTCATACTTCCTACAACTATTCAGATTAAAGTCTCCTAAAACTCATAAAATTCGATCATCAAAATTCATAACTTACAATAGCACACTCATAAAGTATGCACACCACTAGAATATATCTATCTATATATTATATAAGGAAAATTTAGTTTTTAGTGAGAAACATTATGAGAGTTTTAATATTTCATACTAATTTTTTTAATTTTCTTAATTTTAAACAATTAAAAAAATTTCTATTGGCTAGTTTTTATTTGATAATCCCATATCGGGAAAAGAAGGAAAAAAATAAGTTATTTTAATCATATAAAGAGAATTTTATACTCTTATCCCATTTAGTGAGGAGCCTTGTGAGAGTTTCTCATACTAATTTTCTTGATTTTCTTAATTTTAAATAATTAAGAAAATCTCCATGGACTAATTTTTATTTGATAATCACACATCGGAAAAATAAAGAAAAAAGTTGAGTTATTTTAATTATATAAAGTTTTTTTCACTATATAAACCTTATGCTCTCATTTTATATTATAATGTTGTGTATATTTCAGTTTAGGACAGTTTAAATTTTAAAACTAAAATAAAATTTAAAAGTTTTAATTAATTAATTTTTGTATAAGTTGGTTGGTCCTTTGACCTAACCAATAGGGTAAATCGTTTTCTATTTGACTGATTCGATGGTTTAATTGAGATTTTAGCGGTTTTATCAAAATATATTAGTTAAATTTGTTTGATTCAAAATAAATTAAAAATTGACCTAATTAAAGATAAAACGGCTAAGATTGTTTGATTTGAAATAAACTTTCCACCCAAACAATTGCTAACTTTTAAACAATTAAGAAAATTCTCATTGGCTATCTTTCATTTAACTTTTATTTTATAATCTCACATCGAGAAAAGAAGAAAAAAGTGAATTATTTCACTTAGATAAAGTGAATCTTATACTCTCATTTATATAAGCAAAATGCGATTTTTAGCGAGAAACCTTATGATCAATATCTCATACTAATTTTTTTTTTTGATTTTCTTAATTTTAAACAATTAAGAAAATTCCGATTGATTAACTTCTATTTAACTTTTATTTTACAATCTTACATAAAGGTTTTGATTTTAAAAATAATTTTGTATGAGATTTTGAAACTCTCATAATATCTCTCCTTAAAAGTATTCTTTTATAAAATATATAAATATATCGATAATTTCATTGTCACTTTTACTACTCCTTAAAGCAAAAATTATGAGATAATTATGATAATTTTAAATTTCTATTTAAAACTTATAAATTATGAGATAGATTATTATAATTTTAAATTTATATTTTATCGATTTTAAATTTAAATTAATAGATTACTTTCTATGTGTTTGTTTGGACTTTTTTGATCCAACTTGTAACTTTTAGCTTTGAAAAAATTATTTTTGACTGTTTGGTTAAATTTATTTCAAACAGTTTCTGATTCTAACAACTTATTTTAACTCAAAAAAGATGATTCTGAGAAACTGCTCACCCCTTACTTCTGATTATTAGTTTCTGCTATGGACATGTTAATTTACGGTTATACTCTTAAATTTTTTTATTTTTTTAAAAATAGAAAACTATCAAAATGGACTAGAGATTATTATTATTATTATTTTTTTTATGAGAAATGTAGACAAATAGTAAATAACAAAAAATAAAAATTAATTGAAAAAACTACTTCACAGCTTATTTAACAAACACTACTCAATAACTTAAATTTAAAATCCAACAGTTATACCAAACAGATTAACAATTTTTGATTAAAGTCATAATCTATAATCTGTTAAGTTATAATCTATAATCTGTTTTAACAGTTATACCAAACGAGGCCTTAGTGACAGTTTAAATTTTAATAAAATAAAATTTAAAAGTTTTAATTAGTTAATTTTAGTATAAGTTGATTGGTCTTTTGACCTAACTGATGAAGCTAAACCGTTTTTGGTTTGAATGATTTGCTAATTTAACCGTGATGTTAGCGGTTTTGCATGTTACGATAATTCTTTCTTACTCATTAAGTTTTTTTAATTTTTTTAAAAATTATTTCACTTTCAAAAACCAATATGATAATTTTTAAAATTCATATATTTTTATTCTAAAATAGTGAAATATTTGAATTATGTCATTTTTTTTTTTATGACAAAGCATAATTTTAATAATTAATTGTCAATATAACAATTTTAATCTATTTATACTATATATTATAGTAAAGGAACATTTGAAAGAAACCCTTAAATATATATATAAAATTTTATTTACGAGAGAAAAAAATATAAAAAAATTAAATATTTTTAATAAATAATATATTATTTTATCCTGTGATATGCTAATATATATATATATATATAAAAGCAATTTGGGTGATCCAATTGGCCATTCACCCAAAAAATTATCCCATTGGAGAATCAAATGCGACCCATTTTCAAAATTTTTTGTCAACCAATTGGTCATTCACCCAAAAAATTATCCAATTGGAGAATCAAATGCGACCCATTTTCAAAAATTTTTGTCAACAGAACAGCATGAGCTTTGACAAATTTTGTAATTAACCTTCCCAAATATCACCACCCCTACCATTCATCATATAGACTATTCGTGTAATTTAACCACTCATCACCTTACAATACAAGTAAACATTAAGTATAATAGTGATACATGATGGTATTACTATTAAATATGGATAATCTCATTTTGTAGTGAGAATCACGTGATTTGGTTAGTAAAAGATAAGACTTGTATCTAATTTTAATTGCAATTTTTATTGGTTGATAACGTCAGGTAAAATAATATCGCTGCTACACTTAATATATTTTTTTACTAAAATGAATCCTAACAAATCAACTTCTTTCACTTGTTCGGTGGATTTTATTGTGATATGATAACATATCACATTCTTTACACATTTTTCTCACCCACTAAAATGAAAAACACTATAGTGCACACATAGCCGATTCTCAACATTTGGGGGCCCAAAATGAGCTTCAACTTGGGCCCTTATACCACACACACACACACACACACACACACACACACACACACAAAAAATAAAATTAAAAAATATATATATTTATTAATGAAATAGTAAGTTCTCACAAATTTTTCCCCTAGCATCCACAAAATTTGTTAAATATAATTAATAAAATTTAGTTACATAGTCTAAAATCTCGGGAAATCATTACAAAAATTTGAAAAAGAAAGTCTAATTTTGTTGCCTCATTGTTTAGCAAAACTGAGTTTACACAATTTAAAAAAAAAAAAAAAGAACCTTCACATTCGTTATCAGGATGAAATCTAGTGAAATTTGAACTTACAAACAAGATCAATAAACAAAATCAAAAAAATCACAACTCTCAAATAAAAAATATCAATTTAAAACTTAAATACATTTTATTTATAGTTAAAAAATCTGTGAAGGATCAAGTTTACAATTCCTTTTTGACTTCTTTTTTTTTTTTTTTTTTTTTTGGGTAGGGATAAGATTTGCACAAATGTGAGTTGACAGTGGGCCTTCCTTTATTTCCCTAATTTCTTGTTTTGGGCCCTTTGCCTTTAGTTTGGACTTTGAGTGGGCATTTCAATTTTGGGATTCTATTTATCCCAAAAAATCATTAAGTACTTCTTATTTTGAAATACACCCTTTTTAATTATTTAAAATTTTATATTACTCTAAGTACACCTTATATTTTTTCCTAAGTTACCCTTAATAAACTCAAATGATAAATAATAATCAAATTAAAAAAAAAAGTATTTGAAAAACCTTTTAAACTGATACACAGGAGGCACCGGTGAAAGATTCTATAATCAGAGTCACTATTGACAAGTTTCATCTCCTTGCCTCTGTTTTTTTGTATCTCTTTCTTCTCTTGCTATTTTGCTATAACAATTTATTGATTACTATGTGTTTGACAATTCTATTGCTGGTTTGCTATTCTAATTTGTTGATTACTATGTTTTTGATAAAATGCTTGAATGGGAAAAATACTATACTACCTTGTTTGGCTTATCTCTTTTATTGAATTTGTTTCTATATTTTTTCACAATTTGAGTGTATGTGCATAAAAAATATGCAAGAAGAAAATAATAGAAACAATAATAATAATAATAATTATTTTTTTCAAAACAAACATAAAGTTCAACAGAAAGAGAGAGTAAAAGGTCAAAAATATATTTTTTAAATTAAAAAGTGCCGCAGGATATAGCTCGTTTTTTGTGTGAAGGATACTAATATGATCATTGGGTTCAAAGATTATCTCAAAGAATTTTCTATTGAAAGCTGTAATGCTATTTATATGATTCTGAAAATTGAAAGATTTAATATCATAATGGGACATGTGAAAAAATACATAAATTAATAATTATATTTTGATTTTTATATGAATGCTTACCTCTTCTTTGATGGGTTGCTTCAAAAAATTATCTTGATTAATCACTTTCATTCATTATTTGATTGTTCAAACTTTCTTATAGGGTTTAGAGTTTCAAAATAATAAAAAACAATAATATTAATGATAATGGTGAGTTTTGATAGGGTGGATTAGAGTTTTAGAGTGAGAAAGAAGAAAAAGAAGAAGAAGAAGGCAAAATAACTTTAATCTCTTGGGGAAGAAGATGTAGAAATTTGAATAGGAATAATGGATTAAGGTGTACCATGAGGGGGAAAAAAAATTTATTTTAGGGTTTAATATTTGATGCTCTTATTGATAAATTCATATTAGAATATAATAGGAATTAGAATTTATAAATTTAAATTGGGTATACTGAGAGATTTTTTGGGTTCAAATATAATGCCCTTTTAATTTTGAATCATATATAAGAGTTGGAAATTTTGGGACCCTAAATTTAGGGTTGGTTTGACATGTACTAAAAAAGTGCACTTTTTGACTTATTAGTGGGTTTGGATTGGGTTTGGGTTGGGTTTAATGTGATGTGTTAGAGAGGTGATGTGATTTAAATAGGATGATGTGACTTAAATAAGATAGTGACTTTTTGACTTATTTAGATGATGCCAAACCAAGTCTTAGTCTATTTTTGGGGCCCTAAAGAGATTGTTTTGTGGGCTTATGCCCCAAGCCGGCCGTGGGTACATACTCCTTTAATACTGTGTTTAGTTGGAAGATTTAGAAAGAAAAATGGAAAGTGTGTATGAAATTAGGTAAAATATTAGTATATTTTATTCACATTTCACCTACTTTTTTTTTTTTTTTCAAATCTTTTCCAAAATCTCCCAACCAAATACAACGTAAGGGTATATCATGTGCACCTGTTACGTATTTTTATGATAAATATTACATATTTTTTTAGTAGGAGCTACAACAATTTTTTGTTCAGAAATAAAATTACGCATTTTGTAGTAATATTACACATTTTTATAGAAATATTACCCATTATTTTATTCAAATATTTTCTAACCACAAAATGTATGGTTAAAAATCATGTTTTAAATAGGTGCATTTAAAAAAATAAAAATGGAAAATCAATGTTTGAGTTGGTCAAACTTTTAAATGGAAGACATTTATTTTCATCTTTAGTGATTTTGTTTTTTTTTTTTTTTTTTTTTAAATTTACTCAAATTTATTTATTTATTTTTTACTTTTCAAATTGTCTATTAATTATTATTATTATTATTTTTTGTTTTTTGGAAAGGGTTTATAAAAGAAAAAAATAATTTAATTTTTATAAGCTTTTATTTTATTTTATTTTTAGGTTTGGTTTATTTTCATTTTTAGTATAAAAAAAATTGATTCAGTATTTATACTTTTTAAAATTGTGTAGTCAAAAAATGAACTTAAAATGTTAAAAAAAAGGAGTAAATTACACTTTATACCCTTGCATTTTGTACGAAATTCCACTTTGGTCGCTACACATAAAACAGTGACAGTCAACACGCTTTACTTTTGGTCAAATCCCACTTTGGTCCTTACATTTCTGGTCAAATTCCACTTTAGTTCCTACACAAGTGTCAATGTCCCTCTTTTGTTATTATATTATTTAAGTCTTTAATAGAATCCAGTCATATAACAAGCATGTGAGTACGAAATGAGGGTAAGTGAAAAAAAATCATTACCATTTTCTACCAATATATACTTTGTTCCACGTGATAAACATGTGAGAGACATATAATACAATATATATATATATATATATGTTCATATGTTGAAGAGAAAGGAATAGATACAGACTAAGGACTGTGTTATTGTGAAAAAAAGAGCTTGGTGATTCTAATTTCGGCAAAATCCTAGTTCATCTCTTTAATTGTTCACAATTTATGTTTTGTTTTAGTTTATTACAATTATAATTTGATACAAATTTCGAGACTAAATGTATAGGAGGAAAATTGGGGTGATTTTCCCCCTTTGTTCTCATTTCATAGTTATGTGCTTGTCACATTACTGACTTCACTTAAAAACTTACACAGTGGAGTAGGAAAACATTAACACTTGACCAGAAGTGCAGGGGTTGACTGTCATGATTTCTTGTGTAGGGACCAAAGTGGACTATGGTATGAATTGCAAGGGTGCAAATGTAATATGCCAAAAGAAAAAAAGAAAAAAAAAATACACTCAAAAGAGAGGATATTTTAGTCTTACTATAAAATAATTAAAAAAATTTCAACCGAACATTCATTACTTTTTCTAATTTCTATACTAGTATAAATAGTTGGCTTCATTTAATGCATTCTTAACTAGTGCCCTTAGGACTTATTAACAAAACCCTCAAATTAAACTTTCATAAAAAATACAATATAGTTGAAGAGTTTAAGGTTGGGAGTGGGAAGGGGCATGATTGAGGAGTGTGGCGTCCAAAGGAGGGTGTTGCTACTAAGGTATCATATAGATCTCAAAGTTTATTGTTGAATTGAGTTCCATCATCTCTCTTAAAACTAATTAGTGTTAAGAAGAGCTTCACTTATGTCTTAAACAACATTTATCTTAATGCTTGTGGGCCTATTTTTAGAGTGATCATAGCAAGTGACATTGTGGTTAACAAATTAAATTTTTGCATGTGATAATTTTTTTAGATTTGCAAGGGAAGGTTTCACCGCTTAGAAGAAAAGGATATGAAGGAAATCCAAATTGTGATGTCTTTTATTGTGGGACCTATACAAATATTGGCTTTTATAGATATTTTGATTAGGTTGTGGAATTTGAAATTTACAATGAGCCCATTATTTGTAGGTTTTACAATTGTACAAGAATATGATTTTTTTTTTTTTTTAGTTTGTCTATACATATGGAATTTAAGGTAATTGTATATGGTTGTGAGACTGAGAGGATTTGTAGAGACGCGAGGAAGATGGAAAAATACCCGGGGCACCATATGCGAGCAAGGAACCAAATTCACTCCAGGGCTTAGTTAATAGAGAAACAAGGATTGTTTTAAGCTTGAGTATTGGTGTAGGATTTTTGGGAGTTTCTGGTCTCATGTTTGTACACTCTATGGTATATACACTTGTGGATGTAGGTAGGTTTGTGCGAATCACGTAAATTATGTGTATTTTTCTCTTTCGTATGTGTGTGGATGTGCTCTTGTCACAAGATGTGCAATAATCCCTACAAGTGGTATCAAAGTTATGGTAATGGATCCAAAGTCATAGAGAAGATTCGAAGCACATGAATTTTTTTTGATCTTGTTCGAATAAATAAAGAGTTTGGTTTTGCATAGAAAAAGAGAATATCATGGCCGTCAATTACAAAGAAAATAAAAGTTGTTGAAATCTATGTAAAGGTAGTAATGTTTGACTGAAAACAATGTAAGGATCGTGTTTTGGTGGACTCAATTGATGGGCTTACATTGTCGACAAGTAGTGTGTAGTGCACCACACAAGTTTATTTTAAAACTCTTAGTGGCAAAAAGGACAAAGACTACATGTAGTGATATTGGAAATTTAGTATTTGTTGCCCAGTATCTTATTTTCTATGCAAAAGGAGTATTTGGATTTCAATCTGTGTTCACCGAAAAGACAAAAAACATGGATTGTCTTGGGATTGACTTTGTCTAAGCGATGTGATCTAGTGTCACAAGAGGTACAAGATCAATGCTTCATAGTTTCTTCTATTAGATTGGCGTATGTGTAATAAAAAAAATGAAGGCGAGCATGTTCTCTAAAGTTTTCAGACACTATGAATTCCATGATGCACTTTGAATTTTCAAATTTCGAAGAGATTGGAAAGATATGATATGTTCAACAGGGATCAAGATTGATCAATGAGTGATTGAGTTTGATTATGGGTGATTCAGGATAATTGGGAGCAATCTTGTTCAATCAGTGATGAAAGTCTAGTAATCAACAAATGCAACTTGGGAATATGGTTATCAACCTACGCCCATGGATAAAGTCAATCATATGACATTTTTCTAATTGGACAAATGATTGATAACCAATGTAGACTTGTAAGGAGTGTTGTGACAAATGGGTTTACTATCAAACATCATACAAGTAATATAGCTGATTAACGTGCACAAACGAAGTGTTTGGGTCAACATGGTGAGTAGCATTGCAGGATGTACACGTAGACTCAAGCTACGCTATGTGGACTCGTTTGTTTCGCCCAATGTACCATGTCCACCGGATAAGACAATGATAAGGGTGTGGAATTTGTGTTTGATACTTGTACCGAATTTAGACACTTGGATCTTCAAATATTTTACAATGTTTGAAGAATAAGAAATGCACATTTGTTAGAAAATAAAAATTTATAACCTAACATTGATTAGAGATAAAATTTCAATTTTTTCTTTCTAAATATTATTCAATTTCGAGTACATTTCTATATAATTTACAACATTTTATCTAAGAATTTATATCATATGTAGTATATATGTGAGTCTGTAAAAGTCCACGTACTCATATTGTAATAACCCGACCCTCTTATATGCTTTACGTCCCTAGTTCTATGAGAAATTACGTGTTTAATGTGAAATTCCATGCAAAGTTATGCTTACATGTGTGAATTGTTTGACCATGTTTTTCTTTCTGTTGATTATTGGAATATATATGTTAAAATTAAAATGTTAACTTGGAAATTTAAGCCGTAGAGGCGCGATAAACTGAAATTGAGTATATGAACATGCTAGTGGGAATTTTTAAAGCCACTTGGGAGGTTTAATTAAAAATTTATTTTGTTTGATTCGATAAGGCTCGTTTGGCAAGTTTGAAGTTAAAGGCTTATTTATATGTTATATAAGTCTCTTTATAAACTCATCTCCTTATATATTTTGAGTGGGGAATTTTAGAGAACACCCAAGGAAGAGAGAAAGAAGAGGGAAGAAGAGAGGCTCATCAAGGGGGAAGATTGAAAGAATTAAAATAGGGTTTGAGGCTAGAGTTCAAGATATGTACAATCTAACTAGAACATCCTAATCTCTCTCTCTATTTGATTTGGGAAGGAAATCTTTACATTAATATAAGTTAGGGTTACAACAAAAGCCTTGCTTATGGAATTTGGTTGCTTTGGTAGATGATCCTTGGGTTTGGAGTTTGTTTTGAGCTATGTTTATTTGGTTTTACATATTTAAGCTCACTCATACATCTTGATGTTTATAGAGATATATATTGTGATAAACCAAGCATGGTTGAAATATAAAGAATTTGAGATGTATATATATTTATTTAAGAGGAGTATGGATTGATTATGTTTATGATTCATGTTCCTTGTGATAGTATGCCATGATATTGAGCTAATTTGCCCTATCTTATACCTTGTAATGGGTTTGGTCAATTGAGTTTTGTCTAGGTTTCGGATTGCCAAAATAGAGCAAACGACCGCACGTGCGAGGCCCATGGCTGCACGTGTGGCCACGTGCGGGGCTCACGGCTGCACGTGCGGGGCTCACAGCTGCACGTGCGGAAAACAGAGGAGAAGGGTCGAACTACACTGCTAAAAAGGCACATGCGGTGTACCTACCTGCACGTGCGGCAAGGACTTCTGCACGTGTGGCCCAAGTTGGAAAAATTTGAAACTTTCTTTCGCTCTTCTCGACCTTTTGAATGTATTGCTATGTCCATTCGATGTTCCTATAATGTATTTAATTACATGAAACGTAACGAATCGAATAATTGAGAATCGAAAGGAACTAAGAATAATAATGTGCTTACGATTTATGTGCTATGTGTAGGGCATCTGCAGGAGGGGGCCAATGTTCACCCGCATCATAGTGAGTGATAGTAGCGTAATGTTATGCTCTGTTCACATTTTTGTGTTTATATATGTTATTTAAGATCTTATTCACTTTTGTGAGTACCTTATGTTATATGCGATATGTCTAATCTATGTTTGAACTTTGACATGTGAAATATGGACCTGAGGTCGTTCTATTTGCTAATATGATGGGCCTAAGGCCGTTTTGTTAATATGATGGGCCTGAGGCAGTTTTGTATTTTGTTGGGCCTAAGGTCGTTCTGCTATTATAATGAGCCTAAGGCCGTTTTGCATTTTGTTGGGCCTAAGGCCATTCTGTCTTATGTGGGCTTGAGGCCATTCAGAAAAGGAAAAATGACTGAAATTATGAATGGTGAATACGCACTATTAATCCATGTTCGTACCTTTAATTTATTTGTACTACTATCATTCACCGAGCCTTGCTCACTCTACTTTTCTGAATGTTTTGTAGGTAACCAGCTTGCGGGTCAACCCTAGGTCAGCTCAGAAGCTTGTAGCTGAACCCGTTTGCTGAGTCACCCGAAGTGACTCTTTGCTTTATGTTGAAAAGCGCTTTAATGGCATGTTTTGTTATAATTGGGAAGAATAGATATGTATGTAAATGTTGACAACACTAAACATGATGGGTTGGTTCCTTTTTTACTCTTAGTAATGTGAATGGTGCGTAGGATGTTATATGTGTATAGTAATGGCATTTAGACACAGCTCAATGAATCCTTCTATTATTTTGCTTCCGTTCAGGCCCCGATATTGAGTAAACTTTAAGACGTTTCTAAATTAAGGCCTAAGGTTAGGCCGGTCATGTCCAAATTTCCAGGGGCAGGTTTGGGTCGTGACAGTTGGTATCAGAGCACGAGTTGCTATCTCACGCACGAGTTCATTGAGCTTTAGAGCGTCGAGTAAAGACTTAAGTTACACATGCATGTGACTTTTGGTGCATATACAATAATCATGGATATATATAGACATTGGTAATGATCATGATCCATGTCTACTTGTGCATTCTGTATGTATTATAACTAATCGTTATGTAGATCATGGTGAGAACCAGAACAGATGATCCGGAATATATTATCGCCGTACAGTTGGATAGAATGAAAATGATGATTATGGAGATGAAAGAAACTCTAAGGCAACAATAGCAGCAACAACAACAACAATAACCACCACTATCCATGCCTGTACCATTGCCAGGGATACAAGATTATCAAGCTGAGGATCGGACAATTACACTCACGAAGGAATTCAAAAAGATGAAGCCGCCTTCGTTCAAGGGAGGAATTAAACCAATGAAAGCCGAAGTGTGGGTGTTGGGTAGTTATTCGAGGTTTTTCCTTGTACTGAAGCCCAAAAAGTGCAACTTGTTACCTTTACTCTCGAAGACGAAGCACGAAGGTGGTGGATGCTCACGAGAACTGTACATCAAGGATTAACATGGGATAGATTTTTGGAGCTATTCTATGACAAGTATTTTCCTCAAAGTATGCGAGATAAGAAGGTGACTGAGTTTGAGACCTTAAGACAGGGGAATAGGACTGTTGTAGAGTATGAGGCTTAATTTGCTGAATTGGCCCGTTTCACACCACATATGGTACGGATTACAAGAAGTCAAGAAAGTTTGAAGGTGGGTTACGAACTGCTATTCTCGACCAAATTAATGTATTGAAACTACCCACGTATGTTGATGTGTTGGAAAGGGCAATGATTGCTGAAGGTAATGTTGCCACTTAAAGTCGGGTCTCGGAATGGAAAGGGAAAAGACAGAATATTCAAACCTCAAGGGGCTCGGTGACACCGCCAAGTAAGAAGTTGAATTCAGGAACTTCTAGTACATGCTCCTCTACCCGTGACTCTGCACCAATTTGCCCGGATTATGGAAAGAGACACTGTGGGATTTGTTACCGAGTAACAGGGGTATGCTTCAAGTATGGAAAGACAGGCCATTTGGCCAAAGAATGTTCGCAAAAGAATCAATAGAATGGGAATAAAACCACTGCAAGTTTAGCTGGATCAACCTCTCTCCCAACTACAAAGGCAGCTACAAAACCCACTAACGCTAAATATACCGCCAAACAAGGAAGGGTGTTTGCGCTAATTCCGAGCGATGTACAAAATACCGAGGCTGTGGTATCAGGTATATTTTCTATTAACGGTCATTCCGCCTATGTGTTATTTGACTTGGGCTCTACCCATTCCTTTGTATCAAAAGCATTTGCTAATCATTTAAATAGGCCAATGGAATCACTACCTTATGTTTTGTGTATGTCCTCACCAACGAGGGAGTCCATAGTATGTGCATCTATTTATTTTGCATGTGAAATTCTGATCAGGGATGTTAGGGTAGATGCCAACTTATTGCCTCTTGATATGGCCTATTTTGACATAATTTTGGAGATGGATTGGTTAAGCAAGTATCACGCGATTATAGATTGTGTCACGAAGCAAGTTATTTTCTAACTTGTAGGACAATCTGAGTTTATTTTTAAGGGCCAGAGGCTAGTTTCCCCACCCTATTTGATTTCTGCAATAAAGGCGTGTAAGTTACTACAAAAGGGTAGTCAAGGGTATTTGTGTAGTATTTTGGATGAACCACCAATGAATGGGGGCATTGATGCAATTCCAATTGTGTGGGATTTTCCGGATGTTTTTCCAGACAAGTTACCAGGAGAGTTAGTGGATCTTGAAATCGAGTTTATAATTGATATTGTGCTAGGAACTCAGCCCATTTCTAAGATCCCTTGTAGAGTGTCTCCCGCTGAAATGAAAGAGTTGAAGGTCCAACTGCAAGACCTCCTTGACAAAGGATTTATTCGTCCAAGTACTTCTCCTTGGGGGGGGGGGCACCAGTCCTTTTTGTGAAGAAGAAAGATGGGACCCTTCGGTTGTGTATAGATTATAGAGAGCTTAATAAAGTAACTATAAAGAATAAATATCCTTTGCCCAGGATCGATGATCTGTTTGATCAATTACAGGGTGCACAAGTCTTCTCTAAGATAGATTTGCGGTCGGGGTATCACCAACTAAAGGTTAAAGCTGAAGATATTAGGAAAACTGCCTTCCGGACTCGTTATGAACATTATGAATTTCTAGTTATGCCATTTGGGGTCATTAATGCACTAGTGGCCTTCATAGATTTAATGAACCGAGTTTTTAAGTCCTACCTAGATGACTTTGTGGTTGTATTTATTGATGATATCCTCATTTACTCAACAATTATGGCAGCTCATGAGAATCATCTACAGATAATTCTTCAGACTCTTCGGGATAAGAAATTGTATGCAAAATTAAAGAAATGTGAATTTTGGTTACATGAAGTAGGATTTTGGGGACATGTGGTGATGAAGGAGGGTATTGCCATTGATCCACACAAGATTGAAGCTATTGTAAATTGGCCGACGCCTACTAATGTGTCAGAAGTGCGTAGTTTCTTGGGTTTGGTCGGATACTACCGACGGCTTGTTAAGGACTTTTCCAAAATTGTGGTACCGCTTACTCAATTAACCCAAAAAGGTGTTTTGTTTGAATGGTCGGAGCAAGGGGAATCTACTTTTCAGGAACTGAAGACAAGGTTAACTACAGCACCTGTTCTGGCCTTACCATCCGGTAACAAAGGATTTGAGATTTATAGTGACGCTTCTCACAGAGGTTTGGGCTGTGTACTTATGCAAAATAGGAGGGTTATTGCATATGCCTCTTGTCAACTTAAACCCCATGAAAGGAACTACCCCACATATGACCTTGAGCTAGCTGCAGTGGTTTTTGCTTTGAAAATATGGCGTCACTATTTGTATGGGGCTAGATGTGAGGTTTATACCGATCATAAGAGTCTAAAGTACTTCTTCACTCAAAAGGAATTGAATATGCGTCAGAGACGGTGGTTAGAGCTTATTACAGAGTATGATCTACAAATTCATTACTACCCCGGTAAAGCTAATACAATCGCAGATGCCCTCAGCCGAAAGAGTATGGGGAGTTTGGCAAATCTGCTCACGAGGCAAAAGAAGTTACTACGTGACTTGGAAAGAACAGATACGGGAATTGTATTACATGATCAAAATGCAACAGTAGCAGCGATAGCAGCCCAACCAGCAGTTATGGAAGAAATTAAACAACGGCAACTGGAAGATACATTTCTATAGAAGATTTGTGATGAACTGGAAATGAAACCAAGGTAGGTGGTGTATTCCCAAAAATCAAGAAAAGAATCATGGGGGAAGCGCATAGTTCCAAATTTGCGATGCATCCTGGTGGCACAAAAATATAACCACAACTTGAAGCAGAATTTTTGGTGGCCGGGTATGAAGAGGGAAATTGCAGAATATGTGTAATGACCTGAACTCGCCCCCATGGGATTAAGGTCATAACTGGCCAGTAATAAAGAGATTACCTACGGCCTCAAACCAAATAAAATGTATTCTAATAAAGTTAAGGGGGCCAAACAGAAGCAACTAAAAATTTTGTCCATAGAGCTGTGTTTACATGGCACATCATAACATTTCATATTTATTCGTTAATAACTTACGTCAAAAAGGAAAATAACCCAAGTTCTATACATACAGGATCATTCACATCTAAGTCAGTCAAACCCAAAGCATATATACAAAAATGATCCAATGTTCCGCCAATATAGTAAAATTATAGCAAAAAGGACAAAAGAGGCGAAGACAAGTCTCGTGCGTGAGACGTTTGGGCTGACTCTTCAAAACTTTGGGCCCACCAACCTTGGACTATTGGGCCTAATTAATTTAGTGGGCTCAAATTAGCTCATCTTACATTTGCCCCTTGCGTGTATGAGAAATTGTAGTTTTCTCGGACATGCATAGTTTCACCTTGTCAGCCATGCTTTGCATTACATCTTCGGAATATTTGGTCTTCATGTGACTTTTGGATAAGATTGATGACTCATAATGTATGGATAAGATTACCAACTAGTAATGATAAGAAAGAATCTTTTATCCTTATATCATGTTTGGCAAACACACTTCTATGCCTTTAATAATAATTATTATTATTATTCTTTATTTTTTTTGGCTCCAATAACTCAGAATGTTGACGATTAAATTTTCATTTCTCCAAGTATTGGAAAACACAAAACTTTTTTGCTCCAAGTGAAAGAAATAAAAATTAAGAAATCCATTTCTTTTTTTCTTGACAAGATAAGGCCACATTTTTTTTTTTAGAAGACAACAGCCCCACTTTCCACTTTATATAGATATATATATATATAAAACAAAAAGCCCTCCATCTTTAACCACTTTTTTGCCAAGTCATATTCTCAGCATATTCTTTCTCAAATATTTAGCATATTCTCAACATATTCTTTTTCAAATATTTGAGACCATTAGAACAGATTCTTTATTTTTTTTTACATATTCAAGCCAAAATCTATCGTCCTTATCTCCTTTTTAGCAGTGTATGAACCCACTTTTGAAATATAACTAGCAAATTTTTTTTTTTGCTTTTGTTCTGAAAAGTCCACATCCAAACCCATTTTCGTTTCTCTCTCTAGAGTATTGAAGAACCACAACTTTTCAACACCTCCTCCTTTTGTAGGCAATGTAGCAGAACTTGGTTTTGCCTCTTCAACAACAGAGAGTCATCATTGCTCTACGTAGCCATTCAACTGATTGTTGTCGGCTCACGTGCGCCTTGCTCACACCACGCTCCTACCTTGTTCTTCTGCTCCAAGCACTAACATCACTCAACGCCTTCGGCCTTCAAGAGAACCAGCCGCCGTCGGCCTTCAAGAGAACCAGCCGCTATCTTGCCTTGTGTACGCGACCATCCAACTCACGTGGCCTGTGTGCTTTGTGTCCTGTACTTATGACTTTACTGTCGCTTCCAGCCATGACTGACCACGCCGCCCACTTAGCGCGATGTTGGCCTACCCAACATCCTTTTCGCCCACTGCTTGTGCCGCTACCGACTTGTCCTAAAACCCATTTTTGGACCTTCATTTTTGGTGGGCCTTGGTCTTCTCTCGACTAATTTCATTCCTTTTCAAAACCATTTTTATCTTGATTTCGAGTTTCAAAAAATCTAGGTAAGTTTTGGCCCTTGTATAACTTGATTTAATACTCTAAGAAATTGTAATTTTTTGCTTGAGATAGGTAATATTCTGTTGACCCTGCCCTAATTTATATAACTTCTTTGAAGAAAACAGATTTCAAATCCATGTCTGAGTTATGAAATTCTATAGATGAGCTTGACTTGAATATGGCTTGTTGGCATTTATCATTGAGAAAAGTCACGATGGGACTATGTTGAATATTGAGCTTCATTTTTTTTTTTGCACTTGTGTTGACCATTCTGATATTAATAGAATACTTGATGCTTGCATGAGTTATTGATGTTGAGAAAGAACATGTAATCCACGTAAGTGTTGTTGCTAGCTTTGCTTGAATGGAGAAATAAAATAAATGTTGTTGTTGTCGATGAAACCCGAGGAAATGAGGCCCTTATATTGTATTGTTGTCGAATGACTGATTGTCATTTTGTTGATCTTGTGGATGCTTGGGAAATACATAGCTGATGCCAAAATTTTGTGTGACCGTTGTAGCTTTACGTCAGCTTAAGAGGAACCGGCCCGGAGAGACAAAACTTTGATTGTTGCAATTTTACGAACTTGCTCAGAGGAATGAAATTGTTGTAGCTTAAGTAGATCATTACTATTGTTGATGTCGCCTCTATTTCGGTAATGTTTGAATCATAATCTGAACTGGATATTGTTTGTCTAGTTTGTCGACTTTACTATTTCAGGCAAATAAATTTTTGTGTGAAATCCATGACCCCGGGGCCCTCAGAACCTGCACTAATCAGAGCAAGGGCTGTCCTTCGGAAGTCTGAACGAGAGCAAAATTGTCCCTTAGGATTCTGAAAGTAGTATACACCCTACTTCAGCAAGAAAGATCCCTCTTGAAGGCAACCGAGTCTACCAAGCTTGCACCAACAGAAGTAAAGATTGTCTCTTGGAAGTCCAAGCAGAAGCAAGGATGTCCCTCAGAAGTTCAAGCGAAAACAAGGCTCTCCCTCAGAAGTCCGAGCGGAAACAAGGCTATCCCTCAGAAGTTCGAGTGGATGCGCACTTCTACTTCAGCAACTAATGGAAGCAAAGGCTATCCCTCGGGAGTTCGAGTAGGAGTCCACTTAACTTTGAAGAAAGATCCTCGGAGCTTGTATTGATGAAAGCAAGGGCTGTTCTTTGGATCCGCACTAATGAGAGCAAGAGTTGTCCCTCAGCAGTCCAAACTGAAGCAAGGTTGTCCTTTAGGAGTTTGAATAGTAGCACACACCCTGCTTTGGCAAGAAGATCCCTTCTGATAGGCCACCGAGTCTCAAGGGCTGTTCTTCGAAAGTTTGAGTGGGAGAAAACACTCTACTTTAGCAAGAAAGATCCTTGACACTCTTTGAAAGTCTGAGTGGACACTCTACTGCGTCAAGAAAGGTCCCTTTAGGTTAGTAATCGTGTCTACTATTCCTCTTTCTTCTTCGAGGGGCAACGAAAATTGAAAACTGTCTCAAGCAACATAACACAATGAAGATACACAATATAAAGAAAATAAACTTCTAATGGAGATATACAATATAGAGGAAATAAATTTCTTCATAACATAAGAAAGATAGAACTTCTTGGACAATGCAGTAAATATAAATTGTAAATGTCATAGATAGCCTTCTTTTACGGAATGTTGACATTTGCCCTTAGAGTTACAAGGTCATTCGGAAAACTTTCACCATCTGCTTGGGTTGTGGCCATCATACGCCATCATAGCCACGTATTCTAAGATATCTTGAGAACCCTGTTCTTTGAACTCTAGCTCATCTGCTTCGACTTTCTTTCTAAAGATCTTCTTAAGTGTTTGACACTTTTCTATAAGATGTCTTAGTGATCGGTGGAAAACACAATAATTAGGGCCCTTGCGGTCCTTCTTCGACAAAAGCTCTTTGACACGAGGCAACTTCAGTTCCCTGTTTGCCACCCATTCTTTAACTAAGGCCTTCACCTCCTCAACACTACATGGAAAATGAGTGTTATCTTCGTAGTTTTTCCTCTTCTGATCTCTGAATTCCTCCCCCTGCGACTTTCAGGTAGAAGACGTAGAAGCCGCAGTGATAGAAGGTCTTCAGGATTTGAAACTGGTTTTATAACTAGTCTCGAACCCGATCTCCTGAGATTGAGGTATGTTGATGTTCCGAGATGCTTCAATTAGTGTCGAAAAGGTGGGTAACTCGTGATTAACAAGAAGCATCTTGTACCCGTTCAATGCCCCTTCAACACAGATTTGAACCAAGTAGATTTCCTCCACAACTTCATGATAGTCCACAGCTTTGTCTTGGAATCTCTTCATATATTCGAGAATGTCTTCACCCTCTTGTTGCTTTTCCTTACACAGGGTAAGTGTGGTCACTTTCTCGACCACTTGAAAGAATTTGGCGTGGAATTTGTTGACCATCTCCTCCCAACTTTGGATAGAGTTTAAGGCCAAGTTAACATACCAACTATATGCTCGGTCGGTGAGGGACTTTGAGAACTCTCTCAGTCGGAGGACATGGTTTGAACCATGAATCCCTAAAGTCTCTATGAACCGAACAACATGCTCTCCAGCATTTCCTTGCTTGCCATCGAATTTGATGAACTTCGGCACTGTGTACCCCTCCGGGTATGGATAACTCAACATCTCGATAGGGTATGGTGGCTTGACATCTGGATCAGGCAAAGAGGGTAAAGTCATCTTACCTCATTCGAGATCGAACATGGCTTGCACATCGGCGAGAGTGAGAAATTGTTGAGGGAGAGAACTTCATAGTGGTATTCCTGGAACTTGACTTGTAGACCCGAAGACCGAGCTTGGAGCGACTTGGCCATTTGGGTGTTGAGAATTCATCATCGGTGAAGACACATGACAATATTGGCCATCGGCACCTATGGACACACCATTTGGTGATGGGACGTTGCATTGGGTCCCATAAAGTCTATTGCACGCCACGACTATACCGGGTTGGGCTTGCAAACTCGGCGTTGGAGGCAAAGGAGACCCACTCGGTATGTGGGTAAAATTTACAATCAGTGGAACAAAATTAGGCATGGGTGGAGTACCATTTTGTAGAGAAATTTCTGTAGGCCTTTCTTGAACTTCTACAGTAGCTGGAACACCATTCATCACACCAGGAACTCCTCCAATCATCGATGGACCATGGCTCGATCCTCCAGGCGCGTGATTTTGCGCTCCATGGGCCATAAGTTGGCCATGACTTGTTCCTCCTAGCACTTGATTTTGCACATCATTTTGAGCAACTTCAAGGACAATTTGGGGTGAGTCTTGATGATTCTGACCATTCCCAAAATCACCATGAAGTTATTGATGCTTGCCGGCACCGACTTGACATCCATTTGTTACCAGTGGTGCGAAACTTGAACCCATCACCAACATGGTATGGGTGAGATTTTGAAGGGTTGTGAGAATCTCTTGTTGAGTGTGTTGGAGTCCTTGAATGGCCTCAAGGATGAGAGGTGGCTCTTGAACTTAAGTCCTCTCATCACCGCCATTGGAAGAGCCTTGTTGATGAACTTCTTCTCCCGCCATCTTCACCGGAGTTATATAGATTTCGAATCTTGTTGAGACCATTAACCAATCCGCCTCCCCAGCGGAGTTGCCAAATGTATGAGAGGGTTCAAGAACGCCGTTGGAAAATTCGAAGATCTTCAAAGATCCTTGGAGAAAAATTTGAATTCTCTAGAAGATGATGAGAGGCTTAGATTCTTCAATAGTCTCAACTAAGAATACAAAAGTAAAGAGATGATGGAGATAAGAGATTGGGTGAAAAAGAAGAAAAAGTAGCTAGAGAGAGAATAATGGCAAGGCTCTCCCATGGATCTCTCACTTTCACTCTCAAGGTTGATCATGGGGAAGGGAAATTAGTTCTTTCCCAATAGTTTTTTGTCCAAAATCCATCCCTTGTAAAAGCTATGGGTGGGTGCTATTTATAAGCACCTCATGATGTAGGATGGAGCCCATGTGCAAGGTACATGGGGAGTATTCTCTCTAACCACCTTGTTCGAGGAGGTGACCTCTTCGAGGATGAGAAAAATCCCGAAGAGGAGATCAACCTCTCGGCGAACCCTTCTTCTTAGCCACAGCTAACCAATGATCCTCAATCATCCCAAAGGGTCAGGGGTAGTCCCAGAGGACGTCATGCCACAGAAGGGTCAGGGGTGGTTCAAGAGAACATCCTGCCACGAATATTGCTGAGTCTCAGGGACCTCCTAAATCGTGCCACCTCGACCCGGGTATAGGCTAGTTTAACCGAAGAGTGAATTTATCTCCACTCACCATCCTCGGGATCGGGTCCTTTGTTCGGACTCCATTACGCCCATGGTTCTGGTACATAGATCCCGGAAAGCTCCGAGTCCGCAAGTGTTCTGGGACTCATTAATGGAGCGGCTTCTAGATTGCGTCTGAATCCGTTTGAAGTCAAGTGGTTTGGATCTCTAGGTTCATGGATCCGAACCCTTTCAAAACTTAGAGCGATTCGGTCCGTTTGATGGTGATAAATTCGAGCCCACCAATCTTGGACTTGGGATAAATTCGGGCCCACCAACCTTGGACTATTGGGCCTAATTAATTTAATGGGCTCAAATTAACTCCTTTTACACCATGGAAATAGGTTCAATCCATGCTTGAATAGTAGTTTTAAGAGCATTGAACTCATCAGGCAAATCATTCAAGGTGAGTAATACCAGATCTTTTTCATCAATAGGTGAAGAAGCTAGAGCTATTTGATCTGCAAGTTCTTTGATCTGATTCAAATATTCTTCAATGGACTTGGATTCTTTGGTCAGATGAGTTAATCTATTCTTCATTTGATGAATATGAGACCGAGACAGTGGTAAAAAGTTTGCAGAGACTAGCCTATACCTCAAAGCTATGTTGCAGATGAAGAACAAAAGAGAAAATGGTAGAAGTAAGTGTAACAGTGATACAACTTAGTAGATGTGCATCAATCTTGTTCCAATCGATTTGATCTGGATTTAGAACTTCAAGGCCATTGGAGTCCTTGATCATCAATGGTGGACATGGAACTAATTCACTTACAAAATCCAAGAGTTCAATAGCACGCAAAATATTATGAAATTGACTTAGCCATATGAGAAAATTAGTTAAATTGAGCTTAATTGTGATGAATGAATTCAAATTGGAAATCAAGAGATTGAGATTTGCAGGTAAAGAGGAAGAAGAAGAAGAAGATGAAGCAGAAGAAGCCATGTGTGAATCGAAGATATGCTCGTGAGAGCTTTACAGAGGCTCTAATACCA